>CM069144.1:48354370-48754370 GCA_035221665.1 Okamejei kenojei
TATTGCTGCACTATAAATCGGTTTTCAATAATGTGACAAGTAGGTATTTTCTTGAAGTATCAAATTTAATATGTCTGGTGAACAAGGGAGATGGCTGTAACACACCCAGTGGGAAGTCTTCTCTTTTAGTTCGCCGTGGTGTAACTTTTAACAACAGGAACATTGAAATATTCACGAGATTACTCAATGAGGTAACTTCCTCGTCAACTGTGTTTATCAGGGGTTGGGGTGAGAGGCTACACCTTTAGATTTCCTAATGGGAATTTTTAACATATGACGTAAATTATTTCCTGCAGCTCTGCTTAAAGAAACTCCAAAATTTTGTTTAGAAAAAAATATATAAGGTTTTAAACATATAGACGAAGTTTTGTGACAACGATTTGCAAGAATCTAAGATATAATTCGTTTACGTTCGTTAGGAGCGCTGCGAATTGTTATTGAATCCGAAACTTTCTGTTCACCAATTCCCTCTAGTAATTCCGAATTATACAATGCCAGGGCTTTGGGGGTAAGTAGGCTTTGATGAGATGTTAACTCCAGCCAATCTCTACGATATCACTATAAAAACGCCGATTCAGTTCGTTCAACGGTGTAATTAACCCATGGCCTGTGATGGCTACAATGTGTTACTAGAATATTGGTTTTCGAAGATGGGAAGACTTCGACTGAAACAAATATTGTTCATTCAATCCATAGGAAATGACATATGACAAAAAAAACTTAAAATATGCATCGTGCAATTCAACAACTCTCCTTCAACAACTCCCTTTCCCAAGTCTTTGATGATGAATGTTAGAGATAAGCAAACAAAATACATAGTTTTAAACATACCTCAGCAGTCGCTCATCCAAATATCAAACATTTCTGCAGGTAATATACGAAATACATTAGTTATCTTACTTAATCGACACATTGCGTCGTTATTCTTCCAGCGATTATTGGTTTCGTAATTCCTGTAACCGATCTTTTCCGCTAAATTGGTGCAATTTAATCACACTCCATTGTTTAACTTTTATATTAGAGGAAATGTAAAACACGCGCAGGTATACGAATTTGTATTATATGCCCCAAACCATTTATTGCGCAATTTAACTCGTTCCAAACGACATTGAATGGTTTGAAAAAAATGTTGTTGTGCCCAAATAGGATTTTAAGAACTTTCAAACAAACGAGGAAATAAATTGGTGCCTCTGCATTTATGTGATAAGGAGTGTCAGTCATCAGAACGGGTGTCTAGTATCGTAGACATGCTCTGATAGATCCTAGAGCAGAATCAATGCATGGGACATGGTGGAGACAGGTGCGACGTGAAGAGGTCGAAATCATACTTGCACAGTAGTCCCCATCTCATGCAATATATGACAATAGTTTATTGTCTTTATACAGCATTTCTCGTTGCTTTATCTCCACTATTTCACATGACAGTTGGGCAATGTGTTGTACAAGTGGAACTATTATTCGCGATATATAAATTCATGTTTGCGCACTTTAGGAAGCATCATACAATTTGGGTCATTGTGTGGTCTCCCGCAGAAAATACATTATGTCTCCCATATTTACATACTTTCCAATATTTGTCAAACAATCATAAATTATAAATTAATGAAATGTTGTGGGGTCTTTGGAGATCCGACTAATGAAGACATTTACCTTTTTCTGATTTTCCATCGTCTATTTGCAGGTTTAATGACATCTAGGCTATCACGGCTTATTAGGCTTTATTAGATTTCCCCTTCACTCCCGCTGTCACTCAGATGTCTCTGCGTCAATGTCACCTGCTACAGGTACAAACAAACATATGCAAGCCTTTCCAGTCACAAACGTACAAAAAGCGAAAGCTGGTGCTCTAAATGTCTAAAAAACATTAGACTAGAATTCATTTGATATACCAGCTGCGGCACTATATGGACTATTTCCCCTTCATCTCAATTTAATCTCAAAATTCATGCTGTATAGTTGAAATATAGAGCTCTTCCCCGCATGACATCTATGGAGACTGAAGCAATGGAGATACTTCTATTAATCAGAGGAACAAAGTACAAACACTCAGAAGTCTTGAAACACTATTTTGCAAATCGTCTTTTCAAATGCCCGATTTTTCGAAACGTTGTGTGTGTTTAACGTTTCTTTGAACACTGCGAAGAAGAAAAGTCATAATGCTTTCTTTTACCATCTAGGAATATTAAAATTAAATACCAGGCAATGTCAATCATTTTTTATGAGTAATTCAATTTCAGTAACCAGTTTTGGTGGGTTGCCTCGCAACAAAGACTCAAAGATATAAAGAACTGAGCTGGAAGCTAATGTAATCACGTAGTCTAATTCGATTGCTTATTTTACAAATTTCATGAACATGTGGTAAAACAAGTACTCTGTAATGTGACTACTCGAACAGGCTCTGATCAAACCACTATGCGCATGGTCCACATGGGATATCTTTGGTGACTACTTGAACCCAGGCATTCTCTTAATTTAATTGCCCCATCATGCGATCCAGTTGGAAAGAAGAAAAAGTAAGCGTCCCCATTAAATAATTAATCTATTTCTGTACTAAATAAATCACGATACCTTGTGAAAATATACTTTATGTCAAAGTAGTTACCTTCACCAACCAAGCCTTCCTGGGTATTTTTTTGACGACCCCAAAAATCTGCGGGGAGGGAAATTGCAAGTTTCAGTCTGCTTTTCTGATCAAGATAAAAGTATATCAAGTAAAACAATTTACTTCAGCGTAAATAAACTCTTGATGAACGCAAATCGCATGAGTTTTGTGCATTGCATTTTGAATTTCAATTTGCATTGACCGTTTGTTTTTAGAGTCTGCTATTTATTCCCAAACAAGGAATTACTTTTAATACACAGAGGAGAATTGTTAAAGTGCATGTTGGTAAAGGGAGCATGTGTTCTGTAATCATCAAAAATTGATATGTGCCGCCAGTAAAGTAATTATGCACCATCCTGAGAATATGAGGACAGTATATTGTTAATCCACTTGCACACCCGTTGACTTGCAGCATCAGGCTGCAAATAGCTTAATTAAGTCATGCACGTGGAATATAAGCATATTGCTACTTTATATTATGCACACTATATCTTAATTTATGGGGCAATTAATGCGCGTGACAGAATGCGGGCGAAAATGTTGACTGTGGAGACCTAAGTTCGTCACAGCTGACAATTGTATCAAGATGTATAAGAGCTGCCATATCCATACCTGCATTGTAAAGCTAATCTGACCATTTTATTTCTTGATGTCTGCGTACGTTCAATCTGTCAAATGCGAAACTTTTAGTATGCATGAAAAACAGAAACATCTATCCAAGCATATGAACTAGATGTAGCTCCCTCTGTCGACACTTGTCTCATATACGATAATACGTGAATAAAACCTTGCGAACTTTTATGCAAAGGTCGTCATCTCTTTGATCCCATTCTATATACAATCGCCCAATGTCCTATTATAACTGCGTACAGAAAAGGAGAAAAAAATCTTTGCTATCCATGTTTCGATTTCAATTAGTCAATGAGCCATATTACTTCTACGGGTACAAGATATACACAGAGTACTCTTCTCACTTTTATTTCGGGGGTGGGGAGGAGAGGGTGTGGCAAAGAATCACATTGATTGATGTAATAATTAAATACACTTCTCGTTTGTGGTTTTAAGCAAATAGATCAGAAAGGGTTAATCCTGAACCTATTTCCGGTCTCTACCCTACCAGAACTCAAACGAACAGCATGTATATTCCTCAGGTGCGTTGGGCTAAAGTGGTGATACCACAGTTTACCGCTGCTTCTTCTCTTGAGTTGGCAAGCTATTTAGCTCAGACGACTCAACCCACATGAACTTGTGAAAATTAACAATAACTAACTGATGACAAGTGTAAATGCGTGACATTGGCGGTTCAATGACGCCGGAATGCACTTGACATTCTTCCGATATATTGTTTTAAATAGTCGGATTGATTTGAAAAAACTGCTTGTGACTTTCAAATGCATTTAGAGGGAAATAGGTAATATATTTAATCAGAAAACGCCATAGAAAAAAACGTACCCTCAGCAAAATCTTGTCAGTACATGTTTCGTACTAGAATTGTTCACCTACGGTTCAAGTTCAAGGTGATCGACAACAAACACCTGACGTTTAACCTTTACTTCCAATATGCGTGCAGCACATTGTTTCTTTATATATTACACTCATGGCCACTCACCGGATTCAATTTGGACGCATTACATTATTATTTCTCTGTCCGGCGTGCACAATTGAGAAGAAGCGCAAACGGTATTTTCAATGGCCAACCGACACTAAACAGTCAATTGTCTTCAAGGTCAAAAGATGGAAAAGATGTGAATTTGTTTTAGTCGAATGAAATACAACGGGTACCCTGCAATATGTTTATATGTATTTTCTATTAAAGTTTCACAAATCAGGAATTCAAAATTAAAGGTATATAATCGCGGTATTTACCTTTTTTTGTTGTAAGTATCTAATTTTTAAGTTATTGATTCTAGTGTGCGGAGTAACAGAAGTTAAGTAACATTTTTATACAGTAGGTGACAGTATATGGTTTGTCTTGTTCACATTAAGTATTATTGTTATACGCTTCGGAGGTAACAGCATCGAATTAACTGATGCTATCAGGTGAAATGTTCCATTCGGCAGAAACTGACCCAGCGAAGGAGATGGAATGTTTATTCAATTAACTGCTGCCGTTCTACATATAGATATGTGGCCGCCTTCGCATCGCCGTCGAGCAATGTGAGGTTTGCATCCTTGGTTTAAGTGTTGTAACTTTGGGCTCCAGTTCGACGCACCAGAGCAAGAAAACAGCGGCGTAACTCCGCCTGGGTGACAAGTGGAATGTGAAACTTCCATATTTTTAAACAAAATGACATAGAATGCTGGAGTAACTCGGCAGGTCAGGCAGCATCTCTGGAGAACATGGATAGGTGATGCTTCAGGTCGAGGCTCTTTTTCCAGTCTGGAGAAGTGACTCGACCCGAAACGTCACCTGCCGAATTATTCCAGCATTTTATGTCCTTTTGTGCATCAACCAGCATTTTGAGTTATTTGTTTCTACGTTTCTTCCATCTTTAGAAAATATTGTTACATATGATATCTTGCCAACTCGAACCCAATATTCGTTTGCAGCCTCCTGGGTTCCCTCTATGTACATGCAAAGGGTTGTACAGAGTGCAAGTCGCATCCATTGGGAATTGACTGTAGAACTCCAATCTGCCAGTTGAGATAAGATTGCTGAAATCAGCATGACCTAGTATCTGTAACAACTCAGAACAAAATAATACACTATTTTGTAAGCCTTAGCCAACTCTAAAACTACATGTAAAATACCCGTCTAATGTTCAATTTGACGCTAACACAAAGGAGAAATTACGTCACCCATAAACACTATGTGTATATTTATGCAGTTTGCCCATGTAAGAAGTTCTGTTGATATTTTATTGCATCTACTTGGACATGAATTCGCGATTTTTGCTTTATTTAGACTTTATCCACGGATTTTCTGCGGTGTGACGGGGTGAAAGTTTCTCTGCAGCTTTAAAAACAAAATTAATCTCTTTATTGTGAAGATGGGTATAGGGGTACAAACACAGCGGGCAAGAGACACACAGAATGTTTGGTAGTCGGGGCTAATGAAATTTGCAGAGATTTGTGTAAAGTGGATTACTTAGATTTATTTGGTGTTACAGAATTTAACCTGTATTTTATGAAGTCTCACTGCGAAACAGTCGAGTGATAAGGAAACGGTACTAAAACAAGCTGACCATTTCTGTTGAATTGTTATTTTATCGAATGGGAGGCTTAGGGTTAACTTCCAATGAATATCATGAATCTAAAATATAATTTTGCGAGGACGGTGCTAATATTATTTTAAATAGTAATATTCCATAAACCAATATTGTAAAATTCAAATTAGTAGGAACGATATCATTTTAGGTTCTTTCCAAGTTCCCAAACCAAAAGAGACTTTTTCTCGCAATTTGTTGATTAAACCGTGTTTGATTGTAACAATGTGACAATGAACATTTGCAATAGTATCATGCACGGCCCACGGAACTAAACTAAGTTTCCAAAATTATTTCATAATTCTAACGTTTGAAACTTCATTTCTGCCCTTTTGGACTGTACAATTCCACAGCAGCTGCTTGGCCTGTTTACTTTGGAAAGACAAAAATTTACCACATATATGACCATCTGGTTGTTTTTCGGCTGACAACATCTTTTCATCTCTCCCCTATGCTACAGACTGCAGCTTAAAATCTTTACTGGTCTCTTAAAAAAAATTAATTCATCAGAAGCGAAGTTTCCCTGAGATTTTTAAAGGACCAAAATAATAAGGCGACCACTGTGACATTCTCTCAGCTTAGGCCATTTTTCATAACGCAGCTGATATCCTTTGTGTTGCTTTTGGGACTTCACAGATGAATAACGAGAAATCTCTTTAGGAACTGTCTTGTTTTTCATATATGGTTAATAGTCATATGTTAACGGAGGGTATACAGTATCTGACTTCCAGATAACTAATGGGAGAAAATTGTGATTTGGTTCCCTTTGAAGCCATTGTAAGGACAACTTTTTTTCTCCCACTGGCCTCAGTAACAAGTCGAACGCATGTACAGAAACTACACAGGTGGCGCTGAGAGGATCAGGGTCACTGAGTTATAAAGACCTGTTCACAGGGAAACAGTTTAATACTGAATATTATCCATACACCCCGCCCCACCCCACAAAAAAAGTTTTTTTAAACCAAGTGTAGGAGGACTGAGGCCACAAGTCGGAAAATAAAGATAAGGTGGTAGTGCCGCCTGGATGAATTCGCCCCAACTTCTCTCCATAAAAAAAGATTGTAATGTAACCTAATTATTAAGGGTAAGTAAAGTTCCCTCTAATTTACATGTATTACAACCAATTGTTAATATGCGTGATGAATGTATATTATGTCTAGAATAATCAATATTAGATAAGAATGATACGAACGCCATCGTTATATGTTTAAAAAAAAAAATCTATGTAATGTCTCGGTGCACCAACAAAAGGTATGAAAGACCTCTTGCATTATCGAGACATATTTTTCTGCCCTTCACAACATGTCAGGTATTCTAAGAGCTTTCTTCCGGAGTGATAATAATGGATGCATATGTAATTTTTCTTGCATTTGAGGATCGGGTGGTTATAATGGACGGGATTTGTTTTTATGATTGCGGGTGCACGCGTTAACTGATGGCTCCTACAGTACATCACGGCCAAGGCACATACATTTGACAAAGTCGCAGGTTCGCGCCAGCTTGTGAGTGGCTGTGGATCGGTCAGTCGAGGTTGTAATTAGTTTTACTGCTGATGGACCTACTCTGTGGTCCCAGGCGGTGGTTTCTCCCAGCTAACGTACACTTGCGCAAGTGTGAAGCAGGAAATTGCAATACGTGGCGTTAATTAAAGCACTCGCTAAAAAAATCAATACAAATGACTCAAAAGGAAGTTAGCCCGAGCAGCATCCGATTTGTACGTAATCTATATCTCGAACTAACCGCAATAATAAAGCGTTGCGTAAACAGTTCGGGAGTGAAAGTGTCATGATTTCGATTCTGAAGAAAACATTTTGTAATTTTATCATTAGGAAGGTTTGCCCGGGAAGGAACTTAAATCCTATCAATGTAATTCCATCAAGATCCAACTATTGCATGCAGTGTTAGTGTAACATATTGCTACGGGGGAATGAATTAACCCCACCCAACACTTACAGGGGGAAATTCAATATCTTTGTCACAAGTAGCAGAACAGTTTTTTTTACATCCATATCTGCTCCCTCGAAAGCATAGAACGGCACAGGAAGCACGTGATTTAAATATATATATAATATAACAACATTTTGCTTATTGTTTTCCATTAAAATGTTAAGTATTTTTTAAAGAAATGTTCGTGCAATAGAAATCTGCCAGTTTCTAAACTACAGGCAAAAATGAGTAGATTTCCTTTTACGCCAATGACCTAATATCGTGACAGGCAGATTTCGCCATCGTCAGTTAGTAACTTCCTTTTTGATGGCACACGACGGCATTTCCCATAAACCTTCTAACTGATTCGATTTATAGTGAAAGCGGCGGGGAATTTCAGCAAAAGACCTTAAGGACTCATAAGGCTATTTGGGGAGTGAGATGTGAACAGGAAAGAGGGGAATAGTTGGTGGCGCCATGGTCCTTTTGTCTTTGTTTAGATGTCTATGTATGAGTTTGTTTTCTTTAAAAAAGATAAAACAAAAAAATATCTATCTATAAAGACTTTAATCTATTGTTCTGGAGATTGGTGCTCTGGAAGGCAATGGGCAAGTCATCATGAAATCTCAATTCCACCAAAGTCGGAGATTTTAAAGAGGCGCAAATTATTGGTCCATTCAATCCAAAATGTCAACACATTTGTTCCGCTTATTAGAGGTGGACTTATGCAAAATGAATAAAAGTGTCGATGTACTCAAGCTGAACGCGTAACTTGGAAAAAATAAGTGAACGATGTGATTGGAAGTCGTGCTTATTGTGTACCTTTTCTCCAAAACCCCACAAACAAACCTTGTTTATAATAAAGCTGTCTCCGTCACATCGTCCCAGCGTGAGGCGGATATGGAATAATTGTATTGTATGAAGAAAAATCAGTTCACTTATTCATTGGCAAACAAAACAAAAGAAGCTGTTTAAAATGTCTAATTTTCAAAAGAGGGTAAACTGTCCACGTCAAATAACTAGAGGCGTATTTGGTAAATACATTTAAGATTGTGTTTACTTTCAGTCTGGAATAAAGGATCAATTTGTCCACCACCCTTTACGCGATTCTAAAGTAATGCATCAGTTCTTCTCCATTTTGCAATTTAAGGTGCTCTTTGCATTTTGAGTCAAATATTCGCCTAACGAGAAAAAAAGAGGATCAAAATACATTAATTGCATGCCTCGAACTATTTCTGAGCAAATACAAATCGCAACTCTATAGCAATGGATGGCCGGGAATAGTTTTCTCGAATACGAAGGCACACAATCCCCACAAATAAAACACGAAAACCTTAAAATACAAAAAATTACGCAGTGGTAATGGTGTCCGAGGGGAGGGGTTCCATTTATTTTTTTTTCTGTTGAATTATTGCCCGTAACATGCATCCTAAAACAGTCTGTGCATTTTGTTAAAACTATGGTGTTGAATATGATAGTTTTTAATAATACCAGAAACCAATTAATAGCTGAAGCTCAGTAATGCACGAGTGCTATGTAGATCTGGCTGCAAAGGCCAACAGGAAGACATCTATAAAATACGATCTTATAAAGCCTGATCCATGATGAAAATTACTTTTGGGAACTCGCAGCAACCTTGATGTCAGTTATTTGAATTAGTTTACCGCTGAACATGTTAGCCAAAGATTTAAATGCCGAAGACGCGGAACCCCAGTTAATGCATAAGAGTGGGTCTAATCCTTGCATAAAATTAAAGCATTGAAAGTTTAAGTAGCAGGATCGTTTATAGATCGAGAGTCTTGTCACCTGAACGTACCTCCAACTAGCAGCTAGATCATTAGTGTCTACCAAAGATATAAACAGAGCCTCTGAATTATATACTATTATAAGGATTTTACATTCACTATTGTTTTTAGCAATAGCAAAATCCCAATCCATCCCTTTTTTCATTTAAGTTTTAAGTGCGATGTTCGGGCTGTTGATTATGTTGATTTTGACGTACAATATGATTAAACGTCTGAAAGAAAAGCAGGACCTGAAAGGTTACTACTGTTTTAGTAGGTAATCCATAAAACCAGATAATACCGCCATTCCAAAAAAAAAAAAATGGAAACCGCTGATGATTTGGTTGTCGGAATGAAACATTGAAAATCATAATTGATGAGATCCACACTGAGAAAGTGAGGCAGGACAAGCATAGGGCACGGATTTGCATCAGAGAATTTGTCAAATACGTGACCAATAGTTGACCTAAGGAACGTCCTTAAAAAAACGTCAAGTCCCTTAATAAAAATTATCAGATGCCTCTATAACATTATAAACTTCAAGTACGTATATGTATAATATTTATTATGTTTGTTATGTTCAAACTTCACAATAATTTAATTCGATATAGGCTGAAAAAGAAATCATATCCCTTCTCTTGCGTTAGGAAAGTTCATTATAGACCGTTGACACTCAATTTTTGGCCTTTTTTTAGACTTTTAGAGATACAGTGCGGAAACAGGCCATTCGGTTAATCGAGTCCTCCCCGACCAGCGTTTCCCATGCACTAACACTATTTATAGAAGCCATTAGCCTACAAACCTGCACGTGTTTGGAGAGTGGGCAAAACCGGAGCGCCCGGAGAGAACCCACACGGTCACAGGGAGAACGTGCTAACTCTATACCTTGTACCTTGTACCTTATACCTTCCGAAGAGTCCAAAAGAGACTATACTGGAAGTTGGACAATTTTATACTGGACAATTTTTACATTTATCAAGCCAATTAACCTACAAACCTGTACGTCTTTGGACTGTTGGAGGAAACCGAAGATCTCGCAGAAAACCCACGCAGATCACGGGGAGAACGTACAAACTCCACACAGACAGCTCCCGTAGTCGGGGTCGAACGGGGCGCTGTAAGGCAGTTCTACCGCTAGATCGTAGAGATTAATAATGAAGGATATGATAATTTTAAAAGGATGAAACTCACAATGCACACTTCTAATGTAAATATAATCTAATCTAATGACGATGAATGGAATGTATCAATGAATTAGTTATTTGCAAAGTTTAGATCCACTCATCGATACAGTACCTACTTTTAAAACAAACATGTTAAATGAAGAGAATACATGAACATATACTTCAAAATTTCCACAGGAGATTTAGTGGATAGCCAAACGTAGGACATGGTGTGTTTACTTACGGATTCTACGTAAACATAACGCTTTGCTTAAAAGACTTCAAGAACAAATATTTAAATTCGTACTGAACTAATCTCGGTCACAGCTGATAAAGGGATGATGTCCTATAGAATGTGGTTTAACCACCAAATTCACGAATCTTCCTTATATAATCACAGTTGAAATTATTAAAGAGTACGCTCAACTGAATGTGGCATTACATCTCTCCAAAGTTGAAAATGCGGCCCCACTCCCTTGGGTACTATTAAAAAGGAAGTCAAATGTTTACAATACGCAACAGACTGGTCCAGTCTGAACGTCGAAAAAAAATCGACCCGGTTTTGAGGTTGGGAAGAGTAGGTGATGTAACTCCACGAATTAACTTACTCCTGATTTCTACACTTTTTGGGATAGGACGGGGGAGGGAAATGGGTATCCATGTTAATTAAGAACATAAATAAGCATATGAAATGCAAGCAAACATGGCCCCAGATAAGGTCAATGCAAATGTGTAGTCCAGATCATTGAACCCGAACTAGATGACTAGATAGTTGAACCAGCAAACAATTGTTCTGAATAGAAGTTGACCCTAGTTTATTGATTCGTTTGCACAAATGTTTGCCTAAAATACATTCGGTCCTGACAGTCCGCCCCATCCCCATGCTGTATGGTGTTGAGATTTCAGCAACCCTATTATCCATAGGGCAATAGCAAATGAATGTTTTAGATAATAGGAATAGATAAATAAGTGGAAAAAGAGGGGACGAGAGAGAGAGTCACACACACAGAGGGAGAGGGAGAGGGAGTGAGCGAGAGAGAGAGAGAGAGAGAGAAAGATAGAGAGAGACAGACAGACAGACAGGCAGACAGACATAGACACAGAGAGAGAGAGAGAGAGAGAGAGAGAGAGAGAGAGGGGGGGGGGAGACAGAGAGAGTCAGAGAGAGACAGAGAGGGACAGAGAGAGGCAGAGAGATATTGAGTGAGAGAGAGAGAGTGAGAGAGTGAGAGTGGGAGAGAGAGAGAGAGAGAGAGAGAGAGAGAGAGAGAGAGAGAGAGAGAGAGAGAGAGAGAGAGAGAGAGAGAGAGAGAGAGAGAGAATACTAAAACAGAGAATGATAGAACAATTTTGGTAAGCAAGGCAGAATTGCAGGTCTATCTTGATCCAAATCACTTGACGTTTTGTAGACGACTGACCTTCTTGGAGTCAAGTGTGACAGTGATGTTTAAAGCGAATATATGGTAGAAGGGAGAGTGAAAATTGAGAAATGTACGAGTTGCGGTTTCATAAAATTATCATAGTGTTCGATCTATCCATTAAAATGGAGAGAAAGCAGGAGAATGGGTCTGAGAGAGACAGATAGATCAGCGATGATTGAATGGCGGAGTTGACTCGATGGGCCGATTGACACAATACTGCTCGTATGACTTAAGAACTTAAAATAATAAAAATAAACATAATGAATAAAACCTGTCTCCGGTTTCTTCTCACCAAAACATTGGAGAAGAACCATTTTCTCCTCTCAATTAATGACTATCCAGCGGGTCAATTTTGGTTTTCTTGCTTGTATATACATTTATAACCAACACAAAATCTACTTACATGATATAGCTAACTACACCCACTGATTTAATTGCGAAAACATCTGCCATTTAAAAGATACCCTTTAATCGAGTCTAATTTTCTGTGTGTATGTGGGGTTATATTATATATATATTTTTCTTAGGGTGGTATATATATATATATATATATATATATCAGTATGTATATCAGTATATATATGAATATATATATATATATATATAATATTAATGTTCATATATATATATTGATATATATACTGATATACATACTGATATATATATATATATATATATATATATATATATATATATATATATATATATATATATACCACCCTAAGAAAACGTTGGTCGTGAAAAAAAACAAACATTTTCCGCTAATTCATTTATGCCTGCAAAATTACAATAGTTCTTCTGGTTTCCCATCTCCCCAATGCCCCAATGCCCCAATGCCCAAATGCCCCCAATGCCCTTCTCCCTATAATTATTTAAATGCGCTCTGCATTTCAATCGTGCTAAACATCTCTCTCTAACCCTCCACCCCCTCCTTTTCCTTCGCTCTCTCTGACTTCCCTCCCCATATTCATCCCAAATGCAAGTGGTGCTCCGAGGGAATTAGGAATAAATGTTTTGGACTTTGAGAGTTGGATTTTCATATACCATTTGCTGATAAACTCTTGATTCATACCATTAGTACTGATTTCCTATCGTTTTGTGCGCCTGCCATCTACTATACCTCAAATATTTGAGATAAAACAATAAAACATTGGCGTATACAAATCCCGATTTCCGTGGATATATTTCAATTGCATTTGCTAACATAGCGTCATCCTTTCGCATCAGTGTTGTCATGAATGATTGTCCTTGCTAAATGCATTATCCACCTGAAATGAGAATCAGTACGTTTCGTCTAATCACCGACAATTGAGGTAAAACAATAATGGCGTGGTTTAAAACTATTCTAATTTCAGTGCAATATACTTGAATGTTCATTTTAAGGTGTCGAACTATAGTCGTCAGCCCATCAATAGTATAGATATAATATTAGTAAGGAATAGAACAAACCAGTGAATAGTCGTGGGATCAATTGCTATCTGACTGTCTTTTCTGAGAATATCACACTTTGATTAGCTTTGGACATATACTGTATTTCCTGCATTGATTGTTACAAATTCCGAGACGTAATAACAGGTGAAGAACATGAATAACGAGCTTGCATAATGTTAATTTATAGTTGGAAATATCACGATGTAATATTAATTTCTGTGCGACGCCTTAAGAACCCATACAATAATCTTAACAGAAATGTTTTAAAAAGAGCGGTTAAATCAAATATCCATTTACAATATATCTGTGATCATCTTCTCCAAGTTCAAGTTATATACACTCTTTGGCATCTGGGGAATACTCCATCAAGGTTTTTACAATTACTGTTTTGAACAAACTGGGTGAGATTTGTACACCCGCCTCCACGTAAATATTCCCCATAGATTTACTCAGTTTGTACACCGATCATCTAGCCTTCTAATTTAATCTGCTACAACCATTCACAGGTCAAGTGAACTTTTGTTACTCTAGTCTAAGCCACATCAAAATACTCAAGGAGCGTTCCATGTTAACGACGTTGCTCTTTTCTGCTAAGTGCAAAGATTTCTATTTTGCATTCTGTTTATTGTTCTTGATGGGAATATACACTTAGCAAGAGTGAATAGAAAGTTTGCTACAGTACGAGAACTAATTAATCTGGAAAAGGCGATATTTACAATAATGGCTCTCTAGGATTTCTTGATGCGTTTCTTTAGCACATAAGTGGCTCGACTAGCTGAGAGATGGCAGATAACAGATTAGCGTCTGTAGTGTTGAGGATAGTGATAATGAGTGAAGAGTCCTATACTTAAAATAAATGGTTGCCATAAAATGAGCAGGGAATGTGTTGCCTATAAAGCAAAGCATCCCTGTTTCTAATCAATCAAGCCATTCATTATACATCTCATATAGTATAATAGTATACATGTATACTCATACATATACACATGTATGTACGTATACACACACACACACACACACACACACACACACACACACACACACACACACACACACACACACACACACACACACACACACACACACACACACACACACACACACACACACACACACACACACACACACACACACACACACACACACACACACACACACACACACACACACACACACACAGCTATATATATATATATAGTGGAATAAAAAATTCCCATTTGCATCAAACTATTCGCGCAACAGTGCGTGTCCAAAATATCACCTGTGCAAATCCCATCTGAACATCACAAGTAAAACTAACAAATTTAATTCAGATAGCAAAAAAAACCCCAACATCAACCAGAATATAAATGTTGCTGCTCTGCAGCTTACTTTCACCAAAGTAAAATATTTTCCATCGTAAACTCCGATTGCTGTATTTAAAAAAAAAACAAGTGGGAATCACACAATTCCCCACAACGTGTTAGCTCTTCAAAGCCTAAAAGGGTTTTATTTTAATGAAACAATTTGCCACACTTTCTCTCTGTATACACGCACACAGAAAACATTACAGAGTACAAAGCGGTTAAGTTATGTATAGGACACATGAATCATGACTCCATTTATAGAGCATTCACAGTCCTGAAAAGATTAATATTCGCTTTAAAAATCACTGACACACTTGACCTCAATAAGGTCAGTCGCCAACAAAACTTCAAGTGATTTGGATCAAGATTGAATTGACTTCAATAATTGATTGGAACATTTTAAAAGAAATTCTAGCACGATGCGTGTCTGTGGTGACCTCTTAATATGGACGGTGGGGGTAGGGTTGACGAATGTCTAAAAAGTTAGTGCGGAAATGTTAAGATTTATTAGATTCCGTTACATGAAAGGGTTCTTTTCATTTTGTACCGAGCTTCAGACGCCATTGCAGCATGCCAGGTAGCACATGTGCGCATAGAACCGACAGCTTTTTACTTGTATCCGGGCATTGCGTGTTGTCACCGGGGCACATTGCAATAGGGAAAGAAAGTGCTCTAAGCGCCTCAAGTAACTGCAGTAACTTCACTAATGTTCTCCCTTCCCACAACTCTTCAGCTCCCCCCCCCCCCCCCCCCTCAAAGTCCTCCCCTCCCATTTATTTTGTGTTCTCTGACCTCGGCCAATAAACAATGTTAAGAATCTTTTAATCGATAGGCAGAGCGGGGAGTTACAGGCTAAGCACGAGCCCGCCGCTTTAATGTTAAAAAAAGATGTAGTTGAAAGGAAGACCATTTCAAGTTGCAACAAAAGTCAAGTTTAAGAGAGCACTGAAGACGATAAAACGACCAGCGGTGTTTATTTTGGCATGCCTCGGGCTTTGTTAAAGGCGGTGAGGAGGGAGGCGGGAGGGAGAAGGTAGCGAGGGGTCAACATCTAACTCAAACATTACACTTCAGCAAGGGCTGTGGACTTTGAGGGGCTGAATATGTTGGTAGTACCCCTCATACAAGGGAAGAGACATCAACCCAGGGGGCACATGAGCGACATTGGTGTGCTACGTTTAAAGATAAAGAGAGATGCTAACGGGTGTGACACTAGCAATGTTGAATAATAAGAATGTATCAAAAGTTCTGTACTCTTTTTGGTTTGCATATTTTTTAATATTCCAAATAAAGTTTATTTCTGAAATTAAATTAGAAAAAGACTGTGGACTTTGATGGTAGCCATATGGGTGTGGGCAATATCTTGGAAACACGTCTCCAACAACATCCACTCGTTTTATGGCATAACGCAAACAAAAAGATAATACATTGTATTCTCATTTTCATTTCGTCAGGATAGCGTTTCTGTAAGGCATAAACGTGCTCAATAGATTTTGCAAGCTCCAGGGAGAAGTTTTGATAATTATGCTGAGAGAAAGTTTTTCTAAGTTATTTTGCTGAAGAAGCTTCACTGAGTTATGACATTGAATGTGTCTTACGGATAAAAGGGAAGGGGTTCGCGGGGGGGCGGGGGGGGGGGGGGTTACTGAGGGTGGTGGTGGGCAGTCTCGTTAGCGCCTTGGTTATTTTTCATTGACTGCTTTCCCCTTTTTAGCATCGCAGATCAAAAGGAAGAAAAAAAAAGTTGGCGACCCGAAGATGTACATTGTTAGACTGACAAGCTGCCGATCTCTCAGAGAAGCCGCGAGAGAAGCCTTGCTCCATCGGAAGTGGTTGCATGGAAAGCGAAAACTCACTTTTCAAGCTCTTGAAAGTCATTGTCTTTCGGGCTCACCATACAGTAGATTGTCATGGCAACGCAACCTGCTGGTGTTACAAAGAGTTTAAAATGTTGAAAGGCAGCTGAACTGACTAGAGTAAAGAGCAACAGAATAAACAGTATTTTGATTCATTTCGGGGGTTACAAAAAAAAAACAGACCATGAATACGGGCATTGTCCAAGCTTTTCTAAATCTGATTCACCATATCATAACCCCTACGAAGAAGAAAACATCAATATCGCAAAAGGAAAGAAGATGTTTCTATGGAAAACCTAGGAATTTACTGCATAACAGATCTGGTGAAAAATCAAAGAGATCAAAGCGAGCGCTCCTGGGAGTTAGATGCAGCTCTGAATCAAAGATGTACGAGGTGGACTCCAAAGTGCTTGGCTTCATTTCAAGTCTGAATCCCAATTTCAAGGGAAATGCTGTCGAAATTTCACCCCCCAAATCAGTCAAAACCAACACTTCAGCAGGTGCTGATGAAGGCATGAACATCGCATCAGTCTAGCCAATGTGCATGCATGACATTCAAATAACAGTGGTTAGAGCCCGTGCATTATCACCACTTTGTTCTGCGAATGCATATTAATGACAAAGAGGAGGAAAAACAAACACAACAACAAATTCCCAGATACCACTGCAATTAGAGAATATGTATACATACATATATAAACAAGATTACAGAACTGTAACTTAAAAGAGTAAGTACAATATATGTCCCTATCGTTTGCAAAAACACAGCAGCAACCAGGGTAGATACTTGGCAGTACAGCTCGCGGTATCGACCTTTAGTAATCATTAATGTGAGTTGCTTTTAAAAATAAATCAAAGACCAAATCAAACCAAAGCGCTGGGGCAATGCCGATAGTTATTCCCAGTGACCAACCAAAATTGTACTTTGAAATCTTATGTTATTTGAATCAAAAAGATGTATTATGCGAAGTAGTTATATATGGGAAAGCATAACCAACGACTAGATTATTTGAACATTCTGGAGGAATCTTAATAAAGTTCATATTTGCAGAAAACATGTTTCGCAATTAGTAATTGTAAAAGGGAATAAAAAAAGATCAATGCCCCACGTTGTTCGGCTAAATTTAGTTTTCCACAACTTACAGACAGCATGATGTCAACAATATAAAAGTTTCGGAGGGTTGTGGAAAACAAATGAGAAGCCATTATCAAATAGACAGGTTCAAAGAGCGGAGTGGTGACAACAGAGTGCTGTCATCCATACTTTAAAAAGGGTTTGGCAAAATCAAGTGTCGATAAATTTCCTAAAATTCGAAAGCCAATAAAAGTTCTCGAATAATATTCCAAGCCGAACAACAATAACGCGCCGTTCTGCTGGAGTAGAACATCTGTCCCAGGGAAAGAGAGACAAATGACAGAAGAGTTAAAATGTTAATCTAAAATCGAATCTATACTGGTACAAATGGTTATTATTTGATTAAAAAATGTAAATACAGTTTCCATTCTTATAAAATGATTTATAATATATATATTGAATATTTCTGATTTCACAAACAACTACTGAAAACTTCGAAAGAGGTGTATACATATATATTACGCACACTTCGTGTATTTATCTAGACATTCAATATAATACATGGCGAGATAGACTGATAGCTAAAAGGTAGATAGATAGCTAAAAGATAGATAAATAGATATAGATATATATATAGAGAGAGAGATATAGAGATATAGAGATATAGAGATATAGAGATAGATAGATAGACAGATAGATTTTCTGACCTCGTTTTTGCTATTTTATACACAATTTATGGTATATTTCTAGTTCAGTTCAGATAGGCCGACAAGGGATACTATATCTTATTTTAACCTTGTTGGATAAGTGTATGAATAAGAAACAAGTGTTACTTGCAGGTCAGAAAGAGAGCCCTAAGTAAACACGGTTCACAGAAGTCTAAACCCTTTGTGGTGCTTGTGCAGCTGGCCAGCCTCCCATTGTCCTGAACGAGACCAAGTGGAAGATCCCTGCTGAACCTTACCAACTGAATGCACAAAAACAGATTGGGATGTTCTGCATGCATGGGCAACATTGCGGTCCAGAATCCTCCCTTTCCCCCATTTCTTTTGGAGGGATGACACTCCAGACATTTTCTGACAACCACAAAAGCATGGCCTGCTTCAGAATAGATTTTGAGCAAAAAAAAAGAGGGTGAGAAAAGAATCAAGTTGATAAAAGCCCCAAAAGAAAGGAGGGTCTGGACAATAGGAAAGGAAGTAAAAGACAGAAGTAAAAGGGGAGGCAAGAATTATCTTGTTAAACAGTGGTTCTTTTTGTCCCAAGTTGTCTCTGTGAAAGTTGGTTGCAGTATCATGACACAAAAAACAAGCATGGACCCACACCAATTTCAATCAAGGATCATGAGCTTTTAAAAGCCTTGATGGCTTATTTAGGTGACAGAAAAATTAAGGGAAGCTTAAATGACTGTGAAAGGTTACACGGGACGCTTTGAATTACAGCTCTTCAAAAACACTTGTGCTGCTGGAGTTGACTCAAATTGAATAAATGGTAAACACGAAGTAAAAAGGAATGAAAAGCTAGTTAAAAAGAGACAAAAACAAGTAGACAATGATAAGCATTAGACCACACGGCAGCCCAGCTGTTGGCTGATGGATTGTTTAAGGCACAAGTATGCACTAAAACATAAGTAGCGACAGAAACGTGAACACAAACGGACTGTATTTCAAAACAGAAGAGTGCGGGTTGCCTATACTGCGTTCAGAATTTTAATATCCAATTTTTCAGCTACGAATAAAATCAAATCCGATATTCAGATTGCTAAAAAAAAGTGAGGAAAGCAGCTTTTGTTGAACAGAAGCTGTTCAGTTGTAACCAGAGGAACTCGTTTTTATAAAAAAAGATTTAGTGAAATATAGGAAGAAGCGAAAGAAAAGTTGTCAAAAGATTAAGACAAACAGATGAGTCCTTGTAGAGCCCAAATATTTTACAAAGAAACTAAAGCTTATGCCTAATCCATTCATTCGCGAGTGAAACTAAGCAGTTGACCACAATATTTGAATGTTTCTTCATACCATTTAGTAGCATCTAAAACAATCTAAATGCTACTAGATATAATAAACCTAATATAAGTTGGCCACATTTAATGTTGCAAAGTGTTTTAACCACCTACCCATCACATTGAGTTGTGTCAAAGTAGAAGCAGATTTAAAATGTTATAACTAGAATTATAACTAATTATATAAATGTACAAATAATTTACTTTTACTGGCCGTTTTAATTTACTTGTCCTCATGATATCTAAGTAATGAAGTGCCGATTTCTATTCCTTCTCCGAATTTCTGAGCATCTTTGCACCACTGAAATGATTCTTTAGCATCCAAAATGTGGAAAACTTCCGTTTTCTCTTTGAGTATAGTCCTATTGTGCTGGTTAGAATGGGTATAAACCCATGGTGATTGGCACTCAGTCATATTCAATTGATTTGTGTTGTATATGGGCAGCAACAAAAAAGCTAGAAAGACTTTTGAATTTTTGCCGTTGTCAAGAGAACTGTGCAAACGCTCGTCTTTCGCAACAAAAAACGTGTCTTCACCTATTCAAATTTCAATGGGAAGTGTAGGCTTGAATACATTTGTGGCATAATAATTCTTAAAATAAAAGTGGCTTGAATTGAGTTACAGCGTTGGAATCTTTTTCTGTATTTTTTAGCACGGCCTCTGGTATGTGCCCCACAGCAAATGATTGGAAAACAAAGTCCAGTTATCAAAGGAGAGGTATGTGAAGAATGTCGCAAAATGCAAAACCTTCTTTCGGCAGTGTAAACTATGGTTCACCGTTTCTAATTACTTTTCGTAGTGACAATTAAATTTAAAGTTTATTGACCGCAAGGTAATGTATACCTTGAAACACATTTGGCTTTGAGAACTTTTTCTGTTCTGGTGAATGCACACTATTTGCCCTTTATCTGATTCTCCAATGTGCCTCTGGAATGTGAAAAGTCTTAACAATCTTTGGGAAATTAACAAAAAAATGCCATTGCTCTGAATGCATGTTTACATGTTGCGTTTTAGCATCCATACCCGATTCAACTTGTCAAAGAGCTTATATTGTTTGGAATATTCCGTTTGAGTTGGTTGTGCAGGCGTTAGGTAAGATATTTGCAGTTTGTAATTTATTTGAATATGTTGCATTGGAATAATCTGCCTTACATTACTCCATAAAACCCACATTGGTTACTACTGACATTATTAATAGAATGAGTATATCATCATGTTTCAACAACATCGATTAACCCGTTCGTTATATCCGACTCAACATTCTTGCTTTATTATGTGCCAATCACCATTCAAGTCTAATTACTTTCGTGACAATTTCATTCCTTTAAAAAAAAATCTTTCAACATTAAAATAATTAACCTACTCGATTTTATTGGTTCTTATAACTTATTCAAATACTTTCTCCAAACTTTATACAGCTATATTTAGTAATGATATTATTGTCTTGTATTGGCTCATGGATATTTATTCTAAATCACAATATATTTTGTCAGTAACCTTATCAATCTAGAAATATGTAAGACAGTCTGAAATCTTATGATGCCATAAATGATGACTCACTAATAATTTGTCTGCTGTTTTTTCTGCAATGGATTTTCATTTACATTTAAATACAGTAATAATTTATATAATACCTAAACAAATAGAAATTTTATATCTGCTACTATAATGCTTCCAAAATGATCATTGAATTATTTGTCTTGTTTTCTTCTTGTGGAGGTGATATTTGTCCAATTGAACAATATGCATTACTATAAATATGCCAATTTTAGGTTAAATACAAAGACAGAAAGTAGAAAAAGAAAAATGTGACTGATTAGCATCTTAATTATATTGGCTCATCTTTCTAGGAATAATAATTGCATAGAAGATAACCAGAGTGAACAATGGGGCGTGCTCTTTAAACCAATACTGTTGTCAAAATGTAAATGGCATACATAGATTGTGGCAGTGACTGATACACTTAGTGGCCAATCAAAACAGTGACATTAAAAAAAATGCCGTTAGTAACAAATATTGCTTGGAAGAATGGCTGAAATAATAATTTTCTCACCCATTTTATTTGTGATGAAAAAAATCAAACACAGGTTTGAATGCATTGTAAGGCATCCATTTCCATAAAACTATCACAATCTACCAATGATAACAATAAACCATCCAACATAATTTCTGCTGGAATAGGGGCAAGAGATAGTACAACGGAGGACGCTTCACATAGAATTCCCATCCATTGAAAGGCTCTGGCTCCTGCAGCAAACATGACAGAAAATTCATTAACTCCTTTTGTAGATTGTAGTCATCTTTTGAAAATAGATTTTTTATATGGTTTCAAAAGCAATGATGCAGCCAATCAAATTCTTCATTTGATTGAGTGCATTTAGTAATTTGCTTTGCCACCGTTGTGCGATATCTTGTGAGTAATTAATTATTAAGAATGTTATTCTAAAGAATAATATTAATCTCTTGCTTAGAAATGATCTCAGCAGCATCCAACCTAATAACAAACTGATACAGTTCCATCCAATGCTACACATATTCAAGCAACAACGTAATTTAAGTATGCAGCAATGTGTCATAGGTGAAAGTGCTCATTATATAAAGTAAGATACTTTGCCAATGAGCTTTTATGTATAACTTCACAATTGGCTCATGTTATATAATTTACTGCTTTGGGAAGGTCTCGATAACCAAATGTTACCTTGCATTGGTATGTCATGATCTCCAATATCTTCACTTCCTTTCAACTTTATTGTTAATCCATGATCACACACTGTAAATGGCTCGATTGTAATAATGCATGGCCCTTATGCTGACTGGATAGCACACAATAAAAGCTTTTCACTGTCCCTCGGTTGACGTGAAAATAAACTAAACTGAACTTATCTGATAATGTCTTGGGTAACTGGTTGTTTATTCCAGAATCATTAATTAAATGGAATTGAGCATAAAGATAGATCACACCACAACTGATTCTTTATCTGTACTGGCAGGAGCTGAGCTCCATCATATGACAGTAGCAAAGAGCAACACTAAAATTTATGTTAATATGTCATAATACCGGTGGGGACAATTAATCAGTATTGAACCCCCATATCTTCTGTTATTTGGACTTGGAGGTTCTGTTGGGAAGACAGCTATCTCACTGTTTCTTCCATGAATTGCACATTCCAGCATTCCTTTAGTCAATGCATGATTGCCAAGATGGCACAGTGGTGTAGCTGGTAGAGCTGCTGCTTCACAACACCAGAGACCCAGGTTCAATCATAACCTTGGGCACTGTCAGTACGCAGTTTGCACATTCTCCCTGTGATTGCTTGGGTTTCCTCCAGGTGCTTGAGTATCCACTCACATCTCAAAGATGCGCGGGTTTGTAGGTTAAGTGGCCTCCGTAAAATTGTCCCTAATGTGTAGTGAGTGGATGAGAAAATAGGTTAATATAGAACTAGTGTGAACGAGCGTGTCAGCATTCTCGGTGGGCTGAATGGACTGAATCAATGCTATATCATTGAACTAAATTAAAGTAAGTACAAACATGGGCTTATTTTCTATATGTGCCACAAAATCAACATGGTGTAACTATATTTTATATAATGTTAAAATAGGTACAGCAATTTCTGCCAGATGAAGCCTTATGGATAGACTTTTCCTATTCATGCACATAAGTTTATTCAATCACCTGAGTCCACAGAGCATATCCACTGGTGGAAGAGTATACTCCTTGAGGGCACACCTGAATTTACAAACAATAATGGAAAATTATCCCGAAAGTTCGTGGGACCCATGTTCCTACGCCCTGATTTTCTTCAGAGAACTGATATCACCCTTTACTCTCCCACCAGAACAAGGAATTCTGCATTCATATAAATATCAGCAACTCATCCGCCTCCCAACTTTATTACTGTGGGATTAAAAAAAAGACTTGTTTGAATTTATAATAAAATATGATTTATCAGTAAAACAACACAAATAATATTTGTTGCTATAATTATTTTGCGATGCTTTACACAGGCATTTCATGATACGATGTAGTTCCTTCCTTAAAGCCATGAGATGACTTTGTTCTTTATTCTAACAGAAATATTAATATATTTAATTCTGATAAATTCATTTAAAAGTTGTTACTTTTACAATATGCAGATTTTGTTTTAAACAAATTAGTGAGCTTCATAGTGTAAGAATTATAAACTTGTGTGGATTATTTAAATAACATTACAACAAACATACACTGGAATTAATAGCTCAGCTACATTTGTTGATATTAATTCATTCATCATACTCCTACTGATCAGCACCAATATTTAGTTCACAATGGCAAAGCTTTGCAGATGCAACGAAAAGTACAAAGATGCTAATGCATTGTAAGCAGCTTGGAGAAGCGTCAATTTGAATGATCTAGTAAATATCAAACATAGTACAGCATAGAAAAAGGCCATTTGGCCCACAATATCTGTACCGAATGTGATGTCGACTTAAACTAATTAATTAATTAGTCTGCACATGCTCCATATCCTTTCATTTCCTGCACATCATGTGTCTATCTAAAAGCCTCTTAAACGCCTTAAACACCCTAAAATGGCGGAATGGTGGCTTAGTGGCAGAGCTACCAGAGACCTGGGTTTAATCCTGACTACGGGTGCTTGTCTGTACAGAGTTTGTACTTTCTCCCCATGGCTTGCGTGGGTTTTGTCCGAGATCTTCGGTTTCCTCCCACACTCCAAAGACGTAGGTTTGTACGTTAATTGGCTTGGTATAGATGTATAAATGTAAAATTGTCCCCAGTGTGTGTAAGGTAATGTTAATGTGCATGGATCGCTTGTCGGTGTGGACTCAGTGGGCTGAAGGGCCTGTTTCTGTACTCTATCTCTAAACTAAACTAAACTGAACCACTGCTCTATCTGTTCCCACCTTTGCTCATATCCTATGAGCAAAGGTTGGACAGACCTGGCCTATATCTGCCAAAGTTCAGAAGGAGGAGAGGGGACTTCATTTAAACATTCCGGGGTGTCTCTATAGGATGATGGGAAGATGTGTTCTCTTGCCAGAATATCTAGAAGTAAGGGTCCCTGAGTCAAAATAAGGGTTCACCCATTTAAGGCAGAGATGAGGTTAAACAATTTCTCTCAGAGGATTGTGAGCCATAGCATCACAGTCATTGACTTGTACCGAGTGGAAACAGGCCCTTCAGCCCAACTTGCTCACGTCGACCAATGTGTCCTATCTACACAATGCATTTAGCCCATATTCCTCTAAACCTATTCTTATTTTTAATGTTTACTTGAAAGCCAAGATAAACAAATTTAGACCTTCTGGCCCCATAAGGATAGACTGGGATTCCAATTGCCAAGCTTTCCTTTCCATTCCCTCATGATGAATCAGTTTCTTAACATGCTACCTATCTCTGTGGGTCGCCAAGTCATCTGAGTTGTTACAGAGTGGTGAGCAGGACATTATTCGAGCCAAGAAGAAGGAGGAAAATCCTTAGTTTGATTCAACATTTTCCAACCTTAAACACTTTCAAGGAGTTTTTCACAGGGTAACATTGGATCACAACATAGCATGCTTTTTAAAGAAAAAATCGAAACAATCACAATAAGGGAGAAGGCAAGGGGTGGAATGCATTCAAAATGAACCTAGTGCATATAATAAACCTTGAACCATTATTACAGATAAAAATGTGTTTAAAGGGCCTGTCCCATTTGGCCGTTATTTGCACATTTATGCAATATCATTTACTTGTCATGATGCGCGCATCGGGACACGCGCTTGCCGTGCATTACCCGCGCATGGCGCGTGGTGAGACGTGGTGGTGTAGGCAGTGATGCACGGTTGCGCGCAGCGTCCCAGGATTTTTGGATTCACAAAATCTTTGCGCGCCACCTATGTGACGCGCAAATGATGCCCAAGTGGGACAGGCCCTTAAGAGTCTGGAATGACCTATAATCTGTCAGCAAATCCTAGTCTGTACAATCATTTAAACAGTGACCTAAGTTACAACCATACCAATTTTGAATATTAGAATTATATTTATTCAGCACCAACGCGCATTGGCGCAGCGGTGGAGTTGCTGCCTTACAGTGCCAGAGACCTCGGTTTGATCCTGACCATAGGTGCTGACTGTACAGAGTTTGTACATTCTCCCTGTGACTGCGTGGGTTTTCTCTACGTTTTCCGCTTTCTTCCCACACTCCAAAGATGTACATGTTTGTAGGGTAATTGGCTTAGGTAAAATTGTCTCTTGTGTGTAGAATAGTGCTAGTGTATGGGGTGATTGCTGGTCAGCACGGACTCAGTGGGCCAAGGGGCCTGTTTCCACGCTGTAACTCTAAAGTCTAAACTCTAAAGTCTAAATAACAAAATCACAGGAATTATTAAATATCATCACAATTTATAGTTTGTTGAAAGTTTGCAAAGACTGCAGTAATTGAGTTGACTATCAAAAGAAATTTGGAAACATTTTATTATTGGATCAGAAATTTATGTTTAATTGTAAAGTTTGGAATGGATACTTGTGTGCATGGTGGGAAATGGAAATCACATTGAAATTTCACTCTATTTTATAATTCTGCTTGGATTTGTTTTTGTGTTTGTTTAGAATTTAGTATGTTTGGAAGAAGCTAGGAGTGAATAAAATAGACCTGTCAAGGATAGGTCTAGTCAGCAGAGCACAAAAGGCAAGCACAAATATTCCCCTCTCCAAGCAGGACAACATCAAGCTGCACCGTCATCTCTCGCAGATGGACAGATGCTAACTAGCAGTGAATAATAATGAACTTCTTATAGGGAACTAGTAAAATAAAAATGGTGGTCTTATGCATTAAACTAGGTTGTAGAGTATAGACAAGAGTCCATGCATGGGAAATGTTTATCTGATGTGTGCAAAGCATAATAAAATTATGCGATGAAAAACGTACAAAATAATATGCTTATATTTTCCTTTACAAAGGAATGCAAAGGAGAAGGCATCCTTGTCCACTCCTCTCTCTGAATTGGAACAGTTGCAAGTACAGGACCAGAAATGCCTCACCTGTGTCTCTGAACTGTGATAAAATCATTTCAGAGCAAATGGCAACAATGGTCATTTTAGGGAAAAGGGATACTTTTATAATGGTGGGGAATCAAGAAAGCCAATGGAGGCTGATTAGAATCGCCATGTGGATGATACCAGATTATTGTCTCATACTTTTGGTTGATAATAGCGCTTAGGTCACCACAAAATCAAAATTAGAATGCGTAATATAATCCTTTTTATACCATCTTTAAAACTTCAGTTCTAATATTTGTTGTAGCTAATGTAGGCTGCTCGCTATAGGTTTTAAACTTTGGTATCCTGGTGTATAATATTATAGATAGCACTGTGGTTATGATACAGGGTTAGGACTTAATGGCCGGACTATTAATTCTGAGACATGAGTTCAATTTTTACCATTGCAAATGAGGAATTGAAACTCAATTAAATCAATCTGATGTCATCATGGTGAATATGATGAAAGGTGAAAATTATAATAAATCAGGTTTACTAATGTTCCTCAGGTAAAGGAATTTGCCATCCACACATGGCCTTTATGTGATTGTTTTGCTTTGAATTTAGAGATACGGCGTGGAAACTGCCTCTTCAGCCCACTGAGCCCACATCAACGAGTGATTACTCCATACACTAGCACTATCATACACACAAGAGCCAATTTACAATTTACAGGAGCCAATTAGCCTACAAACCTGTATGTCTTTGGAATGTGGAGGAAACCGGAGCAGTCAGAGAAAACCCATACGTTCACCCAATAATACTCCAGACACAATGTTTGACCCAGCTCCAAACACATGCAGGTACGTAGGATCATTGGCTTCTGTACATTGCCCCTGGTTTGTAGGATAGGACTAGGGTACGGGTGATCATTGGTTGACATGCAATCGGTGGGCCATAGGATCTGTTTCCATGCTGTAACTCTAAACTAAACTAAACTGCCTAAAGGCAATTAGGGATGGATGATTAACAAATTACTTAGCCAGCAACGCCCACATATAGTGACAAAATAAAAATATTCTTCATCCAAAGACAAACAAATTGTGACTTGACAATATCACCATGATGTTATTGGTTGAATGCGCACAGAGTAAATAGAGTGTAGCAAAAAAGATGAACTTGATTGAGTATGCTATGGGTGTATGTTGAAAATGCCAGACACATGTTTAAAGATAACAGAGGCAGAAGTGACAATCTGGCCAAGGAAGGCTGGAAAGTATTCTGTAAAATAAAATATTGATGGCGGTTATTTCCTTCCAAAACTATATATTGTCTCATTGTAGTTTCTGTGAAGTGCTTCATTCAAACTTACAGCTGAAAGAAAAACCTCTATTTCTAAGAAACGTTCACATCTTCCGATTGTCCCAAGCTCCTCCAAGGGCAAATCAATATTTTTTACTTCTGTTTCTGTAGGAAAATATAATTACAAGTATTATATGGCACTTTTCCATGAATCAAAAGGCTAGTAGTTGTGAATCTGTGGAATTCTCTGCCTCAGAAGGCAGTGGGGGCCGATTCGCTGGATACTTTCGGGCCTGTCCCACTGTCACGCCCTAATTCACGACCTTTTTTACTCGTGGACAATTTTCATCAGGCTAGAAAAATGCCCCGACCTACTTGATGCCACGAGTACCTACGTCTAGCATCACGACCTACCTACGACCTACCTACGACTCCTATGACCTCCTACAACCTCCTACAACCTCGTGATGACCATGCTGCGAGTATGAGTCAAGGGCAAACTCGGCAGAGGTGGTGAATTAGGTCATGAAATTGGGACAGGCCCTTTAGATAGCGCACTTAAAGATAGCGGAGTTAAGGGATATGGGGAGAAGGCAGGAACGGGTTGTGGATGATCAACAATGATCACAGTGAATGACGGTGCTGGCTCGAAGGGCTGACTAGCCTACTCCTGCACTTATTGTCTATTGTCTAGTAACTTTAATATCTTTGAAGGACGTATGACAACATATTTTTTTCCTAATATAAAATGGCTTTAGAATTTTTTACATTCAATTGAACAGATAAATCCTTAGTCTAAACTGTCATCCAAAATATATATGAACAGTAATTCAAATTAACATTGCACTATTATAGCCCTTGACACTTTGCTCACCACATTGCCCTTGAAAAACACAACTTCTCAAGTGACTACAATATTCTCAAATTGGAAGAGCTACCACCTAATCTTCTGCAGAAAGAGATCCAAATTGATTCAAAATGTATCCTCTCATTTGGGGATCCCACACTAAGCTGGCACAGTCTTGCAGCAGTTGGATCTGCAATGGCAAAGTTTCCTCCAATCATTAGCTCAGTTGTTGTCTGCGCTGACCGCATTGGTTTCCTCTCGGTCCTCCGGTTTCCTCCTCAAGCCAAAGACATGATGGTTGATAATTTCTCATGAAGTGTCTTCGAACTGCAACATTAATTGGTTTCTTTATCCACAGTTGAACTGTCTGAGTTCTTCTGAGTAAGGGTGCCAGGGTTTATGGGGGAGAAGGCAGGAGAATGGGGTTTAGAGGGAAAGATAGATCAGCCATGATTGAATGTTGGAGTAGATTTGATGGGCAAATGACATTCTGCTCCTATAGCTTATGAACTTATGAAATTCAGGTATTTCTGTTCTTGTTTTACATTTGAGCATCAGCAGTTCTATTTATTTTTCATTGGTTGACAGGTTACTAGGCCAGTGTAAATTTTGAGTGAGTACATGGCAGGAGATTCCAGAATTTTTTGGCCTAATGGTAGAGAATAGGTTACTGAGAAGGTTGGATGAATGGGACCGGTGTAAATACTCTGACAGCTGGCAAAGGCTCGATAAGCTGACTGGCCTTGGTTACTGATGTAAGAAGTGCTGCAGTTTTTGACTAAAGACATTTTTGAAGTTACCCACAAGAATTGATCAGTTAGAATGTTAGTTTTCTTAGCTAATTATTACAGAACTAACCTATAACACTCGTTTGGACATTAATTGGAAAATAATATACTCAATTCACCTCTAATATATTGAGTGAGAAATATCAGAAAGTTTCCATTGTATTATCCAACAAAAGAAGGAAAAATAAAATGGATAATATTTTGTGATTATTTAGTAAGTGTTCAGCAGCAGCAATCTTACTAAATACAGCAAAAGGTTTCATTCCATTAGGATAATACATTCCTGCGCATATCTGCTTCAGTTAAGTGTGTATAAGGTAAAATAGTGATAGAATGAATTTATATATTGTAGTAAATGTCATGGGCAGATCCATTAAATGGATAGTATGTAATTTATTCACCTCGGAAACCGGAGAAAGAAAGTTTGCCTACTGTGAGTTTACTGCCTTACCGGACAAAGTGAAAAAATGAGGTTCGTTTAGTACTTACAACCAATGCAATAGAAAAGTAAGCACATTGAAGGAGGGACCCTGAGGAATGCCTGTTGTGAAAAGCCTTGATCTTTTGCTTTGCAGCAAAGGTATCTTAATAACATGATTAAAATGCACATTTGACCTGGTGGCAGAAACAGCCTGTTTCCGTTTTCTTATAAGATATTTGCAAGTCGGACCGATTGTTGTCTTCATTAATTTCCTGAGTGTAGTTTTAAGGCGAAATTAGGTTGAAATCTCTGGAGAAAAATTATTAAAACAATATTGTTTTGCTGGGTGAAAACATTTAAAAGGTGGGGGTCCAAACAGCAATTTAAATTGCTACTGCTTTGCAGATTAAACTATTTATCATCCAAGCGTTACCCGGACTAGCAAGCAAACCATTGAAGAACGTTCACAGGTAGTCCCTTCAACATTTGCACAGGAGGTTGTCCAGCACATTCGTACTGTATAAAGACCCTTGCTCTATTTTTATTTAGCTAATGAATCTGAGACTGAAACACTGATTAACAGTTTCATCTCATTGATATGTATGCTAGGTTCAAGAGGAAAGTCAATAATGCAAGAATAAAGGGTTGAAACAACTTCATTTATATGCAGTGTTAGTCACCAAAATGTTGTCAGAAATCTGGAAAGACTCGAGTCTTGCAAATCTCAACAAATCAAAATGGATAAATATTGTAAGGAGAATGTACTTTCTCAAATGTTTATGTAGGCCTTTGTTACTGAACAGTCTTTAATAAAAACAGGAAGGGAAACTGCCACGTATATCTCCGCTGTAAAGGATGCAATGATGATGTGAAAGTGCATCACCTTATTTCTCAGCCTTCTGAAAGATAATTGGGTGCTTGACGTTTGGCTGCTTTTAAACTACTACCTTTCCATTTTTAATTCTTTAATCAAGGAGGAGTGTAGACTTTAAGCTTAATTATCCACTTTCAAAAGCATGAAAAAATAAGGGAATGCATCTTCTTACTATTGTTGTACCCTTTTCAGGTAGAAATTAAATAAAAATCCAAAGACCAAATACCAGATCACTCCAAAGACGTACAGGTTTGTTGGTTAATTGGTTTGATATGTGTGTAAATTGTCCCTAGTGTGTGTAAGATAGTGTTAATGTGCGGGGATCTATGGTCGTGCGGACTTGGTGGACTGAAGGGCCTGTTTCCATGCTGTATCTCAAAACTAAAAAAACAAAATACTACAATTAAATATGCTGAACCTATCCTATCTTAGGGTGCTTAAGAGAGAGATAGACCATAATTCTCAAAACAATGGTAGAAAATCATGCATCCAAATGGATTTTAAAAAAAGTTGAATTTTTTAGTTGTTTGGGACAAGGTTGTTGACATATTGTCCGTTGGAGGAAACAGAGATGGAATGACAGAACGTATCAACACAACACTGATAGTGATGAAATGGCTCAAAACTCCTGTTTATACCAGAATTTATCAAAGCAGCGATGAATGCATTGGCAGGGATAAATCCTCAATCATGTGTTAATGATAGAACAGACAATATTGTAATATTGGTTTATGACAGAAGGGATCTCTAAAACACTGATGAGTATTTAAATTGTTTCCCCAAACAGTAGTTAGCTGATTTTCAAAATTCTGGCTAAAATTGTAGAATGGATCCCCAGAATACAGCATTTCTGAGTCCTAAAACATCTATTTGTGGTGGAATATTTTTGTGCTCTTTTAACAGAATGGAGAAATGGGAAAAAAATCCAATTACTTCTATTTATATTTAAATATATCAATTATTCAGGTCACTAATCCTTTAAAGCAATTTGGCATGAATTCCGTGAATTTGAGATTTACCATTTCAGCTTCAGTCTAGATTTTGTGTATTTATTTGCAGTTGTATGAATTATTATAATAAACATAGCATTCAATTAATGTTTATTAACATTAAATGTGATGTATTTTGGAATTTTTGTTAATACTTCCAGAGGTTTATTAAATATTTTTGTAACAAACTCCTGGAAAATACCACCTTGTTTTATTATTGTACATGGGTTTACTATATTTATAGGAAATTCCTTCCTCTGAAGTTTCACAGTTAGTATTAATTTGTTTGAATTAATTTGAATAAGCGTTTTTTCTTTTCCTTGACTGGCAAAAAAATAGTAATTTCACAAAAAATGGGTGAAGCTTTGAAATGTTAATGTCTCATGGTAACAGCTGAGCATTAATGAGAACTTTTGGTGCATTTCATTATCGTGAACTAGTTATTTGCTCTTTCTTCTTTCTACTCGTGTATCAACTATATTCAAATATTGCGATATTCAAGCTCGTTTACAGAATTAAAGGCTGTTTCCTTGGTACGTTTTAGAGCAATGATAAAGAATATTTAAATTCTTGCGAACTCCAGAGTTTGACAACTTGTTCTGGTTTACATAACTATGAGTTTAGTTCATTCATAAAATCATGCATCTTTGCAGTAAAGATACAGACAATTTTCTTATTATGCTCTTTTTGTCTAGTTCATCAATCAGAAAATGTGACCATCAGTAAATTTAATTTCCAAGAACTGATAAAGTTGCATTTTGATGCTAGCTCATTTTTCATAATGGCAAGAAGTAAATATTGCAGTCTGCGGACTTCCAACATAACAACAATATGAGTTGTTATAATTTCAGTATCGTTACTAAGCTAGTTTGGCATTATAATGAAATTCAAAAGGCATAAAAGGCACTGTAAATGTATCACTGCAATGTACTTTAAAAGTCCTGTTATTGAAATGATTATGAATATCTTAATCACATCAATGCAGAAATCCAGTTATTTAATATAGTTCAAAAAGTACAGATGATAACTCAAAATATAATAAGCATGTGTTACATACAAGTTTATTGCAGATGGTTAGATAGCCTAACATACTGCACAGAATATTCTTTCCCATTCCAGGATTGCTTTAATAGTTCACACTTTTACATTTTTATACCACAAAAGTGTTGTATGATTTGGGAGAAATATTTTTAACATGTCGTGTGAAACAAAGTTATGTTGCAATCAGTAATTTCTTATCACAATTGCTAAATTGGTTGGCATATATCTGATCATTTGCCGTAAATTGGTTCTGAGGGCTATTGGTTTAATTTCAAGGATTGCTTCCAGCAAAGAAAATATTAATAGCACCGCCTTGTTTTAATTAAAATTTGTTTTAGGTTTCATTAGAGCAAGCATAAACCAGTAAGCGCTGAACTTATTCTGGTTTCTTATTTATGTTGCGAGCTCCAGTTTGAATTATTTCAGATTAGAAAAAGCTTTGTGCATATTACCATTATCAACGCATAAAATGTTAACCGTTTGAGTGAATGTTCCCATTCTCAATTCACAAAGTGCAGATTTGTCTTGTGGCAAGATTTGATTTTCCAATTATAGTACAGACCTATCATTGCCATAGTTCAACTCATCACGTCACAGAACTCTGCATATACAGAATGCATATACGAAACATATATGCATTGAACAGCTGGTCTCCTTCTGATGTAATTCTATCGTTTTATTGAGGAAAATGAGACACAGAGGTTTAGGTTTAGATTTAATATTGTCATGAGATACAGTGATTGTTGATTCCTATCCAATCAAATTAGATAATACCATGCATAAATACAATCAAGACAAATTAAAGTGCAATTGCAGTGCAAAGAGGAAGATACAGATCGCAGAGTATAGTTCCCAGCATTGTAGTGCCACAGTTCCATAAACAAAGGTAATGTCTGCAATAGGGTAGATATGAATCGTACAGTATCGTGGTATATGGAATGCCATTCAGAAGCCTCATAACAGAGGGTAAGAAGCTGTTCCCGAGTCTGGTGGTGTACGCTTTCAAGCTTCTGTACCTCTTGCCCATCAGGATCAGGGAGAGGAAAGAATAACTAAGCTGAGGTTGTTTTTCCGATCAGTGTGAAGTGTAGATGGAGTCAGTGGTGGGGAGTTTGGTCTGTGTGATGGACTGTGCTACATCTACAAGTCTTGGGAAGAGCTGTTCCCAAACCAAAATGTGTTGAAACCCGACAGAGTGCTTTCTATGGTCCATCTGTAAAAATAGTTCAACCCTTCTCTAAAGTAGCAATGTTACAACATTTTTTAGATTAAAAAAATCAAGTCTGCAATTTATCCCATCAGATAAAGCATAAAAAGAAGTTTAATTTGACAACTAATTCACTTTCATATCTTCAGTATTAAAAAAAGTTATGGCCATTTTCATATTCGGAAATTAGCAACTTGTTTCCTATTGCTTTTCTATTGACTTAACACAAAAGTTGTGATCGAGGACAGTCAAAAGCCCATAACTTTCTTAAAAATTAAGAGAACTGAAAATAAAATTCAGTTATTATAGATTGAAGCATTCTGAAACAAATATGGAACAATCTTACTTGGATGACCTGAAATTAAAGCAAATAATTAGTTAGTTACCCAATTGTAGCTAATTACAACATTCAATTACTAGATCTAAACATCTATCCATTTCTTAAGAAAAAATTAACATTTTTTTTAAAGCCTATATGTCCAAATAACATTCACACAAGAATTCACAATATAACATGATTTTTAAATCTAATTGTCATTAATTTATAGGCCAAATTTTGTGCTTAATGCCTGTAAATTAATGGGCATTTTAAACAGCTTGCGAGTGGGATTTTCTGGAACGCGATGGATTGGAATGTTGCGGTTGTGGTGAATTTAAACCCAATATCGGCAGGAAAAATTCTGCCAGTTTGATGGGGAATAAATCACCGTTTCGCAACGTTAAAGTTTGATTAAGGTAATCTAAAAAAGCAGGTTTATATGAAAAAATAAACAGCTTTCACTTACCTGTCCCCTACATAAAATCCGTCCCCATTGTTGGCGTTCACGGCATTAGGAGCTAATTTTTATTTTACTGCAGCGATGAAATAGTTGGGCGATTAAAAAAAAAATTTAACTTACCGGCAGTCGGAACGAATCTTTAGAAAAATCTCGCACTCCGAGAAAATAAAGCTCCGGATGGCAAGGGAAAACCGCACTTTAACCCAGCCCCCCCCCCTCAAAGGTGCCAAAGTCGTGCACACGGCCAGTGACAGAACTGCAGCACCGCTAAAGGTAAGTTTTGTAACATACCTATCTAACGTGGACAGTTCCTACCTTCCAACCATTCATATCCTATAATACTTGATAATGCATGTCATGGGGACCATTTTATCTTGCCTTGGGAGTTAGCAAGGTTGGAGAAGTATTGTGCGGTTAGAATATTTGTACTTTGGCTCAGTATTTCTGTGAAATTAACCTGTGATCTAAAAACTGTGCAGAGTGGTCATCATCACAGAAAGGATTTAAGCAGTAAGTAACAGAGCTGTCCTATTGCATCTATGATGAAGTGAGGAAAGGCCAAATAGAGCATTTTGTGGTAACTAAAACTGCTGTTCAAACTCCCTTCATTTCAGTTGCATTAGTTGACAAGGGCGTTTTGATTGCTTTTTAATTATCAGTCTAAGTTACAAAACATTGTCAAGTTTATATTACACGTGAGTGACATCTGTCAGACTCTGCAAATTGCAGGAAGAAAGGAAGGGTCAATAACTGCAAAAAGGTTGAAGGGGAATCTTCACATGTTGGAAATTAGTTGAAATTGAATTCCACCAAAAATCCAGTCAGAATGCTTTACCTGTGGGATTTTTCCATTGCAAACATGCCAACATTGCGGATATTCACCCCCTGCAGAATTTAATCCACACTTTCTTTTACGCTCTTTCAAAAAATAAAGACATTCTAACATTCTTTGTAAACAGGAACATACAGTAACAGAGCTCTGCTGATGTACTGACTGTACATTGTTAGATTGCATTAGTGTGATTAAAAAGTCCATCGAATCTCACGTAAGATGAGGCTTGGAAAATATATGGCATGTAGATAAGACCACATGAAGCTTAACAGGGCATTGAACACTTTGTTTAAGGTCCTGCCATTGTAATATTCAGTAGTGTAGGAGGTCCAGGTCATGGGGTACAGGGGTTGGGAGCTTATGTTTCTCTTTCCGATCTCTAGATGTCTGAATACTAATCACATGGAAAAAGCTCTGGATGTTGATGGTGTCAAGAGCCAAGAGTGTTTTATTGTCATATGTCCCAGATAGAACAGTGAAACTCTTACTTACTGCAGCACAACAGAATATGTAAACATGGTACAGTTTGAACACACTTTGCATGGGCACCACATTATAATTAAACCAATTAGTTTGATCCACAGCAAATGCGTAATTTTACTCTGACTTAAAATAATAAATCACATGCACGAAATACCGTATGAATGAGAATGCAACCCAATTCCTTGTCCAGAGTACATCAGAAGTTGCAGGGATAGACCGGATAGAAGTATATAAAATGAAGTAAGTAAGTAAGTACGTTTATTGGCCAAGTGTTCACATACAAGGAATTTGCCTTGGTGCTCCGCCCACAAGTAACAACATGACTTACAGTGACAGTTACGAATGACTCAGAAAACACTAAACATTAATAATAATAAAACATTAATGATAAAACACCATTGATCAAGCATGTGAACCAACAAAATACCAGATCAAAAGGAGATGCATAGATAGGGTAGACATAGATTATGATGCATAGATAGGGTAGACAGATTATTATCCTGTTGGAAATATTAAATACCAGAGGGCATAGATTAATGGTGAGAGGAGCAAAGTTTAGAGGAAATGTGTGGGACAATTTTTATTAAAAGCAGACGCTGGTGAGTGGTTGGAACATGCTTTGGGAGTGGTGGTGGAGACAGATACAATAGTGGTATTTATGAGACTTTTGGATAGGCACATGGATATTTGGGGAATGGGAGTATATGGATTATGTACAAGCAGATAAGAGTTGGCCTTGGCATTATGTTTGGCAGAGATTTTGTGGGCCAATGCTATACTGCTCTATGTTCTATGTTACCCTGACATTGTTCATGACTGCACTGAATTGCAATTATAGGGGATGTTCATTTTCTAGTACTTGCTCAACCATATTGGCTATGAGGGTGCGGTGGCTGGATTTCCAAAATAGTGGTATGGGTGCCTATCGATTTCCAAAATTGTGGCATGGGTGCTAGGAAACAATGAGTTGCATTAATATTTGACTCATTTCTATTAGGTCACCTGCACCATATTGAATGCAATGGCTGTAACCTAGCATATGGTTACTGTCACCTATGGTAACAGTTTCACGGTGGCGCAGCGGTAGAGTTGCTGCCTTACAGTGAATGCAGCGCCGGAGACCCGGGGTCGATCCCGACAACGGGTGCTGCCTGTACGGCGTTTGTACGTTCTCCCTGTGACCTGCGTGCGTTTTCTCAAAGATCTTCGATTTCCTCCCACACTCCAAAGTCGTACAGGTTTGTAGGTTAATTGGCTTGGTAAAAATTGTCCCTAGTGGGTGTAGGATAGTGTTAATGTGTGGGGATCGCTGGTCGGCGTGGACCCAGTGGGCTGAAGGGCCCGTATCCATGCTGTATCTTTAAACTAAATTAAACTAAAGTGTGTCAGGTACAATTCATCAAATAAATGTATTTGTACGTATTTTTTGTTTCTATGCATAGCACAACAAAAGGGAGCTAACAAACACAAATGCTTGCTGTACATGTTAAAAATATTTACTTAGATACCTGTTGGCTCATAAGACCATATACCATAAGACATAGTAGCAGAATTAAACTGTGCAGCCCCACCATGTTTACTCCGCCATTCGATCACGGCTGATCTATTTCCCTCCCCTGAACCTCATTTGTCTGCCTTCTCCCCAGAACCTTTGACACCCTTCCTAATCAAGTAAATATTTTTAGAAAATATATTCATTCTATTTTGGAGGAATCTCTACAAATATATTTAAGTTGTAACAGAGGTGTGTTCCTACCTTTGTAATCCTTTGTGTTTCCAACAGTTTGTTATCATTGGTGTTTCTCAAACCGTTACGCAGAAAGTATTAGGCCTGCAAAAATAAAATCACCCCTTATTGATCTCTCTAATGTAGTTGGTATCCAGCGTCTTAAAAAAATATTGTTAACATGATGTAACATAATATGCTCATGCTTCTATTTACATACGTGAATTGGTAGTTAGTATGAGAGGTAGAAATATATTTGCCTGCGAAGAAAACAAGCTTGCTGATTTGTTGTTTCTAGTTGTTTTAAAACGATCCCATTTTCTATCTTACAACAACACATGCAAGATAAAGAACCATCAAAGGTCACTGGGTTCATTGTAAGATCACATCTAAGAAGAAAACCATTATAGCATTTAAACTTATTGGCAGGTGCACACTGGGGTGTCGGGTCATCTTGGGGTGGTCTGAGGATGACTGTGCAAAGGCCATCCTGTCCACAGATCCTTTTATCTGTCAGGGATGGTAAAGACCCTATGTTAGAAAGAGTTTCAACACTGATTAGAAAATGTGGACTTCAAGGCTCTCTAGTTTCAACATTGCCCAGCATGTAGGCTGTCGCTGTGTTCCCTACCAACAGAAACATCTGGGTAACAGAGAAAGGAACTTCATGTCTGTTTCACAGAACACAAGGATGTCAATATATTGCCCAAGAAGCGCAGTCCAAGAATGTTCAACTTACCAGGTCAAAGACTCTTCAAAGGAGTGAGGAGACAGATGTAAAAAAGTTATGATGAACATGAACACCAGGCAGGAAACGGTGACCATGCAGCGAGACCTAGTTAGAAAAAACATGAGCCATTCCGACTTTGTGAGATAAAGACCGCGTTTCATCCTCAGTAAATAAACAAAAGGCTTGCTTTTCTCATACTTCCTCCCCCAACCCCCCACTCCCTCCCCATTATGTGAAATAAAATATACCTGCGACTGATGGAGTCTTGAGAAATTCTGATAGAATTTGATTAAAACCTTATGGACTCTTTTCTAAAACACCAGTGTGTTCAATTCTCACTTGGAGTTACATTTTCCATTTTCCCTTTTTAGGATGATCTGAAATAAAGATATCCACAATTTATTTCACTTTTTCCTGACAATTCCCCCTCACTGCCCCTTTTTCCTTTGTTATATTTATTTTCTTGCGTAGCACTATTTACTGATTGTGCAGCTGATGTGCAGACATATAGGCTAGGCTGACTTGAAAGAAACAATTTGATTTTTTCTTTTCTAATTTTATCCATCCTCCCACCCCCCCCCCCCCCCCCCCCCCCCCCCCCCCCCCCCACACACCCAAACCCTCTAATACTATATTAATGCAGTAGTGATAACTCATCCGGAGGTTCATTCTTTGTAGGTAAGTTTAGTCAATAGCTTGTGGACTTTCAACCACGTTAAATGTGCTACATAAATGCAAATTTTTTATATAGTATATATTGTAGACCAGAAGTGATGGTATATTATGGGAAGTGTAAAAACCAATCCAGGACATTTTCACAGGAACCTGCATGGGTGCCAAATGTACATGTATTTCTAGCAGAGATCAACAAGCAGTAATCAAGAGTAGGATTACTGTTCAATTATTTTCTCTTTATCATATACTGATAATTCAGAACCCAACTATAACACAGTTAATCTGACTGATAGCGATCAATGCTGCCTGGACCACTTCTGTGTAAAGCACCACATCCGGCTGAAGTGAAGATCAGCAAAGAAAAACATTGCAAGGTAAATCTGGAAGCTATTTCCTTCTAAAAAGATTGATCAAAATTTGACTGGACTTGAAAAAAAAGGTTAACAAAATGGTTTGCTATTCTGATGAGAAATTGTTATTATTTGAATGATTGAGATGAAGTGGAGGGGGGGGGGGGGGGGGGGGGGGGGTGGAAGGTCATTGAGTCATTCAGCATGGAAACAGGCCCTCCAGCCCAACTCGTCCATGCCGACCAAGATGCCCCATGTAAGTTAGTTCCATTTGGTCACTTTTGGACCATATCCCTCCAAAACTTTCATGTCCATGTACCTGTTCACATGGCTTTTAAATTATGTTATAGAATCTGCCTCAACTATCTCTTCAGGCAGTTCATCCCACATACCCACCGCTCACTGAGTGAAAAGGTGCCCTCAGGTTCCTATTAAACCTTGTGCTTCTCACCTTAAACTTCTGCATCTATTTCTTGATTCCCCTACCCCGGGTAAAGACTCTGTACATTCGCCCTATCTATTGCCCTAGGTGAGTTGGATAATCTTTCTGACCATATGAGGATATTACCAGGACTTGAGGGCCTGAGCTATCGGGAGAGATTGAGCAGGCTAGACTTCATTCCTTGGAGCGCAGGAGGTTGAGGGTTAATCTTATAAAAGTGTATAAGAGCATGAGAGGAATAGATATAGTAAAAGCACAGCATTTTGCCCACAGTAGGGGAATCAAGAACCAGAGGACATTGGTTTAAGCTGAGGGGGAAAAGATTTAATAGGAACCTGAGGGGGAGCTTTTTTACACAAATGGTGGTCGGTATGTGGAATGAGCTGCACAGGAGGTAGTTTAGGCAGGTAATATTACAATGTTTAAAAAAACATTTGGACAGGTATATGGAAGGTATGGGTTTAGAAGCATGTGGACCAAACGCAGGCAGGTGGGACTAGTGTAAATGGGGCATGTTGGTTGCTGTCGATGAGTTGGGCAGAAGAGCCTGTTTCCACGCTGCATGATTCTATGACTCTAAATCCGTCTCAAGATTATGACTTTAATACTTCCCTGGTTGTAGACTTCAACCACCTTCTCAGGAAAGAAATAAGGAACACTTTGTTTTTCAGTCGGAACCATGTTGACCTAGAAATTCTGTCACGCAACATGATGCATGGTGGTAGAATTGCTATATATTTCAATTACATCACCTTTCTTTCTTCCAAACTTCAGAGGCTACACAAGATCTCCTCATTAGATAGACATTTGCTGTTATAATAAAATGAAATTTGAATGGTTAAAGTCAGAACATTACAGGTTCTGACCCAAAACATTTCCTATCCTTCTGCCTCCACAGATGCTGCCTGACCCACTGAGCAGTTCCAGCAGATCGCTTTCTTGCGACAATGTCTGAACTTAACCTTATACTGCAGAAGAGAATTTAATTCAGTTTCTCATTGGAGTCAACCAGGATCTTTATAGCCAAGTTATAGCACACACGAATTCTGTTGGTGTTGATCCAACCCTTTATTGAAACTGTTCTTCATTGAAATAGGGTATTGTCTGAAATCAAGGCATGGAAGATCCTTCAGTCCTTGCCAAACAACTTTGGAAGGTTGCCAATAATCCACTCTATGCCATGTCTGTGGCTTTCTATCAAATTTACAGCAGCTCTTCCTATGAATATAGAGTAGATTACTTGACTTATAAACCTCCTCTGCAATTTAATAAGATAATGTTTCATCTGGTAGTACCCTCAATTCTGCATTCTCTTTGACTCATGGTAAGCTTTCACTCCATTGTTTATCAAGTTTCTATCTTACTCTGCCTTAAAAATGCTCCAAGGCTCTTTGACGCTCTTTGTGGAAGAGCTTCAAAGACTCAAATCATCTAAGTGAATTGATTAATTCCGATGTTAAATGGGTGATCCTGTCTTTTTGAGCAATGACTTCAGCCCCCGCATCCGACATTCGCCTTCTACATACTCCACATCTACCCTGTCATTACCCCTTATGATCTTATATGATTCCATCAAGTCCCCTCTCATTCTTCAAAACTAGGGAGCAGGAAAAAAAGCAGTTCACAAGATCCCTGAAGAATTTCCCATTTAGATAACCTGGAAGAGTGCAAACTCTTCTGAGAATGACCATCCTCTGATGTTTTAACCCATTTGTGCTGTGAAATACTTTGCTTTCTTCCAGTTGTAAAGACTGATCGGGAACTTGTCCTGTCACTCAGCATATGGGAACATGAATCAGAGATCATTTATGTTCTTTCCCAAGCAGTTGTTTTCATAATAGGATAGATAGCACACTAAATCATATTTCTCACCTTGCTGGTAAATCATGTTGGGTTGAGAAATCAGGGTTTAGGAATTAATTCTGCCATAATATAAATTCTGATCACCACATGCTGGCATGTCAGTATGATGGAAACCGCCATAAGGATTAGTGAAGCTGCATGTTAGTCACAGGGACGTCCTTTGTCCTTTAAATGTTGCACAGAACTTGTGATGAGACAGGATGAGGAAAAGCAAAGCCGAATGAAAAAAATTGTATTGGAAAAGTTTAAAATGAAGTTTAGGAAACTAAGTTTAGCATTTCCCACTATCTGCGAGGCACAAATCAGGAGTATGATAGAGTACTTTATAATCACTTGGATGAGTGCAGCTCTGACAACACTCAAGACGTTTGGCAGCTTCCAAGATTAATTAGCCTACTCTATTGGCTCCCAATCATCCATACTGACCATTAACACCCACCACCACCATCAGAATGTGGCTGTAGTGCACGCCATCTATCAAATGTATAGTACTAACTCAATCGTAAGGACCTTTTAAAGCCATGAGAGCAGCAATCAAGGAAATACTTGGGAAAACCATCACCTTCAGACCCCCTTTTAAATCCTGACTTGGAAATACTTTGCTGTATCATCGTTATCACTCAGTCAAAATCCTGGACCTCTCTATTCAACTGTACTCTTGAGAATGTCTTCATAAGAAGGAGCAAATTGGATCGGTAAGGCCACCATCCCGAGGAGAGATTGGCATGGGGAATGAATGCTGGCGTCCTCACTTAAGCCACTTCTCCTGCTAAACACCTCCTCTGACAGTGTCTGCAAATCTTGCATTGGACCCATTAGTCTCCTCACTACCCACAGAACTGAAGGAGGACAGTGTAATCCTCAACCCCAAGACACTGCTTAAGAAGAGGAAAGAGCAACTTAAAATGTCCTTTCAGTGGTACTGATGATGTCAAATATGAGAACCGAAATTTTAAGATTATGTGGGTGTGTGTGTGTATATATATATATAATTGTTTTTTTTGTGTGTGTATATATGTGTGTGTAATATATATTACCCACACGCATACACACACATATATGAGTGTGTGTTTGTGTGTGTGTTATATATATATATATATATATATATATATATATATATATATATATATATATATATATATATACTCAAACCAACTGAGGGAATTTATTCATTTTTATTTTTATATATATATATATATATATATATATATATATATATATATATATATATATATATATATATATAAATAAATGAATAAATTCTCTGTTGGTTTGAGTATATATGCGTGCATGTGTAATATATATATATATATATATATATATATATATAAATGAATCAATTCTCTCAGATGCTATATTCCAAATAATTTGGCTCTACCAATCACATAGATGTAGAATCACACAGACTGCGGATGCTTTTAATTTTACAAGAAGACCACCTTCCCTTTCACTCGAGAACCAGAGAGCTACTCTAAGTAAGCAATACTGAACTAAACTGCAGGCACTGACTGGCAACCGCAGTCATGTTCATGGAAAACAAGCCTACATTTATTATTTTAAATATGGGCTTTGTGTTTGCATATGTGTGTGTGTAAAGAATAGATATGTATGTATAAATAAATGTTGATGTGTGTGTGTGCTTGTGTAGATATATATACATATATCTGGTTCTCAAGTGAAAGGGAAGGTGGTCTTCCTGTAAAATTAAAGGCATCCACAGTCTATGTGATTCTACATCTATGTGATTGGAAGAGCCAATTTTTTTTTGAAATATAGTGCATCACATTCATGGAGATATTCACAACCTCCTACATATTATAGGAGGTAACTGCACATGGGAGGTTTGTTTTACACTGAAACCTTTGACTTTTTAAATGAGTTACCATAAAACACATATATTAAACATGAATGCTAATGGGACACCATTGAAAAAAAAATCCTAATGATTCACTTAAACATTGGATAGAAGTGATTTGCCATAATACACACAGACGATTCAAAGATTTCAGAAGACTTAAAAAAAAAAGAAGATATAAAATACAAATTTTATATTACACATCCAAAATAAAAAAAGGCACAATAATAGAATCAGATGATTAAAGGAACATTACCTGATTCTAGAGAGCTACTGAATGAGGAATGCTAAATTGGATGATTTCGAGTTCATGATTAATTGAACTTCTAAACCATATTTTAGCATGCTTTGTTTTTCTGTCCCCAGTCATCTCGTATTATTAAAGAGAAATTTCGCATATCTCTCCTGGAGTCCAATTAAGGATTTGCATCATGACTAGATTTTTCACTTTAATTACTGTATATGAAGTAGGTTTTGACTTATTTCCTTATTTATCAAACTATGTAGAAGAAACAGAATTCATCAAATAAACAGATATCTGTGGCTATAATTGCAGCATACACTGAATGTGTAGAAAGAAAATATGAGGCTCCGGATTTCATCCCATTGTACATAATAAACATCTGAATAATTAAAATGTAAATAAATCACAGCAATATCAGTAATAAGAAAAGGACAAGACACCTTTGATTGATTGACAAAATACAGCTTGTCACTTTATTTACTGAATTTGAATTTTTATGTTGATTTGGAGGCAATGAGATGCCAGAAAGAACCATACTGTTATAAGCTGCCAAGTCAGATTCAAGACGAAACAAGACTCAGAACACAAACAGAGAATAGTAACAAAATTGATTCAAAGAATCTGGACCCAGTTCTGCTTACTAATTCTTTGCACTGTAAATTCAAAGCAATCTGTATGTTATTAATGAGGGGTGGGTGAATCATTTAACGTGTCTTTGGATCTGTTTCCCAGAAGGGCATGTAAGGAACTAGTATGATATAATAAACGGAGGTGCAGAAATACTCAGCAGATGAGGTAGCATGTTTGAAAAGACGAAATCATGGTCAACATTACAGGACGATGACCCTTAATGAGAACAAGGAAATATTGGAAATATGTGGAAGTATTTTAAATTGTGGATAAGGGCAATCTGGAAAGAACTGAAAATATCTGTAACACGGTAGAGACCAAAAATAACTGAAAGATAAAAAAAATAGTGGTGCTGGCTATGAGAGTGTGATGAAGGCTTCTTAATCATAGCTCATCTATCTTGTTAATATAAATAGAAGGGGATAAATACGAACGGAGGTGAGAGAAAAAAAGCAATGCTGACACAGCAAATGCAGGAAATCTTAAATAAAGGGAAATATTCAGCAGCTCAGGCAGCATCTGTGGAGAGAGAAAATCAGAGTTAATATTACAGGCTGATAACTTGTAGCATTAGCATCAGCATAAATGCACATGTGCACACATCTTTTGGATTACATGATTGTTTTTATATGTGCACAATGTGAAATTAAATGCTCACGTAATCCAAAAGATGTGTGCACATGTGCACGTGACTGCCTGAGATGCTTGTCATCTCTTGCAATTGTTTGTACGTATGAGACGTGAAAGCAATCATAACATGGTATGCATGTTTTTGTGTAATGTGGGTGAGTGGTTATGTAAATAATTATGTGTGTACACATGTTTGAATGTATGTGTGGTGACTACAGAGGAGTTTCCCTACTGTCTGTGGTGGGGAAAGTCATCCCAATGATTTATCTTAACTGCCATCTACCAGAAGATCAAGAGCTTATCCTTGAATGTTCATGTGGATTCTGTCCACCTATGGAAAAGATGGGGATAATCCTCACCACATGACACCATCAAGAGCATCTGGGGATAACATTTTGACAATAAAAAGGGAGATACAAGGAATTGCAGATGGTGGTTTAGAAAAAAGACACAAAGTGGTGGAGTAACTTAGTGAGTCAGGCAGCATCTCTGGATGACGTTTTAGGTCGGTACACTTCTTCAGACATTTTTGCATTTCTTGATTTCACTAAAGTCTTTAACTCCAGCAACCGAGAGTGACTGTGGAGTATCCTCCCAAAATATGACCACATAGAGAAATTCATCACCGTCTCAAGTCTGCTACATGAAGGCATCAAAACTGTAATCTTAAGTAGTAATGTGCTGCTGTCCCATCTTTAATAATAGTCTCAGTGTAGATGGCTATCCAGCAAGGCTGCATCAATTTCCCCATTACTTTCCTCAATGTTTTTCACTGCATTTTTCACTGGTTTACATGGACGTTAGTGAAACATTTGATGATGTCCAGCAATGCAGGCTGGTCCAGAATGTTAGGGCACATGTGATTTAAAATCTGTTGGAAAACTAGATTGAAAATGAGCAGGATGATAAGATGCAGTGGATGATGGCAGAAAGTCAAGGGGGGGGGGGGGGGTGGTGAGGTGAAGGAGGTGAGGTGAAGGAGGTGAGGCAAGAGCTGGCACAAGATAAGCAGATCCAGAAGAGGAGGGGTGAATAGGTGGATGGAGCCAAATGGAAAGTGGAGTGGAGATGAATACAGAGGCTGGAGCACGATTGGTGGAGGTAATCGGGGACTACTGCTGATGGAATCTAATGGGAAAGGAAGATGGAGAATTAGACCAAGTAAGGGAGGTTTAGTGATGGGAACCGTCAAGGGAGGGTACTCAATTGGTGGTGTGTCTGGAGTGGAGCAGATGGTGGGGATTGGGAAAGAATTATATGTGTGGAAGGATCCATGAGGGGGAGCAGATTACCTTAAATTAGAGAATTCAACGTTTATGCGTTAGGGTGACAAACTACTGAGGCAGAAAATAAGGTTACTTCCTCTCCTAGATACATCCAGCTCTTGCTGCATCCCCTCACCTCTTTACACTGACTAGTCATCTGGATGCATGGAGACTGGCTGAGAGGTGGAGTGTTGTCTTTTGTATCAATAAATGACCATTCGTTCCTATTTTCATGCCTATCTGTGAATGTGTGTGCGTGCACATATGGAATGCATGTGGATGCATGCGTTTGTGCTTGGCTGTATGTGGCTAATAATTACTTTTGTAAACTTGCATAGAATCATAGATTCATAGAAAATAGGTGCAGGAGTAGGTCATTCGGCCCTTCGAGCCTGCACCGCCATTCAATATGATCATGGCTGATCATCCAACTCAGTATCCTGTACCTGCCTTCTCTCCATACCCCCTGATCCCTTTAGCCACAAGGGCCACATCTAACTCCCTCTTAAATATAGCCAATGAACTGGCCTCAACTACCTTCTGTGGCAGAGAATTCCACAGACTCACCACACTCTGTGTGAAAAATGATCTTCTCATCTCGGTCCTAAAAGACTTCCCCCTTATCCTTAAACTGTGACCCCTTGTTCTGGAGTTCCCCAACATCGGGAACAATCTTCCTGTATCCAGCCTGTCCAACCCCTTAAGAATTTTGTAAGTCTCTATAAGATCCCCCCTCAATTTCCTAAATTCCAGCGAGTACAAGCCAAGTCTATCCAGTCTTTCTTCATATGGAAGTCCTGCCATCCCAGGAATCAGTCTGGTGAACCTTCTCTGTACTCCCTCTATGGCAAGAATGTCTATCCTCAGATTAGGAGACCAAAACTGTAAGCAATACTCCAGGTTTGGCCTCACCAAGACCCTGTACAACTGCAGTAGAACCTCCCTGCACTTGTACTCAAATCCTTTTGCTATGAAAGCCAACATACCATTCGCTTTCTTCACAGCCTGCTGCACCTGCAGGCTTACTTTCAATGACTGCAGTACCATGACACCCAGGTCTCATTGCATCTCCCCTTTTCCTAATCGGCCACCATGCAGATAATAGTCTACCCTCCTGCTTTTGCCGCCAAAGTGGATGACCTCACATTTATCCACATTATACTGCATCTGCCATGCATTTGCCTACTCACCCAACCTATCCAAATCACCTTGCAGCCTCCTAGGACCCTCCTCACAGCCAACACTGCCCCCCAGCTTTGTGTCATCCGCAAACTTGGAGATGTTGCATTCAATTCCCTCATCCAGATAATTAATATATATTGTAAATAGCTGGGGTCCCAGCATTGAGCCTTGTGGAACCCCACTAGTCACTGCCTGCCATTCTGAAACTAACCCGTTTACTCCTACTCTTTGCTTCCTGTCTGCCAGCCAGTTCTCTATCCACATCAATAGTGAACCCCCAATACCATGTGCTTTAAGTTTGTATGCTAATCTCTTATGTGGGACCTTGTTGAAAGCCTTCTGAAAGTCCAGATATAACACATCCACAGGTTCTCCCTTATCCATTCTACTAGTTACATCCTCGAAAAATTCTATAAGATTCGTGAGACATGATTTACCTTTCATAAATCCATGCTGACTTTGTTCAATGATTTCACCACTTTCCAAATGTGCTGCTATCCCATCTTTAATTACTGACTCTAGCAGTTTCCCCACCACCGATGTTAGACTAACTGGTCTGTAATTCCCCATTTTCTCTCTCCCTCCCTTTTTCAAAAGTGGGGTTATATTAGCTACCCTCCAATCCTCAGGAACTACTCCAGAATCTAAACAGTTTTGAAAAATTATCACTAATGCATCCACTATTTCTGGGACTACTTCCTTAAATGCTCTGGGATGCAGCCTATCTGGCCCTGGGGATTTATCGGCCTTTAATCCATTCAATTTACCTAACACCACTTCCCGGCCAACCTGATTTCACTCCGTTCCTCCATCACATTTGACCCCCGGTCCCCTGCTATTTCCGGCAGATTATTTATGTCTTCCTTAGTGAAGACAGAACCAAAGTAGTTATTCAATTGGTCTACCTTGTCCTTGTTCCCCATGATCAACTCACCAGTTTCTGACTGCAAGGGACCTACATTTGTTTTAACTAACCTTTATCTCTTCACATATCTATAAAACCTTTTGCAGTCCATTTTTATGTTCCCTGCCAGTTTTCTTTCATAATCTATTTTCCCTTTCCTAATTAAGCACTTTGTCCTCCTCTGCTGGATTCTGAATTTCTCCCAGTCCTCTGTGGGGCTGCTTTTTCCGGCTAATTTGTATGCTTCATCTTTAGTTTTGATACTATCCCTGATTTCCCTTATCCTGTTATCCACGGATGCACTACCTTCCCTGATTTATTCTTTTGCCAAACTGGGACGAACAATTATTGTAGTTCATCCATGCAGTCTTTAAATGCCTTCCATTGCATATCCACCGTCAACCCTTTAAGAATCACTTGCCAGTCTATCTTGGCCAATTCACGTCTCATACCCTCAAAGTTACCTTTCTTTAAGTTTAGAACCCTTGTTTCTGAATTAACAATGTCACTCTCCATCCTAATGAAGAACTCAACCATATTATGGTCACTCTTGCCCAAGGGGCCACCCACAACAAGACTGCTAACTAACCCTTCCTCATTACACTGTACCCAGTCTAGAATAGCCTGCTCTCTCGTTGGTTCCTCTACATGTTGGTTTAGAAAACTATCCCGCATACATTCTAAGAAATCCTCTTCCTCAGCACCCCTGCCAATTTGATTCACCTAATCTATATGTAGATTGAAGTCACCCATTATAACTGTTTTACCCTTGTTGCATGCATTTCTAATTTCATGTTTGATGTCATCCCCAACTCCACTACTACTGTTAGGTGGCCTGTACAGAACTCCCATGTTTTCTGCCCCTTAGTGTTTCGCAGCTCTACCCATATCGATTCCACATCCTCCAAGCTAATGTCCTTCCTTTCTATTGCGTTAATCTCCTCTCTAACCAGCAACGCTACTCCACCTCCTTTTCCTTTCTGTCTATCCCTCCTGAATATTGAATATCCCTGTATGTTCAGCACCCAGCCTTGGTTATCCTGGAGCCATGTCTCCGTCATCCCAACTATATCATATTCATTAATAACTATCTGAACATTCAACTCATCCACCTTATTACAAATGCTCCTTGCATTGAGACACAAAGCCTCCAGGCTTGTTTTTACAACACTCTTACCCCTTACACAATTATGTTGAAAAGTGGCCCTTTTTGATTTTTGCCCTGGATTTTTCCGCCTGCCACTTTTACTTTTCCCCTTGCTACCTATTGTTTCTACCCTCATTGTACATCCCTCTGTCTTTCTGCTCATGCTCCCATCCCCCTGCCACATTAGTGGCCATATTTCTGTGTGATAAGTATTATGTACTCGTCTGTTTCTGTGCATTTATGCTTGTTCGTAGGCATGTGCATACATGGACACATATGTTTGTGTGTCTTTTTACTTGATTGTGTCGATTGCAAGAATACTTGACAGGGTGCCTACAAATCTGCAATGCAAACTGATCTCATTGAGATAGATCAGGGAAGAATTGGATTCATAGGAACTATTGTGTCTTGTTGAGGTTTTAACCAAACTTCATCGTGATTACATCCCTGTGTGATGAATAACACTGGGCAGATTTTCACACTGTAGCCAGCAGTAACATCCATTCTTTGATTAACAGCTGGTTGTCGAAGTTAGCCGATTTCTTGAAAACATGGTTGAAAGTAACTCACAGCACAGCAAATGGCCATTTAACCAGAGCTGTACAATTGAATCTCACACTACAGTCTTTGTCTGTAAATTAGCTCTTTTCCATTATTCTCAAAGTGCCTTATGAAAGTTCCGATGAAGTCTGATTCTGCTACAATTTCCTGCAATACTTTCCAAATCTGTGTGTAAATAAAATGCCTCATTTCACTTTCTAGGTCTTTGGCCAATTTTTGTATGTGTGATGGATGGATACCCACCATCTACTTACTCTCTCAAAATCCAACGGGTTTTGAACTTGTAGAACACAAAGTGCTGGAGTAACGCAGTGAGTCTGGCAGCAACTCTAGAGGAAATGGGTAGGAAATGATTTGGGTCAAGTCCCTTTTGATTTTGAATACCTCAGTTGTAGTTTCCTTTCCCTTTTCTCAGCAGAACACCACCAGCTTCTCCAAACTCTCCTCATAACAGAAACACATCATCACCAATAGCATCCTGCACGATTATTCCATCTCCAAGTCCTTTTAGGTTTATGAACTCAACACTCTCTCTAAGGTCTAGTTGGAGATTTGGGAATGTTTAATGACATCTTGAATGAATTAATACATTTATTGGCCAAATACTCACATGCAAGAAATTTGCCTTGGTGCTCCGCCCGCAAGTGACAACATGACATACAGTGACACTTAGGAATGACACATAAAACATTAATAATAAAACATTATCGATTAAACATGTGAATTAAATAAAATACCAGAGCAAAAGGAGGCTAAATATATTTTTTGGTTATTGAAAAGAGCTACTACTCGTGGAAAAAAATCTGTTTTTATGTCTGGCTGTGGCAGCTTTGACAATCCGGAGTTCGCTTCCAGAGGGATGTGATTCAAAGAGTTTGTGGCCAGGGTGAGAGGGGTCAGAGATGATCTTGTTTTGTATTCAGTTATAAAGCATCCATGTATTTTCAGAACTACCATGTCATTTCCTCATGACCCATTAAACATTTGTGAATATTTACTCTCAGGTGTGCTGTTTGACCATGCAAAATTGTACCAAACAACATTAAACTGCATCTTCATGTTGATCTTCCCAAAAATAAACTATCCCACATTTATCTATGACTTGCATTTCACTGGTCCTTCTTGGTTCTCCTGTAATAAACTATAATTTACTGTGTTGTTAAGTATCATGGGCAAAATACCCAAATTCAGATAATTTATAAAAACAATAAATTATGGAAGCACCCACCCAGCAAGTCAGATAGTATCTGCAGAAAGAGAAACAAAAGTACCATATCAAGTCAATTTCCATTATATTTTCTATTGTTATTTCAAATTTGGTATTGGTTCATTAGTGTTACCTATACCAATATATTTCCAGTATCTACAGTATTTAAGCTTAGTTGTTAAAGTCCTGTAATACAATGAGAAAAACTAATGGTCGCGTACTGTGAGGAAGGGTCACTGACTTGAAACATTGACTGTTTCCCTTTCCACCGATGCTGGCGGACTCACTGAGTTTTTCAGCATTTTCAGTTTTTTATATTTCAGATTTCCAGATCTGCAGTTTCTTTAAAATTTCAAAGCACACCCCTCCATTTGTTGATAGGCACTTAACACATTGATCACTTCTGTTAGACTTTACTCAGGAATTTAATGTACATGTGCTTTGCATTTTTGTGTAAACTCTAGTAAGAAGATGGAAATCCATTACCAAATTCCCCAGGATCTTTCTTTGTAAACATGGGCCTTTCCATTTCATTCTGATATCTGGTGAAATACATTCCGATCACCCGTGAAATACATTTGACCCGAATCTCAAACCTATGCACATTTGCGAACAATCCTTGCAAACCCTGATCTTTTCTCAGTAGTTGTAATTCCTAATCACAAAAATAACAATCAAAATAAAATAGTTTATTGAAAAGATTAGAATTAAATACCCAGCTTTTTAGGACTACATTGAAAGAAGTAAATTTACCTTTGCATCTTCTTTAGTTTTCATGAGACATTTCTCCTCAAAGCAATCAAACAATACCAAAGCTTGTGTCAACAGTTTATTTTCCACCCAACTTTCAACTTACAATTATATTTGTCCATTCTGGCCATGAACTGGCTGTGAAATGTTTCAGAATGGTATTTGTTCTGTCAAATGTACATATTTCCAGAACAGTATCTGTCATCTTAAGCACATGCATGCTGCAAACAATGTAATATTGGTACCTGTTAATTCTAAAGATGGGAAGAATGTAGAACGTTCCAGTAAACAGTCTATCAAAGACGCCTGAAGAGTTTAGAGATTCATAGTATCTTATAGAGATATACCATGGCTCCAGGCCGTTCGTCTTATCAAGTCTGCGCCAACCATCAACTGTCCATTTATATTAATCCTACATTAATGCAAAGTTATCAACTACCTCCAAATCCTACGGCTCATCTACACAATAGGAATAATTTTCAGCAGTCAATTGATCTACAAACTTGAATGTGGGAGGAAACTGGAGCCCTTTGAAGTAATTGATGCAGTCAGAGGAAGAACTTGTAAACTTAACGCAAACAGTACCTGATGTGAAGATTGAACCCTTGTCTGTGCACTGTGTGGCAACGGCTATAGCAGCTGCGTCACTGTGGAAGATTGTTTCTACCCTCTGTGTGGACCTCTGATTACTTTTCTATTTTTCTGAAAGACTATGTGGAAGAATGAATGTTACATTTTTCAGTTGAGATAAGTGTGTTTCGTAAAAGCATAAGTAATGGGAGCAACAGTGGTCCATTCATTTCCTCGAGTCAGGCCCCCAATCATTAGATCCTAAATAATCTAATATTAGCCTCAGTTCTACTTTCTTCCTTGATCTTCCTTGACAGTAAGCCATGGTCATTGTCATAATTCTCATTTTACAAGACAGTAAATTGTTGGACAGTACGTATGATGGTTAACATGAGAACATATGAAGTTAAATATAAACAGGTGTGATGCAACCAAACCCTCGCACTTTCAGTGCCTTTCAATAGGATCACGGCTGACCTTCTGCGCTAACCCTACATCTGTTGATTCAACATGCTAAAATCTATCTCTCTCTGTTTTGATTGTACTCAGCAGTTGCACTTCCATAGCCCATTTGAGTTACAGAATTCCAAGGATTCATTGCTCTCTGGGTTAAGAAATTTCTTCCATTTCAATCCTGAGCAGCCAATTTCTACTTTTGAAGCTGTGAGCCCTGGTTCAAGGCAACCCAGCCAGGAGAAATATCAATTCATATCTACTTTGTCAAACCTCATTGAACACCAACATGTTTCAATTTCTTACTATTAAAAAAAGATTTGCTTTCCATTTTTTGCAAAGTTTATATGATACAGTATTTCATTTGCCATGTCCTGTCCCATTCAGTTAGTCTGTACATTTCTTCTTGAAGCCTTTCTGCAACCTCCACATATCTCATACTGTAATTGAACCTTGCATCAATGGCAATCTTGGGTATATTACTTTTGGTCCCTTCATCCAAATCCTTGTTCTATATTGTGAACAGCTGGGGACTGGATTGGGCGACACTCCAGAATTCAAACTAAATGAGAATCAAATCAAATTAGAAAATGACCTTCTAGTTCATACCCTGTCTTTTGTCCATTAACTGATCCTCAATCATTGTTAGTATCTTTCCTAAATGCCACATGTTCTCATTTGGTTTAATAACCTCTTATCTGGCACCTTTCTGAAGGTCTTCTGAAACACCACATTTACGCTTTCACCTTATATATTCAGTGAGTCAAACATGATTTTCCTTCCATAAAAGACATATTTACCCAAATTAAACGTACTATAATTTTTAGGTGGTGAAAGAGTCTCGAGTTACTCAGCAATTTTTTCTCTATCATTTTCTAGGTGTCTTTTTTTTACCACCTCCATCTTAATTTTGGCATTTTCTCTGTCACCGATAAAGGGTAAAATGCCTGTTGTTTGCTGTTTTCGTTCTCCCTGCCTTCTTAAATACATTTACATTTACAACTTTCCAAATCCGCAGAGACCATTCCATAGTCCAGAGAACACATGAATATAATAACTAATGCATCCACTGTCACCATCGCCTCTTTTGAAACCTTGGGGTACCCGTCATTAAGTCCTGGGGATTTACAGTATAAGAATTTAGTCCCATTATTTTCTGCATTTTACATGATACTCCCCATTCCTTCAACTCTCCATTCCCTTTAGTCGTGCTGCCTGCCAACATTTCTGGTTTGCTTTTTGTGTCATCTTTTATCAATATAGACAAAAATATAATTTAATTTCACTGATGCTTCCCTTTTCCTCAATTGAATAGCAAAGGGAACTGTATTTGCTGCAAATAAGTAACAAAACTAGGAAGAGCTGCAAATACTCAACATATTAGACGTCTTTGATGGTAAGACATTGACCTGAAATGATAACTATACTTCCCTCTTCACAGGAGTTACTTGACCTGTTGCATATATCCAACACTTTCTATTAAACTTTATACGTCTGAAGAAGGGTCTCGACCCGAAACGTCACCCATTCCTTTTTTCCAGAGATGCTGCCAATCCCATTGAGTTACTCCAGCATTTTGTGTCTATCTAATTTCTATTCTAATTTCTATTCCCCTATATAATTTGTCTTCCTTTTTACATAGCTGAAGTTTTTCTAAACTTTGTTTAAAAACTGTTTTCAAGTTTCTCACTGGATTATTCCTGTATTTTATTTTTTTATGATCGATTTCTTGATCCTCCTTATCCGGAATCTGAAAGTTTCTCAATCCACAGACATACTACTTTTTTGGCAACATCTTAAGCCTTTTCCTTTCAAATAATACAATTTTTAACTTCACTTGAAAGCTATAAATGGGCCACTTTTCCTGTTGCATTTTGTGCTTAAAAGGATATAAATTTCTTGTGATCTATGTATGATGTCAAATCTACCATAGCTAAATTGAGTTGAATTGAATGGTACAATGTGGAAACAGACCTCTCAGCCCACCGAGCCCATGCTGGCCAATGATCACCTATTGTATGTTCTATGTTGTATGTTCTATGTTCTATGTTGTCCCGCTTTTGCCTTTCCTTTGGGTGCTGAAGGAAGCTGGAGCACCCAAAGGAAATTCACATAGATTCAGGGAGAATGTGCAAACTCCACAGAGTGCACCCGAGGTCATAATCGATCCAGATTCTCTGGCATGATGAGGCAGCAGCTCTACTAGCTGCACCACTGTGCCACCCAAATTTAGCATAATAGGTTTATAATTTGCTTTGTTTTAATTTGAGACCCTGGTTATGGATTGATCTTCTGTTTTCATATTATAATCACTTTAAACCCCTAAACTGCAAGATTATAAACTAATCCTTTTTTATTGCAGAAATCTAGACGTAAACTTGCCTGTGCTAGAGTCGGTACACAAAGTATTGATCTGGAGAACCACCTTGTATAAATTCCATGCATTTCTCTTCCAGATTTTCATTGCTTATTTGGTATGTCCAGTCAATTGCAGATCAAAGTTTGGTTTGATTACACTATTTCCTTGTCAGATGTTCCTCGAATTTGCTGACATACTTTGTCCTATATTACCACCATCATTTGAGAGGAGCCTATTGGCAAATCCCATCAACATTTTCTGTCTGTTACTGTTTCTTGCTTCTATCCAAACTGATTGCATTACTTAATTTTCCAAGATAATACCCTCCTCTCCACTGTCTTTACCCATGGAAACAGTATTTTGCATTGCCATTTTTAGTTGATTTGACATTTCATGCCGAGGGAAAATATTAAAAATTCAGAAAACACATTAAAATGGAGACAATTTTATTAAGGATGTTAATCTGGCAAAGCTGCTAATTTTATTTCTTGCATCTATCATGAAATATCAGAGAGCTCATGACATACTGTCCAATATCTACAATAATAGAGTTCATGTTATAGCTAAGTCAGGACTAACAGAAACTTATTCATGATGGGTGAAGATAATGAATATGGTGCCTGTTGTGCATAATGGTGCCCAAATGATTTGAGAAACTCCATTGGCAGCGTTGGTCTTTTCTAGTTTTTTTAGAGCTTATTCTATAATTCATAACTAAATCCTTGGGAACTCTATTACTCTAATGTCCTACAAAGTCTTGAATATTTGGATTCTCCTCGTTTTCCTCTTTCTACACCCACTTCCTAAATCCAAAATACCTGCATTTTTACTGCTTTCCCTACCTCAAGTGCTCTCACCCCTTAAGTATTCTCTTCCCATTTCCTCAATGGCATATTCCCATTAATTCCTGATCCCAGGTTACTTCAGATCATGGAAAGACACAAAATGGTGGATTAAATCAGTGGGTCAGGCACCATCCCTGGAGGACATGGATGGGTGACATTTTGGGTTCGAAACTTCTTTAGATAACAGACTGAAGAAGGATCCTGACCTATTCATGTCTCCAGTGATAGTGCCTGACCCATTGACTTACTCCAGCATTCTGTGTCTTTTTGAAAAATTCGGCATCTGCAGTTCCTTCTTTCTACATTTTTTTTAAAAATTTATTTTTATTAGAAGTAATGTATAGTACAATAGTATAAGCCAAAAATAACATAATACATTTCATGTACCACTTCTTGTTTTAAACTTTAGTAATAGGAAAGTAACAGAAGGAAGAAAAATAAAAATAAAGAAAGTTAGATAAGATAGTAAGTACGTGAGAAAGTGAAAAGAGAGAGCCCGTAAAGATGTAGAACGCGAGAAAGAATAGAACAAAGAAAAAGAAAAATAGAAAAAAGAAAATATAAGAAAATAAGATAAGATAAAAGGTCCTGAAACCGTTTATTTCCAAAGTTATGTTGCACCCTATGCTTGTAATAAGTCGATAAATGGAGACCAAATCTTTAAGAAATGGGTCTTATTTGCCTGCTAGGACGAATCTCATGTCTTCGAGGTGTAACATTTCGGACATATTTGAAATCCATATTTTTACCGTTGGTGTGGGTGCGTTTTTTGCAGAATTTAAGTATGAGATTTTTTGCCATTATTAAGGAAACACTTTTGGAACAAAGTCAGCACAAAGCTGACTTCCATTGTTCCAAAAATAATAAATTCTGCGTTCGGTTACAATTTTATTTTAAATAATTTTGTAAAAATGTCAAATATTTCATTCCAAAAATTTTGGATTTTTATGCAAAAAACAAAGGAATATGCTATAGTTGCTATAGTTGCTTCGTGAGATAGACATTTATCACAAATGGGGGAAACATTTTGAAAGATTTTACTTATTTTAGTTTTCGAATAATATAATCTGTGTAGGATTTTAAATTGGATTAGAATGTGTCTTACATCGATCGAGCATTTATGCACATATAGCAAGTGTTTATCCTAACTCTCTTTCGAGATTTTTATAGATAGTTCTTGTTCCCAATCTCTTCTAATTCTATCGGATGTTTCTACATTTTGACTGCTCCTTTACTGTAGAGCATTTCTGTTTTCTGTGATGTTGAAGGCTTTTTCAAAAGTACTGTGTGAACCAGAAATTAGGGAACAATATCATGTAAGAACCAATAATACTTAATATATTTATGTTTATGTTTATGTTTCGGTTTATTATTGTCACAAGAACGAGGTACAGTGAATAGCTTTGCTTTGCATGCTATCCAAACGTATCTGAATACTATGCATATACACAATCAAAGTCTAGTACAATAAGAGCAATGGGGAAGATATGGAGTGCAGTATATGAAATACATACAGAACATACACACTTGTAGTAAAAGCTACTGGCTAAAAATAAAGTTAAACATATCTTACTGTTTCTTACTACCTTTTCGCAGCATGGCTAAACAAATTCAAAATTGGTTCATGTATAACTCAAAATTTAATTGATTGATTGAAGGATAAAGCATGGAAACAGACCATTCGGCCCACTGAGTCCATGCCAGCCATCAATCACCTATTCGCGTAAGTTCTATGTTATCCCACTTATGCATGAAATCCCTACACACTAGGGGCAATTTACAGAGACCAATCAATCAATCTACAAACCTCCATGAATTGTGATGTGGGTGAAAACCAGAGCCCCCAGAGAAAACCACGTGGTCACAGGGAGAATGTGCAATCTTGACACATGCAGCACCTGAGGTTAAGATTGAACCCAGGTCTCTGACGCTGTTAGGCAGCAGCTCTACCAGCGAATTTCTGTGACAATACCTGTGAAATCTCCTTTGCACTGTTGATGAACTTGTTCACTGCTTTCATACTGTTATTAAAACAGCATGGAATATATGATCTAAAACTGTGAAACATTGAGCATTCTTACTCTTCCACAGACCACTACTTCTGACATTTGTACCAATTCAGTTAAACATGGAAATGCAGCAACTGTCATCTCACAAATTTACTGCTTTGATGATAAAACCAGCAAAGAATTGCTGGCCTAAAACATGACTTTTTATTAACTGGAATAGCTGTGGAAAATACTGTATATGTTATACTTTGTTGAATAAGGGGCGACTACATTTTTAGCAATGTCACAAGCAAAGATTACTGTTGAACAATCTCTCTGGCCCTGAAAATCTGATTTTTCGCATGGAATCTAATTTCCTCAGGGGTTTTGAAATTCTTTTGATTTTTTAATCTTTTATTACATTTGTGATATTTCTGCTTCAGCCTTGATCTATTTTAATTTTGCCCACTGTGCACAGTTTTTTGAATTACGCACAATCCTGGGTTTTGGGTGCAGTGTTAAGGTTCGAAGAAGTCTTTAAGTTGCCAAGAGGTTTTATTGGCATGAATGTTTAATTGGTTAGTTTGTCAACTGTGGGTATTCTTCACTGTGAATGGCTGTTAGACTAGTTTGATGACATCACCTGCAGCTTAGTTTACCTATACAGCATGGAAATAGGGCCTTCGGCCAATAAGTCTGCGTCAACCAACGATCGCACATTCACACAAGTTCTATGTTTTCCCAGTTTCACATCCAACACACTAGGAGCAATTTACAGAAGCCAATTAACCTACAAACCTGCACTTATTTGAGATGTAGAAAGACTGTATGACAGTATGGGAAATCAAATTTCACTGTACCTCGTGGACCATTGAACCATTGAACCATTGAGAAACCAGAGCATCCGGAGGAAACCCACACAGTCACAGAGAGAAAGTACAAACTCTGTACAGACAGCTCCCGAAGTCAGGATCAAATCTGGGTCCCTGGCACTGTGAGGCAGCAACTCTACTGCTGTGCGGCTTACTCCATGCAGAAATACAGGGAAGCAAAAAGTGTCGTGAATGGGGAATTTCTCATTGCAAACTTTGATCGATATTTGTGGCTGATTTCCGTTGGTGTCATCAGTGACTGCCATTCCTTAACCACTGGCCATAAAGTTTAGACCATTGTGTTTTGTCACTTTAGCCGTAAACGTTCCACTTTACACTTGCTGGAATAAGCAAAGCCAAAATGAAGCATGAAACCATTTTCCCCTCGCACTGTGAACATCAGCTGCGATCGGGCCCAGTCACCTCGAGCTGCCAAGATATCAGACTCAGCTTTTCCCATGGGAGCAGGGTTAATGGAAGAGCAGGCACAGCGGAACTAATAAGGAATGGCAAGTGGTGAAGGGATTCAATGCAGGTGAACATCAAGTGATTCTTCATCCTCAAGGTGGTTAGTAAACGTGAGAGACAGTCACAGGAGATTGTGGCAACTCCAGAAAAGCATACAGCATGTGGCCCACATGTGGCCCATACCCTGCTCTTGCCCAGCAGCAGTAACCTGAGCCATCTTCTACTTGGTTTGGAGATCCCAGATAGATTGTGATAAACCATTTTCCCAAGAAAAGGGTAAACACTATACCCAATATATTGATAGCTATCTTTATCTATGGCTTCATCCAACCGTGTGGAAAATCCAGGTTAACAAACACAAAATGTCACAGTAGAAACTAGGAATTGCGGAAGCTGGTTTCCAAAAAAAAGGGACAAAGTGCTGGAGTAATTCAGCAGGTCCGGGAGCATCCCTGGAGAACATAGATAGGTGACACTTCGGGTCGGGACCCTTCTTCAGACCAAATGTAATAACATGTTTAGGTTCTATTTGTTCCCAGTGCTGTGAAGAATGAGCCTGGTCTCATTGTTGTGGAGGGTTCCATGTTGCACCACCTGTCACTGGTAGAAAAGGTTTTATAGATAAAATATCTTTACCCACAAGTTAGTGACTTATATGGCATGTTCTGGAGATTCTGTTGGAAAAGGAGGTGGTGAGTTCTAAAGGGTGGTTCCCAGACTGGGCCGACAAAGCCATTTGACAGAATACCTCATGAATGAGAACTCTCAAACAAGTCCCAAGACCTATGTTGTCTCAAGTTAAGAAAGGCCTTACCTATCAGATCATTAGCCACCACATGCTGCCCTTGATACTGCAATATAGATGATATGGTCGTTGTCCCAGATAGAACTTGTGACTGTGCTTTTGATCTGGAAAGGAAAGCAATGGTTTTTTATCAAGTTTCATACCAAGCAGCTGCATAACATTGGACATCTGTTCCATGATGCAGGAAACAAAATGCTGGAGTAACTCAGCGGTTCAGGTAGAGAAAAGGAATAGGTGATGTTTTGGCTCATAATGTTCGGAAGCAGATCTAAAGAAGAATTTTAACCCAAAATCTCACCTATTCCTTTTATCCAGCGATGTTGCCTGTCCTGCTGAGTTAAGGGCCTGTCCCACTTTCTCGATCTAATTCATGACCTCTGCCGAGTTTGCTCTTGACTCATACTCGCAGCATGGTCGTCACGAGGTCATAGGACGTCGTAGGAGGTCATAGGAGGTCATTGGTAGGTCGTAGATAGGTCGTGGTGCTAGTCGTAGGTGCTCGTGGCATCAAGTAGGTCGGGGCGTTTTTCTAGCCTGATGAAAAATGTCCACGAGTAAAAAAGGTCGTGAATTAGGTCGTGAAAGTGGGATCGGACCTTTACTCCAGCATTTTGTGTCTATCTTTGGTGTTACCACCCTCTGCAGTTCCTTGCTACATACGTTGTCTGTTCCACAATGTAGTTTGGGCTGCCTAAAACGTATTCGTTTTCCAGATCAAGGTGATATCTGCATGTGAATCTTGCTAATGGACACATTCCAGGGATCAGGACTATCTGCTGATGCATACAGTGAACCTCATTGTAGCCAGGGCAAAGATTTTGCGAGCTGCAATCATGGTCTGAGGTCCTTCTACCACTGAGCTGCTTGTCTAAAATGCTGATGAAATGCGAAACGATGAGGCACAGAGAGGGTGAACAGAACCTTTATCCCATGATGGAAATATCAATTACTAGAGGACATAGTTTTAAGGTAAGAGTAGAAAGGTTTAAAGGAGATAATCAGAGGGTAGTGAGTGCCTGGAATGTGAGATGATGGTGGAGGCAGGTAAGATAGTGGCATTTAAAATACTTCTGGATAGGCACATGGATAGCAGGGAATGAAGAGATATGAATTATGTGCAGGCAGATAAGAGTTGGTCTTGGCATCATGTTTGGCACGGACACTGTGGACCAAAGGGCCTGTCCCCGTGCTGTACTGTTCTCGGTTTTATGTTCTAACATGCAGGTCCTGATCCGAAACACTGCAGATGCTGCCTGACCCACCAAATTCCTCCATCAGATTGTTTATTTGCTCCAGATTGCAGCTTCCGTAAACTCTTGTGTCTTGGAATTTAATGGATGTGTACAGTTTTAGAGGCTTAAATAGGGTGATCAGAAAGGATCCTTACCTCTTAGCATTGAAGAAGGAACTGCAGATGCTGCAGAATCGAGGGTTACACAAAAAGCTGGAGAAACTCAGCGGGTGCAGCAGCATCTAGGGAGCGAAGGAGATTGGCGACGTTTCGGGTCGAGACCCTTCTTCAGACTGGTCAGGGATCAGGGAAACAAGAGATATAGACGGTGATGTGGAGAGATAAAGAACAATGAATGAAAGATATGCAAAAAAGTATCGATGATAAAGGGAACAAGCCATTGTATGCTGTTTGTGGTGTGAAAATGAGAAGCTAGTGCGACTAGGGTGGGGGAGGGAGATAGAGATAGAGGGAATGCCAGGGCCCGAGGGCTGAGGGAGAGGTGGGAAGGGGAGGAGACAGCAAGGGTTAACAGAATTGAGAAAATTCAATGTTCAAGCCTAAAGGATGCAGACTCCCCAAGCGGAATATGAGGTGCTGTTCCTCCAACTTGCGGTGTTGCTCACTCTGGCCGTGGAGGAGGCCCAGGACAGAGAGGTCGGACACGGAATGGGAGGGGGAGTTGAAGTGCTGAGCCACCGGGAGGTCGGGATGGTTTTTGCGGACTGAGCGGAGGTGTTCGCACCGATATAGATCATCTGGCATCTGGAGCAGCGGATGCAGTAGATGAGGTTGGAGGAGGTGCAGGTGAACCTCTGTCGGACCTGGAAGGACTGCTTGGGTCCCTGAAAGGAGTGGAGGGGGGAGGTGAAGGGACAAGTGTTGCATTTCTTGCGGTTGCAAGGGAAAGTGCCCGGGGAAGGGGTAGAGCGGGAGGGGAGGGAAGAATTGACAAGGGAGTTGCGGAGGGAGCGGTCTTTGCGGAAGGCAGACAGGGGGGGGAGATGGGAAGATGTGGCGGGTGGAGGGGTCACGTTGGAGGTGGCAATACTGGCGGAGGACTATGTGTATTTGCCGGCTGGTGGGATGAAAGACTTGGAGCTCTTCTACCGTCGCCTCCGCCTCACAGCGTTCTTCCACGGGAAGAAGTCCTCACCCCCCACTGATGATCTCTTTCCCTGTCTCCCACGTACCCCCTCCACTTGGACCCCCCCTCGTAGCCTTCCGGCTCTAGAACTATTTATCCAGAACTGCCGTCGGGACATCAACCGCCTCGACTTCTCCACTCCCCTGTCTCACTCCAATCTCTCCAGCCCCGAACGTACTGCCATCAACTCACTCCGTAACAACCCAGACTGGGTTATCAAACCCGCCGACAAGGGAGGTGCCGTGGTAGTCTGGCGCGTCGATCTCTACAAAGCGGAGGCCGCGCGCCAACTCTCGGACACCTCCTCCTACTTACCCCTGGACCATGACCCCACTGACGAACACCAAGCCACCATCTCGAGCACCATAACCGACTTCATCAGCTCCGGCTCCCTACCCCCCAGCCTCCGACCTCATCGTTTCACAGCCCCGCACGGCCCGATTTTACCTTCTCCCCAAAATCCACAAACCCGACTACCCTGGCAGACCCATTGCCTCTGCCTGTTCGTGCCCCACCGAACACATTTCTACATACCTTGACGCCATCCTATCCCCCTTTGTTAAATCCCTCCCCACCTATGTTCAGGACACCTCAGACACTCTCCGTCGGCTCCGTGCATTCCATTCTCCAGGCCCCCATCCTCTCATCTTTACCATGGACGTCCAGTCACTCTACACCTCCATCCCCCACCAGGACGGTCTCAAAGCCCTCCGGTTCTTCCTCGACCAGAGGAGCAACCCATACCCGTCCACTGACACCCTCCTCCGCCTAGCGGAATTGGTCCTTACCCTCAATAACTTCTCTTTTGATTCCTTCCATTTCCTCCAAACACAAGGCGTAGCTATGGGCACACACATGGGCCCCAGCTACGCTTGCCTCTTTGTTGGGTACGTCGAACAATCCTTGTTCTCGGCGTACCAGGCCCCCATCCCCGACCTCTACCTCCGTTACATCGACGACTGCTTTGGTGTCACCTCCTGCACCCACACACAACTGACTGACTTCATTCATTTCACCACCAACTTCCATCCGGCACTCAAATACACTTGGACCATTTCCGACATTTCCCTACCATTCCTTGACCTCACCATCTCTATTGCAGGTGATACACTCCTGACCGACATCCACTACAAACCAACTGACTCCCACAGTACCTGGACTACTCTTCCTCCCACCCTGCTTCCTGTAAGGACTCCATCCCCCATTCCCAATTCCTCCGTCTACGCCGCATCTGCTCCCAGGATGAGGTGTTCCACACCAGGTCATCACAAATGGCCTCATTCTTCAGAGAACGGGGATTCCCCTCCCCCACTATTGATGAGGCCCGCACCAGGGTCTCCTCCATACCCTGCAACACTGCCCTCTCTCCCCATTCCCCCACTCGCAAACAGGGCAGAGTCCCCCTGATCCTCACCTTTCACCCCACCAGCCGGCAAATACAACACATAGTCACACACATGTAGTCATTTATGTGCGTAAAATAGGATTAACTTTAATAGATTTTTTTGTCTGCCAAAGACATGAAGAATGAAAGGGCAACCTTCTACACCATAAATGACTACATTTATAATTTGGCAATAACTCGCTTTGAACAGCAGTCATATCACTTGCGATCTTTACTTAATCAGATATTGATGCACGAGTATGGTGAATCTCGCTTCCCCTTTTGTCTCTCATGTTTCATACCAATGTGGGCAAATAGTATAGCTGCAGTTGACTTATGTTTCCACAGCAGTCCACTTTCACTGAGAACAGGGAAACAATTGAGTTAAAATGTAAGAATTTCAGGCAGTAACATTTCAGAAATAACAGTGATATCCATAGGAAATTCCAGAATAGTTTTTTTCAAAAAGAAAAGATGCTGAGGGTGGAAATTAATTGAAAATTTGGAAATTGGGATTGATTTTGGTTAGATAGGATAGTAGTAAGGATTTCAAAATAACGCAAATAGAGTTAAGATTTAACTTGTGCATTGTGTAATTTAATGGTGAAACAGTACTGAGGAAGTAGATGGCCAAGATTTATCGTATTTTATTTTTAAAGCAAATGCAGATGTACAAAATAAATGCATGAATTAATATAATATCAAAAACTATCCATAAAATACCTTTCCTGTCCTGGATGATTCTGCATGAATGTAAAACAGAAATAAATCATGGTGAAATAGTTTATTTTTTCACAATAAAAATATTAAGGCAGTTTTATTCTCTCAATGTAGAAAGATCAATTATCTTGGTTCTCATGCTTCGAGAACTCTTACACTAGACTTGTTATAGCTGGAGGTTCTTTCTTACAAAAAATTAGGTCCGTATATTGTTTTTGATTCTGATCATATATTTGCTGTAGCATTTGCTTCCACAGTGCGTTCCATTTATATATTTTGCACAGGATTATAATATGTTCTCTATTTATTAATATGGTAACCTGTGAAACAATTTACCAGACAGACTGCCCTTTTAAATGCTTAAGTGTAATTTTTCAGTCCTGCAATTAAAGATAATGGGTTGGTTCTGCTAGTCTACCCTAATCTTTCTCTGAATAAATGAATGCAAAGCTCCATAAACATCGGCACAATCTTGTGATTTTTTTTAAAAGAGTGGAAATTCTGGTCACTAATATATTTTCAAAATGCAGCCTGTTTGTCTGAGCCCTTCTATAATTAGCACCTGAAGAACACGTATTTGCCACGGCAATTTCTCCGGGCATAACAATAACCACAGCTGCTGCTGGGTGTTCAAAGGCAAGTTGGTAAATGCTTTGAACGTTTTAGCTGCTAATTGGTCAACTCAGCATTTTCTTGATAGTACATGATCACGGTACAGGATCTATTCTCCAAATTACTTTATAATTTCTGCTGTACAGATTTCGATTGCTGTGTCAATTACGTATTCATAATATAATGCAAATCGTTGTGGTACTTTATAGCAACACCCCTGCAAAATGGAACATAGCATCACCATTATTCCAAATTGTTTCATTCAAATAATGGAAACAATAGGAACTTTCAAAAGAGAATTGAATCTGTACCAGAAAATAAGAAAGTAAGAAACATACGCATATTAAATTTGATGGATGAAGGCAAGCATACTGTATGTCTTCTTTACCGATCTATCTACTCGTGTTGTCATTACTTCCATTACATTATTACAATTTAAAAAAAATTCCCCCCAAGTTCTACCATTCACCAAGGCACGGGGGATAATTTTCAATAACCAATTAACCTACCAACTTGCATGTCTTTGGGAATTCAGAGCAATTTAGTTCATAAGGACCTTTTAATTTGGAACCCTTCTTCAAACCAATCAGTCCAAAGAAGGGCCCTGATCTGAAAAGTCCATTCCCTGTCTGAACCATTGAATTCCTTCAAAGGTTTGTTTTTTACTCTACACAGCCAGCAATGAAGGTTCGGATTGAACTTGGGTCTCTGGGGCTGTGAGGCAGCAGCAATACTAGCTGTGCCACTGTGCTGTCCGTTAAAAATTGTATCACATCATAATTTTACAGGTTCCAAGGAGTGGGGCTAGAGCCCCTTGTGAGACAACTTAATTCCATCTACTACTCGGCCATCGTGTGTTAAAACATTTGTTTTCAACTTTCATTCTCACTGCATCTGAAAGACCAGGTAGATATGTGAGAAAAATAAAGCTGATAGGCCTCAAGGTATAGTATTATATGATGGATTCTTCTGCATTACAATTTTTTTCCCAGTTGTAGATTATCAAAAGGTGATAGATTCATCATATAATAGAAAACAATTCCTGGAGGCCCCTATCAACTTAACATTTGCATATGTATTTAGATCTTTTATATAAAAGTAACATGTTTTATTTGAGAACCATGTACTTTTTTATAATTATAATGCTGTATCACTAACAATTGTGTCTCTTAAATTGATGTTCTCTCTTCAGAAAATTAAATGTTTATATTTTTGTATACATCCAGAACAGTTGTCATATTTAAAATGTAAGACAGTATTGAATAACATTGCAATTATTTAAAAAAAAATCTTGTGTTATGTTCATGAGCTAAGACTTATACATTCATAACCATTTCCTTTTTATAGGAGCTGCAGGATTTATTATGACAACTAACATGTTATTACTGTCATAAAAACATTAGATGCTTTTGTCCTGAAGGTACTAAATGATTCTAAATTGAGATTGCGTTTCAATATGGTTTTCATAGTATTGTAGAATCAAGAGAACCCAGTAATTGTAGCTGTTTGTTCATTTGGGTTCTAATTTTTGTTTTATTTCAAACGCCAAACAAAATGATTGTACAGGAAACAACAATAGCAGAATGAAGAAATGCATGATAAATTACAGAATGGCATAATTCTTCTCTTTTGTGAGGCCATATTTTTAGCTGATAAGTCAGGGCAGCTGGTCGAATTATTTTGGCTTGGCAATGGGACCGATGTAGAAATTGCTAAACTCATTTATGTTTTGCATTGCTGGATCTGCAAAGTCGTGATGTTTGAGATTTAATCCACATGTGATCCTATGAAGGTCCTTAGAAAAATAAATGGTGTGCATCAATGTTCAACGACGTGATGTTTGAGATTTAATACTCGTGTAAACCAGAGAAGCCTTTTGCAATAATAAATGGTGTGCATTAATGTTCAAAATCTGAACTTGTTTAGATTAAAAGACAGAATTAGGTCAAAAAATGCAAACATGCTTTCAGATGACACCAAAGTTGGTGGTAGAGTAGACAGTGAAGAACATTATTTAATGTTACAACAGGATCAACTGGGAAAGTGGACAAGGGAATGACTGATGGGAATTTATCTCAGATAAGTGCAAAGTCTTTTTTTTTAAGTTAAACTAGGTTAGGGCACAGCATTTAAAATGTGATGGATCTCGCACAGAAGAAAAATTGAACTAAGTTTGTTGTCTGATAGAGCTGATGTTAAGCGTTATCCCATCTGATTCCATTTGGAGTAAACTCTATGCCATTATTGTGGCTGACTGGGATTCCACCCTAGCTTATTTCTCTGGGTTTCACATCACACATTTTATTCCATTTTTCTCCTATGTAAGATCCATCACATTTGAGATTCTGAATATCACACACAATTTGTTTTAAATTTATATTTGTAATCCAGAATAGCTCAAATGAGGGAAAGATGCAAATCGGCTAATAACAAATATCTTAAACTTACTAACTATTGAAGACAATATTTTATAGTGCTAAAGGTAGATAAATCATATAACCTTTTTTGCATTTAATTAGAGACTGCACCTGTTTTAAGAAGTTTTAGACTGAAGTCAGCTGGGGAAAACACTAAATTGCAAATTTCAGCTCTATTGAGCATTTGTCCGCAGGTGTCAGAATTTTGTTTTAATTGTCAGCAGACTGTGGTCTGAAGAAGGGTCTCGACCCAAAACGTCACCCATTCCTTCGAACTAAAGATGCTGCCTGTCCCGCTGAGTTCCTCCAGCATTTTGTGTCTATCTTCTGTGCATTTACAACGGGACTAGGACTTGTTTTTTTGAGAACCATTCTCCTCACTAATGCATTTGCATTGACCAACACTAGATTTAAAACAAAAATTGCTAAGGAAAGCACTTTCTGTAGTCTTCTTTTTTGTTTAAACTCAGGAACAAAGTAAAACTTTGAATTCAGAATCCGTTTGATGTTGCAGAATATTTAACACTGTCAGCATTTAAAATATGTCGTCCTCTTGTTGTATGTTGTTGACCTAAGAATAGTAAGCATTTGGAAAATGTTCAATTCTATACATCTGCCTTCCTGCTGTTTGTATTAACCACAAAGTTTTACCAAAAGATTCTGCTTTAAAAAGACACATGTTTAACTTCACAGTTAAAGCTTCCTTACCAAATATTCACAATACAATGTATTCAAAGTTGCATAAAAAAATCTTTAAAATATAATTAAGATTGATCAGGATCAGAAAGATAAATGGCTGTAAAGTTACTTTGAATTATTTCAAAAATGTTTTTGAATGTGAATGATAGAGAGTAGAAAGTACGGTAGATGCTGTCACCCGGTTACTACTTTGCTCAGCCCTTACACTTGGTGTATAATTATTCTTTGTGAACATATATATATATTTTTTAACATTCGGCATTATTTCCATTCTAGTGCACCACTGAGATCTAGGCTGCATCAATGTGTTTTTTTCAAGCTGTAGTTAAAAATATATGATCTTAAATCATGTATTGGGTCAGTTAGGATGCAAACTGCATTTATCTAAACATCATGGACATGGCAGCTGACTGGTAGTCTTGCCAGGGTTATATGGTGAATAAACAATGGTTTCTTGGAGGCAGTGGAGGTCTGCATTGTATCCACCTTTCAAATCTTAATAAACAATGAATATTCAGAGTGAAACAACAACACGTAGAATGGCTCATTCTGACTCACTTCATCAAAATGTCAAATCACTGAGGTGGGCTGGTTAGAACTGGGTGGACTTGTTGTCCTGGCTCCATTTTAAGCAAATAGATTTAAGTGCCTGACTTGTGTGTCCTGTCACAAGACAAAGCTCACCAAGGAATTTCACCCTTGCTGGAAGATTATTGTAATTATGTTCCTGTTTCTGCATAGATGCAAAGTAATTTCAACTGTGCTTTAACTTAAAAGATACAATATAACATGGAAGCCGAAAGAGGTCTGATTTTCCACTGCAGGCAGAAGATGCGAGACCCGTCTTGAGACGTTCTTGCATCTCATGGATTTCATTGTGGAGTCCCATTACTAGCTGAGTACTATATCCGTGATGTATACTGAGAGAGTTGCATAACATTTGGATCTTGGATTTCATTGTGGAGCCAATTTTTAGCTGATTGAATTTAATAGAGAGAAGTGTGAGGTGTTGCATTTTGGGAAGTCAAATAAGGGCAGGACCTACACAATAAATGGTCGGCCTCTAGTGTTGTAGAGTAGAGGGATCTAGAAGTACAGGGGCTTAGTTCCTTGAAGGTTGAGTCACAGGTAGATAAGGTGGTCAAAAAGGCTTTTAGCACTTTGGCCTTAGTCAGTCAGAGTATTGAGTATAGAAGTTGGGAGGTCATGTTGCAGTTGTATAAGACGTTGGTGAGACCACATTTACAATATTGTGTTCAGTTCTGGGCACCATGTTATAGAAAAGGTCTTGTGAAGCTTCAAAGGGTTCAGAAAAGATTTTTGAGGATGTGGCCAGTACTGGAGTGTGTGAGCTATAGGGAGAGGTTGAGTAGGCTGCGTCTCTATTCCATGGGGCGCAGGAAGATGGGGGGAGATCTTATAGAGGTATACAAAATCATGAGAGGAATAGATCGGGTAGATGCACACTTTTGCCCAGAGTAGGGGAATCGAGGACCAGAGGACATAGGTTCAAGGTGAAGGGGAAAATATTTAATAGGAATCCGAGGGGTAACTTTTTCACACAAAGGGTGTTGGGTGTATGGAACAAGTTGCCAGAGGAGGTAGTTGAGACTGGGACTATCCCATCGTTTAAGAAACAGTTGGGCAGGTATATGGATTGGACAGGGTTGGAGGGATATGGACCAAGCGCAGGCAAGTGGGACTAGTGTAGCTGCGACATTTTTGACCGGTGTGGGAGAGTTGGGACGAAGGGCCTATTTCCACACTGTATGACTCAATGACACTATGAGTACAGTATCCATAATGATACTGCTGGGACACGGGGGCCTGAGGACCAGACTGGGATTCTATTCCGTGGAGGGCAGAAAGATGAAGGGCGATCTTATAAGGACGTACAAAATCATGAGAGGAACAGATCAGGTAAACGCACAGAGTCTCTTCCCCAGAGTAGTGGAATTAAGAACCAGAGGGCATAGGTTTAAGGTGAGGGGGGAAAGACTTAATAGAAATGTGAAGGGTAACTTTTCTCATGAAGGATGGTGGGTGTAGTGAACAAGCTGCCGGGAGAGGTAGTAAACGCAGTTACAATCGCAAAGTTTAAGAAACATTTAGACAGGTACATGGATGGGATAGGTTTAGAGGGATAAGGACCAAACGCAGGCGGGTGGGACTAATGTAGAAGGGACACATTGGTTGTTTTGTGGAAGTTGGGCAGGGCCTGTTTACATGCTGTATAACTTTATGACTATAATTAAAGAATTACATATATCAGAATGTATTAATTTACATATGCCTTTGCCCCAGCCCCAGCCCCCTACACCCCCCCCCCCCCCCCCGCCTGTGTCTAAGCGCATGATCACGTTTGTGGGAATAGAGAAAGAGGATTGGGGGTGATAGGGAGTGGGGAATAGATGGACTGCCCCTACCCCTCCCCCTCCCTCTCTACCTCCCCACTCTTTTCCTTCTCTCCCCCCACCCCTCTCCCCCCTCCCTCCACACTCTTCCCCCTCCCTCCCCTACCCCATCTCCCTCCTCCCCTCCCTCCCCCATCCCTCCCCCCCACACCTCTCTCCCTCTTCCCCATCCCTCTCTCCTCCCCCACCCCTCTCTCCTTCCCCCTCTCCATCTCCCTCTCCTCACCCCTCTCCCTCTCCTCCTCGCACCCCCGTCCCTCTCCCCACCCCCTTCCCTCTCCCCCTCCCCCACCCCCATCCCTCCCTACCCCACCCCCTTCCCTCCCCCCCACCCCCCTTCCCTCTCTCCCCCATCCCCTTCCCCCTCCCCTTCTCCACTCTTCCCCCTCTCTCCACATTCTTCCCCCCTCTCCCCCCTACCCCATCTCCCTCCTCCCCTCCCTCCCCCCCCCAAACTTCTCTCCACCTCCCCTCTCTCCTCCCTCCCCCCACACATCTCTCCTCTCACCCTCTCCCCCCTCCTCCTCCCACACCCATCCCTCTCCCCCCACCCCCTTCCCTCTCCCCCACCCCCTTCCATCTCTCGCCCACCCTTTCCCTACCCCTCTCTCCCTCTTCCACCACTCCCCCCTAACCCCTCCCCCTCTCCCCCTCCCTCCCCACTCTTCCACATCTCTCCCCCCTTCCCCCCACCCCTGTCCCCCCCAGCTCTCTCCCTCCCTATCCCCCCCCACCTACCCCTTTCTCCCTCTTCCACCACTCCCCCTCCCCCTCCCTCTCTCCCCACTTCCACCACTACCCCCCTACACCTCTCCCCCTCCCTCCCCGCTCTTCCACTTTTCTCTCCCCATCCCCCACTCCTCCCCATCTCCCTCCCCCACCCCTCTCTCTCCTCCCTCCCTTCCCTCTCCCCACTCTTCCCCTCTCTCCGTTCTCCCCCTCCCTCCCCACTCTTCCCCCTCCCCCTCCCTCCACACTCTTCCCTCTCTCTCCCCTACCCCTCTCCCTACCCCTCTCCCCTTCCCTCAACACACTTCCCCTCTCCCCCCTTCCCCTCTCCCTCCTCCCTCCCCTCCCTCCTCCCCCTCCTCCCTCTCTCCCCTTCTCCTACCCCTCTCTCCAACCTACCCCCCCCCTTTCTCACCTCCTCCCCGAACTCTCTCTCACCCCCTCTCCCACACCCTCTCCTCCTCCTCTTCCCCCCTCTCGCCTCCCTCTCCATCATCACTCTCTCCTCACCCCTCTCCCTCCTCCCCTCCCACTCCCTCTCTTCCCTCCCCCACCCTCTTCACCCCCATCCCCCCCCCCCCTTCCCCTCTCTCTTGCACCACTCCCTGCTACCCCTTTCCCCCTCACTCCCCACTCTTCCCCTCTCCCTCTCCCTCCCCACCTCTCCCCCTCCTCTCTCTCCCCTTCCACTCTCCCCTTCTCCTCTCCCCCCTCCAATCTCTCTCCACCTCTCCCCCCCCCCTCCCCCCCCCCTCCCCTCTCCCTCTCCCTTTCCTCCCCTCTTCTCCCCCCCACCCCTCTCCTCAGCTCCCCCTTCCCCTCTCTCCCTCCCATTCCCCCACCCCTCTCTACCCCCCTCACCCACCCTTCCCCCTCCCCCCTCTACCACCCCTTCCCCCTACCCCTGTCTCCTCCTTTACCTTCCCCGCTCTCCTCCCCTCCCATCCTCATTTTTTCTCCCTTCCCCCTCCCCTCTCCTCCCCACTCTCTCCCCATCTCTCCATCCCCACTCTCTACCCATCTCCCCCTCCCCACTCTCCCCATCCCCCTCTCCCCTCCTCCCCCACCCTCCCCGCCTCTCCCCTCCCCTTCCTCCACCCCTCTCTACACCCATCATCCACCCTCCCCCATCCCTCTCTACCACCCCTTCCCCCTACCCCTCTCCTCCTTTATCCTCCCCTCTCTCCTCCCCTCCCCCATCCTCATCCCCCTCTCTCTCCCTTCCCCCTTCCCTCTCCCTTCCCCCTTCCCTCTCCGTCCCCGCTCTCTCCCATCTCCCCTCCCTCTCCCCACTCTCTCTCCATCTCCATCTCCCTCTTCCCTCCTCCCCACCCTCCCCCCTCACCCACACATCCTCTCCTCCTCCCCTCCACCCCCCTCTCCCTCTGTCTCTTGCCCTTCTGTCTCTGCCCCTCTCTCTCTCTCTCCCCATTCTCTCTCTGCCCTCACTCTCTACCCCCCCCCCCCCCCTAGACATGCCTGCTAGTTGGGGGCCATGTGTCAGTGGATAGGGCGGTTATGGGGTAAAAGGAGTAAATTCATAATATTAATATAATATCAAGGGGGGTAGTTAGCATGTGTGCGGGGTGGTGGTTAGTGTGTGTGACGCGACATGCTGCCCCCTCCCCCTGCAACCCCAACTTGGGGGAACAGACCCAACGGGTCTGCACTTGGTCTAGTATACTTTTAAAACTCTGTGTGTGTGTCTGCCGACCGGGTGTGTGGGTGTATGTCACATTCCATTTTTTTTTTTCAGATTAGAGTTTTGCCCTTTGATTCCATCTTCCGCCAAAACCAGACCCGCAAACGCCGTGATTTTTTCCATTTTTCTAGACATTACGCTTTTATATTCACTAATGCACTGCTCATTACATTTAGACATTTTTACGTACACATTTTTAATAAAATCCTTCCTCCCCCCAATATTTCAAAATGTTAAAAAAATCAAACTGCTCTCACCCATAGCATGTTGTGAACGTTCCATTGTGTGATGTCACAATGCCATCCCTCACAGATGTCCAATCGGAATGGATCTCATTTACATCTGCCTTTACCACAGCCCCAGTCTAATGCATTGTTTTTCACGCACTGCGAGTTACGTCCCCCCCCCCCCGCCCACCATGGCCCCGCCCATTCACAGTCAACGTGCACTCGGATGGCCGTCCGCCCTGCCCTCAGCCCAGCCGCCCTCCCCCCCCCCCGGGCTCTGGATTGAAGCCACTGAACATGCAGCAACTTGGTTGACGCGCGCACCGCTCCCCGCTCCCCGTTCCCTGCTCCGCGCTCCCCGCTCACTTTTCGCAGCCGGCTCACTTTTCAGTACAGGTGTTAACCTATTCCTTCACTCCATAGATGCTGCCTCACCTGCTGAGTTTCTCCAGCATCTGCAGTTCCTTCTTAAACATTTGAATTCCTCCAGCACTTTGTGTTTTGAACATGTACAGTGACTCAAAATTTTATGCTTTTCTCCCAAACTTAAAACCCATTTACTATGGACACAAACTTATCCTGTCTCTATGAGGCAAAGTTGCATTGTCAGGAATGCTGCTCCATTCTTGTTTAAAGGTTTTTCCCCTTCACTGCTAAATTATATCCTGTACAAGATTTAAGGCATAGTGAGTATTAAAATAGATCTTAAACGTCTACACAAGCACAAAGGCCTTTAAGGTCATAAGGTCATAAGTGATAGGACTAGAATTAGGCCCATCAGGTCACCTCCGCTATTCAATCATGGCTAATCTATCTCTTCCTCCTGACCGCATTCTCCTTCCTTCTCCCCATAACCTCTGACACCTGTACTAATCAAAAATCAATCTATCTCCGCCTTAAAAATATCCACTGACTTGGCCTCTACAGCCTTCTGTGGAAAATAATTCCACAGATTCACCACCCTCTGACTAAAGACATTTCAATCTCCTTCCTTGAATTCTGAGTTTATGACCTCTAGTCCTAAACTCTCCCACTAGTGGATACATCCTCTCCACATCCACACTATCCAAGACTTTCACTATTCTGTATGTTTCAATGAGGACCCCCTCCCTCATTCTTCTAAACTCCATGACTATGGGCCCAGTGCCGATAAACGCTCATGAGAGGTTAACCTACTAATTCCTGGGATCATTCTTGTAAGCCTCCTCTGGACCCTCTCCAGAGCCAGCACGTCCTTCCTCAGATCTGGTGACCTTCTATTACGAAGGAAACCAGGCAGGTTACAGATTGAGGAAGCAAGGGCGGAGTTGTTACTGGTTCTGGAAAGTTTGTCAAATGCGAGGCTGGGTAGACTGTATATTTTTTAAACTGGAAAACATGAAGCTGATAGGTTTATCTAATAGAGGTTTATACAATAATGACAGGCATAGATAGGATGAATGGCATCAGTCTTTACCCCAGAGTAAGAGAGTCTAAAAGTTGAGGGCAGGGGTTTAATGTGAAAGGGAAAAGATTTAAAAGAGACCTGAGGGACAAGTTTTTTCACACACAAGATTGTGCCTAGATGGAATGAGTTGCCTGGGGAAGTTGTAGACGGGAGTACAATTATGATATTTAAAAGACACTCGGAAAGGTACACAGGTCAGAAAGGTTTGGAGGGGCATGGGTCAGGCACGGGCAAATGGGACTCACTTGGTTAGGCAACTTTGTCAGCATGGATGTGTTGGGTAGAAGGGCCTGTTCCTCTTTGAATATAAATTTCACCAACTCATAAATTATTTCAATAATGATAAAGGTTCTTTGCCTCCTAATAAACCAGGCAACCAGGGAGGGTAGGCAATGAGGCCTCTGGATCCAGATAGCAGTAAAAGTGCAGGTGATGGGTGACTGAATGGCTACTACAAGACATGAGAAAAAACACTGACACTGGAGAATGGCATAATGTTTACAACATTGAAGTTAACAAATCTGATTCTCTTTTCTATGCAGTTCAGACAAGCACCTGAACACCAACCTGCAAATTCAGTTGGACAACAAATGACAGTATAATAAATTATTAATAAACTGCGAGCTGAAGTGATGTTGACTGCTCATTTTTTAATCTGGGGTTAGACATTGCTATATCCGCTACACCACTTGTAACAAACATCATAATCAGATCAATTTGCATTTAACAAAATTGTAGGGAGTAAAAAACCTCTTGTGCGATTGCACAAAATAGCAAATCTGCAATGAAGCTGATGAGAAAGTAAACTGGCAGTGTATAAAATGGATTGCCTATTGCCCATTGCTTATTTTGTGCTGTTGCACAGACACATTTCATTCCTGATTATTATACAACAAGGAATGAGCTGACTAGGAGTGCTCACACTGCTGTGGATTATTAGTGACTGACTCATAAAGGGTTAATAAAAAAATAATCTATCTGGTGCTCAATATATTTTTGTTAAATTGCTTCTTTTGATGGATGAAACCTTATAAAGTTGAGTTGTATAGGAATTACAAAATTATCTTAGAGCTAAGAAAGTTGCATTTAGAGTGTCCTCAGTATATCCCGAACATTTAATATCTAATGAGCTAATTTTGGCAGTTCCCCTCTCCCATCAGGCAAGAGGGACATGTGTGAAAACGCACACCTCCACATTCAGGAACAGTTTCTTCCCAGCTGCTATCAGGCAACCAAACCATCCTATCACCAACTAGAGAGCGATCCTGACCTACCATTCACCTTATTGGAGACACTCAGACTATCCTTAGTCGGACTTTACTCGATTTTATCTTGCACCACATGTTATTCCCTTTATCTTGTTTCCACACACTGTGGCCGGCATGGTAGTAATCATATATAATCTGTTCACTGACTGGATAGCACTCAACAAAAAATGCTTTTCACTGTACCTCGGTACACGTGACAATATTAAACTAAATTAAACAAACAGCAATGTGTATGAAGGAACTGCAGATGCTGATTTACACTGATGTAACTCAGTGGGACAGGCAGTATCTCTTGAAAGAGGAATGGGTGACATTTTGGGTTGAGTTCCTTCTCCAGACTGAGTGAGAGACTAGAAATATAGAGGGGTATGGTGTGAAAACAACAGATCAAAACAGACGGTCGACAAAAATGCTGGAGAAACGCAGCCGGTGAGGCAGCATCTGTGGAGCGAAGGAAATAGACAATGTTTCGGGTCCAAACCCTTAGTATGAAGAAGGGTTTTGACCCAAAACGTTGCCTATTTCCTTCGTTCCATAAATGCTGCCTCACCCGCTGAGTTTCTCCAGCATTTTTATCTCCTTTCGATTTTCCAGCATCTGCAGTTCCTTCTTAAACAGATCAAAGCAGACGATGGTCAAGAAAATGTCGATGCTATTTAACCTATTTAAGATGACTTTGGTGGGGAGGAATGTTGAGAAGTAAAGCTTATGGCTGCTTTTCTATTAATGCCATTGGAATCTTAAAGTCTGCACATTTTAAATTATAATCCACAGGATCAAATTTCAGGCAGTGCAGCACTCGCTCATTTTTATCGCTCTGGATCATGTGCTTGAGTTCGAAAACAGAAGCTTCAGAACCACCTAATGCAGGAATGTTATCAACTCAAATAATACTGCAGCATTACTTTATTTCTCAGATTACATTTCTCACATTTTTTTTTAAATGAAGCATTTTGGCCCATAGATTCCATGCTGGTCCTCAGAGTAATCTTGTCAATTTTATTCACCCAATTATTTCTCTATAACCTATTTTCCCTCACATGCCATTAACACCCCTCTCCTCCCCTTACCCCCATCCCTTGATGTACCTTTGATGCCATCTAATAACAATGCCTAGAAATCTAGGCATCTATCTGTAAACTAAACTAAACTAAAACCAAACAAAATCGAACTAATTTTTGCTTGTGCATAAACAAACTTCTGGAGGAACACCGAGTGTACATTTCCCTCCACACATTCTGCCTGACCTGCTGAGTTCCTCCATCAGTTTGGATTTTGCTTAAGTTTCCAGCATCTGCATTTTCTTGCATTTCCATTTGACCTTGTTCTTTAATGCAGAAAGTTGTACATTAACAGTCAAATTCTCTAGTGGTTAAGAGCTTTCATTTTTTTGGCAGAAGCCTTGCCTATCAGAAAATTGGACCGAACACCTCCTGTTAAAATTCAGCCTATTGTGGTCAATTTGTCTCTCATATTTCTTGCACATGATGATGCATTTTATCATTTAGCACCAGAAATTGAATCAAAGATTTGAGCCAACAAAGTTCCTAATTTATTCAGAATAAAACAAGTACCCCATGGTGAAATTAGCGCAACCTGCTTAATTTAAGCTGGTTATTTTTGGTTATATTTTATTACTCACCTACTGCGCATGCTGTGAGATTGTTGTAATCAACATGCTTGCCCATTGTGCTCTCTCTCCAGCTCATTTCTGTGCAGATGGCATCATTCACTTTGTCAGCTTGGCTGCTTGTATGGGCTATTTTGTAGCTTGAGGACCTACGCACCATTAAAACCCAATTCCACCTTCCCAACTATTTTTCCTCCCACCCAATTCCCTCTATTTTCTTTCCCTCTACTCCTGCATTCTCCATCCTAGCTCTATTATAACCTAAGGGTTCCTTTAAGAGCACGTGAGTGCCATTGCTGCCACAAGCGGCATTGTGGTGCAGCGGTAGAGTTGCTGCCTTACAGCGCTGGAGATCCGGGTTCGACCCTGACTACGGGCGCTGTACGGAGCTGTATGTTCTCCCTATGACCGCGTAGGCTTTCTCCTGGTGCTCCGGTTTCCTCCCACACTCCAAAGACGTAAAGGTTTGTAGGTTAATTGGCTTTGGTAAAATTGTAATCTGGTCCTAGTGTACGGGGCGATCGCTGGCTGGCGTGTACTTGGCGGGTCATAGGGCCTGTTTCCACATGGTATCTCTAGTCGAAAGCCTATCAAACGTCAATGGTTTTAGAAAATGAACTCAAATTTTTAACATCTCCCAAATGTAGCAAATTGTAATAAAGAAATTCTTATAGCAAGGATGTCTAAATTTTGTGATTTATTTTTGTGACTGCTGATTTGGCATTGGCATTATAAGCAGCACCTGCTTAGTATGCCAACAATGCCTCGGGTTCATTAGAGCTTGCACTGTGGACCTCCTGCAGTATGATTATGTTAGTGAACCTCCGTATGTTTTTAATTATGGGAAAGGCAATTGAGTTCAACTAGTTCATGTCACATGTGCATTATTGGTTTTTATAGTTTTGCCAATTGGTTGCTAAAGATCACACTGCTGACCTGTAACAGGAAATTACTCAGGAAATCAGAAGTAAATATACAAAAGCGGACAAAGATAACAAGTGGACTTTTTGGAGAGGTGGGGGTGTGAGGAAGTCGAATAGTTCTGGGGCAGAAAGCATCTGTCCTTCAAAGAAAGGACTGTTTTTACCAGAGCTGTGATCAACATTGTTGTTGTTATTTCCTGCTGTGTAATCCTCATTCTTTTCCAGGTACCTGCGCCCAACAAGTTACAGCTTCTTATTAATCGGTCCAATTGAATATCTGCTTCAATGTTTTTTTTTTCAGATAACTTATCTGTTATTCTTTGCAGAGTTAATATTTTTAACTTGTTTGAAAATGCAGCTGGCTCACAGTTCTTGTTTTAAAGAATTAACTCCAAATTTATGAATGGCAGCTACATAGTCAAAATGTTTGGACAATATTATTTTTTTATGGTAGAGCTTGTTTAATGGGATGGATTTTTCAAAATAAATGCTTCATTTGTTCCCTTGAATTGTAATCTGAAATTTATTTATTTGTAACCTTTGGTAATAGTTCTTGCAATAAACAAACTGCTGGAGGAACTCAGTGGGTCTGCGACACATGTCATGGGAAAGTTGGGTTGAAAACCTGCCCCAGAATGTCTTTCTCCCACATGCTGCAAGAACATTTAAGTTCCTCTGGCAGATTGTTGGTCCAGATTCCAGCACCTGCAATCTCTTGCATTTCTAATTACTTTTGCCACAGCTTTTGTTTGATACATTTCTTTACATTAATCCTATGAATTTACCTTTATTTAATTACTGCTGGTGGCTAAATAGTGTCCAATGATTATTCACAATGAGTCTCTTGTTTTTATCATAATAATTGTAGTCCTTATTATAGCCTTTTATGCTTGGGTTGGAATTTGCTTTTTATAGCATGTTGGTGGGTTTTTAACAGCCCATCCTATTTTCATTTCCCATTTATCTCAATGAAATTCAAAAGTCTTGTTCCTCCTTCGGCAGTTCCTTAGGATCAAAAATAACATTGCTTCCTCTCCAGCTCTTTGGCTTCTGAGGTAATTTATGAGACCAATGCAGGAACAATAGATGGAGAGGAGATGCCTGATGAAGTAGGCTGTGAAATAGTGCAGCTCTACATGACCTCACGATTCCCAATGTTCTTAAAAAGGATGTAGAGGCTTTGGAGTAGGTGTAGAGGAGGTTTACCAGAATGCTGCCTGGATTAGAGTTTTTCAGCTACAGTGAAAGGTTGTGTCAACTTGGATTGTATTATCCGGAACATCAAAGTTGGACGGGAGTTAAGAATATATGAAATTATGAGAGGCATAGTTAGGGTAGACAGTCAGAACCTTTTTCCCATGGTGAAAATGTCAAACATTAGAGGGCATAGCTAAAGGATAAGAGGGGGGAGGTTTAATGGAGATGTGCGGGACAAGTTTTTTTACACAGAGTGGTGGGAACCTGGTACTTATTGGCTGGGGTGATGGTGGAGGCAGATACGATAGAGTTGTTGGAGAGGCATTTGATAGGAATGTGGAAATGCAAAGAATAGAGGGATATGGATCATGTACAGTCAGATGAGATCAATTTGACTTGTTCAGCACAAACATTGTGGACCGAAGGGCCCGTTCCTGTGCTGTATTCTTCTATGATTTTAAGAAGGAACTGCAGACGCTGGAAAATCGAAGGTAGACAAAAGTGCTGGCGAAACTCTGCGGGTGCATCCCCGACCGTTACCTCCGCTACATCGACGATTGCTTTGCTCCTGCACCCACACACAACTAACTGACTTCATCCGCTTCACCACTAACTTCCATCCGACACTCAAATACACCTGGACCATTTCCGACACTTCCCTACCATTTCTTGACCTCACTATCTCCATCGCAGGTGATAGACTTCTGACCGATATCCACAATAAACCCACGGACTCCCATGACTATCTAGACTACTCTTCATCCCATCCTGCTTCCTGTAAGGACTCCATCCCTTACTCCCAATTCCTCCGTCTGCGCCGCATCTGCTCCCAGGATGAGGTGTTCCACACCAGGGCATCGGAAATGCCCTCATTCTTCAGGGAACAGGGGTTCCCCTCCCCTACTATAGATGAGGCTCTCACCAGGGTCTATTCCATACCCCATAACACTGCTCTCTCTCCCCATCCCCCCATTCGTAACAAGGGCAGAGTCCCCCTAGTCCTCACCTTTCACCCCACTAGCCATCATATTCAACAAATAGTCCCCCGTCTTTTTCGCCACCTCCAACGTGACCCCACCACTCGCCACATCTTCCCATTTCCCCCCCCCATCTTCCGCAAAGACCGCTTGCTCCATAACTCCCTGGTCAATTCTTACCTTCCCTCCCACACCACCCCCTCCCCGGGCACTTTCCCTTGCAACCGCAAGAGGTGCTACACCTGTCGCTTTACCTCCCCCCTCGACTCCATTCAAGGACCCAAACAGTCATTCCAGGTGCGACAGAGGTTCACCTGCATCTCCTCTAACCTCATCTATTGCATCCGCTGCTCTAGATGTCAGCTGATCTACATCGGTGAGACCGACCTTGGTGATCGTTTCGCCGAACACCTCCACTTGGTCCGCATTAACCAACCTGATCTCCCGGTGGCTCAGCACATCAACTCCCCCTCCCATTCCGAATCCGACCTCTCTGTCCTGGGCCTCCTCCATGGCAAGAGTGAGCACCACCGCAAATTGGAGGAACAGCACCTCATATTCCGCTTGGGCAGTCTGCACCCTAGTGACATAAACATTGAATTCACCAATTTCCGGTAGCCCTTGCTGACTCCTCCCCTTCTCAGCCCTCAGGCTCCTCCTCTTTATTTTTCCTTTTTCCTTTCTTCTCCCCATTTCCCCCCCCCCCCCCCCCCCCCCCACCCCCACCCTACATCAGTCTGAAGAAGGGTTTCGGCCCGAAACGTTGCCTATTTCCTTTACTCCATAGATGCTGCTGCATCCGCTGAGTTTTTCCAGCACTTTTGTCTACCTGTATTCTTCTATGTTCACTATGTATCACACTGAATGCTTCTGCACTGTGCAGACATGGGCCAACGATTCCCAGGAACCAGGGGAACTATTGTATTTTTCCACAGAACAGTACAGACAGGTACAGGCCCTTCGATCAAAAATGTTCACACCAAACTTCTGCCTGCATGTGATCCATATACTTTCATTACCTGCTTATCAATGTGCCTATCGAAAAGCCTCTTAAATGTCACTGTTGGATTTTTTACTGTTGGATGACAACCTTGAATGTTTTACTCTTCCCACCTGATAATCTCTTTCTATGGTACAGCTTGGAGTAAACAATCTGTTTTGAGAGGTTGGCATAGGAGTGTGAGCACCCAGCAGAGCTGACTGAGTATAATTAGGGCCAGAGTTATATTGATGTGGGAGAGGAAACGGATGATTGCTCATTCATCCTTTAAACAAGAAGTATATTTTTAAACGAGTAGTATATTTTTAATCAAGTAGTATATTTTTGAAAAAGTGGCATATTTTTAAACCAATGCCTATTTTTGTTTACATTAAATTTGTGCTAACATTCAAGAATGGGCGGCACGATGGCGCAGCGGTAGAGGGCGGCATGGTGGTGCAGCGGTAGAGTTGCTGCCTTACAGTGCTTGCAGCACCTAAGACCCGGGTTCGATCCCGACTACGGATGCCGTCTGTAGGGAGTTTGTACGTTGTCCCCATGACAGCGAGGTTTTCGCCGAGATCTTTGGTTTTCTCCCACACTCAAATGACGTACAGGTTTGTAGGTAAAATTGGCTTGGTATAAGTGTAAATTTTTCCTAGTATGTGTGATAGAGTTAATGTGCGGAAATCGCTGGTCGGTGCGAACTCGTTGGGGCGAAGGGCCTGTTTCCGCACTGTATATCTAAAATTTAAATTTAAAAAAACTTAAAATGATGCAGCTTATAACTGTTTTAAGGCATTCAACATGGAATTTTATTCATTGATGTAGATGGACTGTATGTGAATAACAAAAAAGAAAATGGAAACTGAAACTTGTGTACAATGGTATTCAGCCGCGGCTAAGAAATCACTTTCACATTCCTTCACTTCAAGATTTTTTTTGTATTTAGCCTGTAAAGAATAGAAAAACAAAGTAACTGAAAAACATGAGGTTCTTTTGTTCTTCCAGCCTAGTTTTCAAAATGTAGATTTGTTATAAGCGTCACACTTTGGGCGTTTTTAGTTTTGTGAAGCTAAAAGGATAAGGGGTTTTAACATTTACACAAAAACTTGTATTTTGGTTGGAAAGAACAATATGTACTTCTGGCATAGAACCATTCTGGTGGAAGTTGGCAGCCAACTGTTTTTACTGATTTGTCCCAGGTTGGCGTAACAATGCCAATTCTTTTCATTTGAAATGAATTGCTTCTTGCAGGCATGGACATCTTAGATGCCTGGAGTGGTGGACAGAAATAGAAGATTAGCATAAGATGGAATGTTGTAGAAACATTTTAAATTCACAATGGATATGAGGTTATGAAATGGGGGATGAGAGTTATAGAGCATCAGTCGACCCAAGTTTGTCAAGTTACATTTATTGTCACATGCACCAATTGGTATAGTGAAATTTGAGTTACCATACAGCCATACGAGTAAAAGAGAACACAATACACGATAGAGTTTAACAAACATTCCCACATAGTGGAATCAATGTTCCCACTGTGAGGGACGACCATAAAGTTCAGTCATCTTCCTCATTGTTCACCCATGGTCGGGGGCTTTAATCCCTCCGCAGTCGCTGCTACAGTGGCCCGATGTTCAGGGCCTCTCGCCGGGATGATCAGAACTCTGACATCGGAACAGAAGAACACTCTCAGCGGCTTGCAGTTTCTGAATCGGCCGCTTCGTACCAGAGACCACAGCTCCCGAAGTCCACAGGCCGAGCTGGTCGGAGCTCCAACACTGACGACCCCTGGCAACGGATCCCAGGACTCCGCGATGTTAGAGTCAATGCCACCCGCGGCTGGAAGCTCCACAAACCACAGCTTCACCATGTTGAAGCAGAAGGCCTAACACTCCGGAGCCTCAACATGGCGATCCCCGGTAAGACATTGCCCACTCCATGATGGTAATTCACTGCTGCGTTGCAGCTGATGCTCTGGCTGGTCTCCAGCAGCAAAGACCGCACCAATCCAGTTGGTAGGCTGTGGGGGGTGGGGGGGCGCGAAGATGCAACTCGGAGAAAAGACAAATCCTCGACCAGGAAGTGACTGGGAATCCCTCTTCTCCCTCGCCACCCCCACTAGAAAAGACTAAGAAATCTCCAAAAACATACTTTTAGGCAGACTAAAAATAACAAACAGGGTGAAAGGACGGACAAACCGCTGGCGAGGCTGCATCGAGTGGCGCCACCCAACAGTGATTGATAAACAAGTTGCTTTGTAGAATAGACCACGTCAAAAGGTAGGACGCAAGGAGTTTTTTTTTTGCTGGATCTAAATATAACTCCCACATCATCAGTCTGAAGAAGAGTCCCAACCCAAATGTTGCCTATCCAATTCCTCTACAGATGCTGCCTGACCATCTGAGTTACTCCTGCACTTTGTGCTTTACTCAATGTCTGTGATGAGTCAATGTACAATTGCTTAGGAAGTGCCAAGCCCCATTTTTGGAAGGATCAGTAATGGAATGGTTCATCTATAATCCTTGCTTTCAGTTTAAATGCAGATGTAAAGCAATTTAATCCCCCAAAATGTTTATCACACACCGCTTGTATCTTGGGTATGTGTACACATAGAGTTGTGAAAAGAATATTCCATTAGAATTTTTTTTTTCTGAATCTGTTTTCATATTCATTACTGGTGTATTAATTGACAAGCTCGCTACTGGAAACCACTTCTCCACTTAAATGATTGCTTTACAAATAAAATAATTGTTCCCATAGCAACAGAATTTATGTGATGGCTGCTGTTCATCTGTTGGCAAACTCCCAAAACTGTTTCAAGACAAAGAAGAAAAAAAACAAAATATAATTCCTGGCTGTGACAGGGTGCTTGCACCACAAGAGGAAAATCCAACACAAATAGTTTTGCTTTACTCTCTATGTGGGCTGATTTCACGCTGAAATTGTTGGTTGTAAATTTCCCCAAACTGCAAGCATTAGCATTGAAACAATTCCCTTAGATCTTTACACCTTTTACATGTTCCACTGGAGCACAGCTAAGCAAACATTTTTATTTGTTCGATGTATTGGTATGGACCACATGCGCAAGAGTTCCTCTGAGTAGCAAATGCATGAAGTCTTCCCTTGTCAATATGAGCAAAGATACTGAGTGGAAAATTTTCTCTGCCTGGTGAATTCTCCAAACCTATAAGCACTCATCCTACCTCTCATTAAAATTTTACTAAGCCAATTAGCTTACAAACCTGTATGTCTTTGGAACGTGGGAGGAAACTAGAGCTCCCGAAGAAAACCCACGCAGGTCACAGGGAGAACATACAAACTCCATACAGTCAGCACCCATAGTCAGGATCGAACTCAGATCTCTGGTGCTGTAAGGCAGCAACTTGCACCACTGTGTTGCCCTAAAGTTTTTATTAGTTGTCCACAGACAGTCACTTGCTCGAGTAAGTACCTCTATGTGTTAATTTTCCTGCTCAGATTGTGATCAGGTTGGTGAACTAGCTTATTGAGATTGCCACTTTCCAGCTGTCCAGCATGTGGCAAGTGTGATTTCATGGACTTTACATCGGTGAAAAGTACCTGCCATTGAGCAGTGCATAGATTTTTCGAAAGGAATTCATAGGATGTGAGATAAGTGCAGGAAAGTGACTTAATCCATGTAAAACAAATGCTAATGCGGAAAATTAACTTTAACCACAAAGCAATCACGTACTTCAGATTTTAATCATTGGAGATTTTAAAAATTACATATTTTCTGCCTTTTATTTATCTCTCTCTCAATTGTAGTTTTGCTTTGTATCTGATTATTGATTATTGCTAGTCAGTGGGATAATGGGCCTGTTTCCATGCTATATCACTAAACTAAACTAAATTTATCCTCTTGCTTAAGTACATGGTAGCAGTAAATTGTATTAAATGCTTATCTTCCCTGGGGAAGAGAGAACATCAAGCAGCAAGTTTGCTGATGACAATGGTTTTATTGGCTACAGCTTTGACCCAAATGGTTAATGAGGTGGCCCTTACAAGAAAGATGAGTGCAGATTTGAGAAATCTTTGCAACAACAGTAGCGTGATGCAAACTATAACATTCAAACCTGATAAGAGGTAGGTGTTTCTGTTAATGTGGATTAGATGTGATCTTACCATTCATTGACCATTGTGAACATCAATCAGGTGTTGACTGAATATAATTTTCTTTAAATGACAAAACCTTCCTAAACCAGACAGTTATTCAAAATGGGAGAAAGGTGAAGTGATCACAGACCAGTTAGCCCCCAAAAAACTAAAGGAAAATGAAAAAAAAAAATGCGGAGCATTATAAATTATCAGTTGGAATGTCAAGGATTAATCAAAATCAGCATGAATGTTAACCTAAGGTATGAATTATTTTGTATTGGATTTTTGAACAAGGAAACAAGGAAGATCAATGTAACACATCTGATGTTGTGCACATAACATTAATATAGTCTATAAATGATTGATTAATCGGAAAAGTGAATACCTATGGTTTTCATGCTGAAATCTGATTAGTGAGCCCTGTCCTATTCTGGTTCTCCGTCCAATCTTTTCCCTTTCCCATATTCACACTCCAACCCATCTTCTCATAAGTTCTTAAGTTATTGAAGCAGTATTAGGCCATTTGGCATGTCTACTCCACCATTCAATCATGGCTGATCTATCTTTCCCTCTCAACCCTATTCTCCTGCCTTCTCCCCATAACCCTTGGCACCCTTCCTAATGAAGAATACGTCAATTTCTGCCTTAAAAATACCTGATGATAGCCTCTACAGCTGTCTGTGGCAATGAATTCCACTGATTCATCACCCTCTGACTAAAGAAATTCCTCCTCATCTCCTTTCTCTTTCCATCCACCCTTTCCCTTCTGGTTCCATCTGCCCTTCTCCTCCTTAATTGTTCCCATTATCACTTTCCTTATCAGTCAGACTCCAGCATTGAGGCCTCCAGATGTCTTCATCTTCACTCTCTCCATCCCTACCAGGCTCCATCTCCTTTCCACATGTCTGTCTCCTTTTCTCAGCTCACTGTGTCTGTCAACTCCACCTTTCTCTGTCCTTTACCTTGCTCATTCTGCCCATCAAGCTTTGCCCTTCCCTGTCTACTACTCACCCACTGGCTCCAGGCTTATCTTCTCTCTTTTTACTGGCTATCTCCCCTCTGCATTCCTTATGCTGATGCAGAATTTTGACTTAAAACATCAACAGTTCCTTTCATCCCATAGATACTGCTCAACCGATTGAATTCCTCCAACAGATTGCTTGTTACTCTAACCATCTGCCTCTCATATTGTACTTCATTCTATTAAGTTATCACCCCAGATGCTGCCTGGTCTACTGAGTATTTTCAATTTGTTCTGCTTTCACTTCAGATTTTCTGCATTTGCAGTTGTTTTGGTTTTTAATAATGTCTAGCATTGATTGTTTTGTTTGCCACAAGAAAGAATGAGAGGAAATTTAGTTATGATTAAATAGGGCCCTGACATGGGTAAATGGGAAATAACTATCTTAATTAGCAGACAACTCAATAATAAATAGGCATAGACTGAGTAAAGTGTGGAAAGAACTGCAGATGCTGGTTTATACCGAAGATAGAAACAAAGTGTTGGATTAACTCGAAAGGTCAAGCAGCATCTCTGGAGAAAAAGGATGGATAATGTTTTGTGTTGGGACTCTCCTCCACTCTGAAGAAATGTCCTGACCTGAAACGACATCCATCCTATTTCTCCAGAAATGCTGCCTGACTCGCTGAGTTACTCTAGCACTTTGTGTCAACCTTAGGCATAGAGTCAATCATTGGTTAAAAAATAACTTAAAAGGAAGTTGAGGATAAAGTTTGAATGATCTGCAGTTTCTAATACGTAAACATTTTGGTCAGAGCCACATCAAGTAACATTCCTCTTATGCAGAAGACTGAGACCTAAATAGGCAGAGATACTTGTAGAAGAAATTAAATGTTGTAACATATTGCATGTGACTGTAAGTAATGGGAGTCTAGAAACAAAATCTTTTCATGTAATTCCCTCAATATTGTTGCAGTGAAATTCATTATCCAAAACCCTTAACACTCAGAAAGCTTAGAATCAATTACGTTAAAAAAAAGTAATTAAATTGGACACTCTGTTACCAAAGTAAACAATGAACTGTGTTTTATTATAATGTGTTTATCATTCTTTCACATGCAATGAACAACACCCTGTAGCATTCTGGTTATTGTATGTTAGGGAACATTATTAAATAGATTGATGGAAAGGAATAATTTGGTTGTTCAAAAGAGCAAATTTAAGTGTCTGGTGAAGGTTTATATCTTAAACCAAGTCTGAAGGATCACAAAGTAAGCTGTTAATAGGCTTGCCTTATTCCAAAGTCCTAAATTATTCCATCTATTAATGGATGTAATGAATGCTCCAGCATCTTTTTAATGTTGGCGTTGGGGCAGAGGGCTGATTAAAGCACAGAGTACAACCAAGAACCTTAATCAGCTCCCAGTCCCCAATTTCAGCATTAAACACACAAGAATATTCATTATAATCATATTCACCATAGTGCATTCCTTGTTATAACATGCAAAAAAGCTTGGCTCCCAAGCATTCTGTTATAATGAGGGTGGAGTGTGATTATTAAGTACTTTATCTCATTTTGTGTTCATCGATTGCATTTAAAAACTTCTAAGCAGAAATATATTTTAATGACATGCAACAAGCTGAGTTTTAAAACTGAACAGATTTAAAATCTGGCAGTTACAAATGACCGAAGGATCCAAAACCTGTTCCAAATCGCACTGGATTTGGCACAATTTAGGCATAATGATGTTTGAAAATGCATATGTGCACTCTCTAGGTAGGACTGAAGGCTTGATTCCACAGTGATGTCTTACTTAGAGCAATCTTAGTTTATTTTAGACCTACCAGATGCAATCCAGCTTAGCTGAAAATGACCCAGTGTTCTGAATAGTTGGTAGCTTTAGTGAGTTTACATTTTAAAATTAGCTTCCCAATTTTCTGTGAAGTTTTCTACTTTATTCAATTCCAGTGCAATCTTTTGCCGAAGCATATGAAAACATAGTTTGTATGCAGGAATTAATGCAATGGTTTATATTAACGATTGCATTACTTGCACACTTGGTCTGATATCAAGCTTTTAGCAATAATAGCTTTTGTCTTGCACCTATAGAGTTGCGTTAGTCTGGCATATCCTTTCATGGAATTTCATACCTACTGATGCTCAGTTAATTATATAAAGCACACACATCAGTGTACAAAGTATTATTCCCTATTAATTAAATCACACCAAACAGTAATTCATTAGATAAATTGATTTTTCTGTGTAGCCGCATTGGAAAAGTTTTTTTGTCCATCGCTTGATCTCGATTATATAAGAACTTTGTACCTATATTTTCTTTCTCCCCCTCTTTTCTTCTGATCTGTGTCAAGAGTCATGTGGAGGGATCTAATTTTTGGAGTGAAATTATAGGTCTACAGATGTTTTCAAGATGTTTCCCTGTCAGTAGCAGATTATCCCCTGTAGCAAAATCTCATTAAAGTGCAATTTACGGAGCTTTGCTGCTGTTGCCATTCACCAAAATTAAAGGCATTAATTTTTCAAAGTTCACCAGAAGTCTTTACATAAATGATGTAGCAGTTTGTGATACCAATTAACATAAGTGATATTTGCAGAATTAACCTACATTAGTTGTACAAATATTGCAAGGATAAAAGGAAGCAAGGGAAGGGGGGAGGGTGGACACTGAATTTACAGATGTACTTGTGGAACATGAGCCACATTGTAAAGAAGTGTTGAAATAAAACAAGGGTGACATGCTGTGAGGAATGTCAAAAGAAAATGCTGATGTTTTTGCACCAAACCCATAACCGTTGCAATAGGCACCCATCATAACCAGCCCTGAGATCATACGAGACACCCAATGAGCCCTTAAATCTGACGGAGACATCTGCAGACAATAATGCACAGAAAATTGCATTATTTGCTGAATGTGTTTGCTTAGAGCATAATAAGTCAAGAAAATAAAACAGTAAAATAGTGATGTTAACACAATTAGTTAACTGTTCACTATTTATCACCTATTATACTTAAAGACAATAACAAATGTTCTTATGATCACCTATTAAACTTAAATACAATAACAAAGGTTTTATGATCAATTGCTGCAAAATAATAATTGACTTCTCCTTTAAATAATTTACATTCCCCTTTTGGTCTCACTCCAATCCAATCTCATCAGATGATGCGTATTGATGTAATTAGTTAATAACCATTTCGATGTAATAAAAATTAATTACTTTTCTGAATTATTGTTTCTTTTACTTTAGAAATTGGTGCACATTTAACAAGGGTGACATGCTGGGAGGAATGGAAATGGGAGATTGGGAGAATGGGAATGGGAGATAAAACAATATTTATTTTTCCAAGATAGATATATTTCCAAGATTATATATACTAATAGTAATTTAGTAACATATTAAATTCTACTGACATTTTATGATATTTTAATTATTGAATTTACAATATACTAAAATTAGGAGTTGATGGAATTTTCAATAATCTAACAAGACAGTATTGTTTGACACTTAGAATTTGTCTAATTTAAATTTAGGAATTATACAGAATAATACTGGTACTGTTAATCTTCCCATTTTCCTGTTTAAAAATATGAATTTAACAATGTATTTGGTGGCGTCTTTAAGAAAGTGATTCTGATTTGTCTTGTGGATTCAATAAGATAATGGTCGATTGGATCAGGGATGATCTTATTGAATGGTAGGTACAAGGCGGACCTATTTCTGTTTATGATTTTATATTCTGCACAATGAATTCCAATTGCCTCCGTTTTGAGAACCTTTTTAATTTGTATAAATATTGTGTTTAATCTTCATCATCCATACCATAGTCACAATAATCATAATCGTAATTTATTAGCCAGGTATGTTTTGCAACATACGAGGAATTCGGTTTACCGTTCAGTCATACCAGAAAACCAACGTCACACAACTACATAAAATATTGACATAAACATCCACAACAGCGGATGGGCTCCTCCCCATTCCCCACTGTGATGGAAGGCTCTAAAGTCTTATCTTCTTTTCTCCATAACTGTACTGCCTGGCAATGGATAAACAGCTAACTATATTTTCATATTTGTACAATAAGAGGAACAACCTGTGTTTCAGACTAATTAAGGCCCTCTATCTTATTTGTTTCCTCTGAGAGAGAATCTAAAGGGCCTGACGCACTTAGGTGACTTTTTAGGCGAGAGCAGGCGACTCTGCGCTCACCACATGATAGCCACATGATCGCCACATGTTCGCTGGTGGTCTCTGGTGAGTCTCCTTCATGGTCACGAGGAGTTCCCGCATTCTGGGAACTAGCCGTGGCCTCAGCATGGTCGCTGCAAATTTTTCAACATGTTGAAAATTTTTCTGCGACCAAAAGTTGGTCACCATGGAGAAGATCGATAATCCTGTAGTCGTAGGTGCAGTTGTAGTGGGGTCGCCATGTAGTTATGGGTAGTCGAAGTAGTCATAGGTAGTTTTAGTTAATCGCCTTTGCTGACCAGGCATTTTCATTGGCTCAATGGGGTAAAAAAAACGTAAGCACGAGTTTTCAGAACCAAGGATAACTGTTAAATGCCCGCCAAATGTCACAGCTGTGTATCTCTAGCTTATTAAAAGTTGTCTGGTTTCCTAAAAGTGTCTCCACTTCTTTTACCCCCCTTCCCGCCTTTTAAAGGACTTACTGTACACTCTGTTAGCTATCTTAACCTTCCTGTTCATTGTGGTGTGTGTCTGTATCACCTTGGCTTTGCACCGGGTGAATGTCACACAGTGCTCCCCCGCTTTCCCTGGACCCTGCTCTGTGTGTGTGTGTGTGTGTGTGTGTGTGTGTGTGTGTGTGTGTGTGTGTGTGTGTGTGTGTGTGTGTGTGTGTGTGTGTGTGTGTGTGTGTGTGCGCGTGCGCGCGTGCTCTGATACTTAATGACATGTCCAATGAGAACAAACATACTGTATGTTTACCACTGTATCCACTTGTGTTGCTACTTTCAGGCAGCAATGGACTTGGAGACTAAGATTTCCCTGTATATGTGTAGGAAGGAACTGCATATGCTGGAGAGAAGGAATAGGTGACGTTTTGGTTTGGTTTGAGAATATTCGGGTCTGAAGAAGGATTGCATCCCAAAACGTCACCAATTCCTTCTCTCTGTACATCATTGGTGCCAAGGGTCCTCCCATTAACTATATACTTTCCCCTTACATTTGAACTCTCAAGGTTCAATACCTACCATTTTCTGCCATATCCATGACTGACCTACTGTATATCTAGCTATTAGGAGGCCTACAGTATCATCTCATCACGATGACTGTACCTTTCTTATTTTTGTGCTCTATTCATATTGCCTCAGTGGATTAACCCCCTTGTACATCCTCTCTGAGTGAAGCTGTGGCATTCCCCATGATTTAGAAATAAAATTCCTCCACCTGTTTTATCTCTCCGTTTATCACGGCCGAACATCAATATCCTGGAACATCGAGCTGCTTACGCTATACAGCTCATGGCCAATTTTATGTAATGACCACCACATAATCCTTTCCAGAGGTGAGAACCTTTGCAACCTCTGATATTTCTTAAAAGTCTTTATATTTGAGAAACATCTTTTTAAAGTTTGCTCCTGTCATGCAATCTTCCTTCAAATGTCTGTCTAGTTTTCATTCAGTTTTCAAATAGTGAGGGGATGATAAAGCACCAACTCATAGGGACCAGATCTCACGGGCCCCAGTAAAACACATCAGATCACAGAAAGATTGCACACAGCTGTTGATCCATTTCTATTTCAATGCAGGATTATGTAATACGAACAATTATTTTTTGAATGCAGTGTGAAAGCATTTTATTCATGTCTATGCATTTTACAATGCATTTTGCATTTTATTGAATTTAGGAGAGTAAGGGGGGTGGATAGTTATTGATGCAATGAAGGGATTCATGACTACTTTCGTGCAATCTGGGCTCTGAGAATACTTAAACTGATTCTAAACGTGGTGCAAAGAAAAAATGGAAAATAAATCCGAGCCTTGTTTCTCTTGTCAATTGTAAAAAAGTGATGGCTCATCTACTCTATACGAATTTTCTAATATTTTAAGCAAGCTGCGTTAAATTCTATGGACCGAATCACACTGACTGTGGTAAAAAGATGCAAATGAAGCTGTTGGCATTCAACCTGGTTCAATGGTGTTTCATTTCAATGATGCTTTATTTGGACCTAGAGTCGAGCTGACGGTTTGTGTATCTCTCACATGCGCACCAATGCAAGACATTGAGTAGAGTCCTGTAGCAAAGCTTGATTGCTAAGGGATTCCCCGAATTTTACTGTAACGTTCACCTTCATGTTGAGTGATCCCCATACAGTAACAATAGCCTACGCACTAGGAACAATTTATAGTTTTACCTAAGCCAATTAACCTAAAGATCTGCACCACATGGAATGTGGGAGGAAACTGGAGCACCTGGAGAAAATCCACATGGTCACAGAGAGAACGTACAAATGGGGAAGGATGAGACTGGGTGGCAGTGAGAATTGAGCATAATTTAATTCTATCACTTCATATGGATATCCATGGAATGGATGGATATGTATAACGTGTATGTAGAGGAGATAAGTTTAACTTGGTATCATGTTTGGCATCGACATAATGGGCTGAAGGACCTGTTCCTGTGCTGTACTGATCTACAGTCTATGAGCATCAAGCAAGGGTCTTGGGAGGTGATCTGAAGTGGGAATCTGTGTTAATTTCCATTTAGTCCATATCGCTCTTTCTAGTCTTCTACACGGCTTGCTAATTTGGAGACATAGATCAACTGGGTAGCACAGTGGTTGAGCTGCTGTCTCACAGTGCCAGAGATCTGGGTTCAATCTTGACCTGGGGTGCTGTCTGTGTGGAGTTTGTATGTTCTCCTTGTAACTCTTGGGTTTCTTCTAGGTGCCCCCTATTTCCTCCCACATTCCAAAGATGTGTGGGTTTGTAGGTTAATTGGCCTCTGTAAATAGTCCCTTGTGTGTAGAGAGTGGATGGAGAAATGGTATAACATAGAGTTAGTGTGAATGTGTGATTGATAGTCAGCATAGACTAAATGGACAGAAGGGCCTGTTTTCATGCTGCATCTCTCAATAAATGTAAACTGTAGTGCTCCACAATGAATCCAATTGACACAAAAATGACCATACATGTTCTCCAATAGTTTAATATTGCACATGCCTATTTGTAGAATCAGGGAAGCTTTAAATTTTTTGAAATATGGAATTGAGAGTCATTCCACAAGTGGTTGGGTGTGTGGCAATTATTTGATTTCCTACTATATGAGGCTTTTGTCTTCCACATATTGCTTTTATGCAAAGGCAAAATGCACAAACAAAATGTTTATTCATGACTCATATGATACACCATCAGAAAATGACACTTGGACTTGGCAAGCCCAATTTGTTCATGCCAGCTGTAATTTATTTCCCTGCTGCACCAACGGCCAAAGTTGAAGTTTGTGCTGTTTTAGAAAATGCCCATTTTGCAATAAATAATACATTATTGGATCTTAATCATAGAATCACAAAATCAAAGAAATGCATAGCACAGAAAGAACCCCTTTTGGCTCACCTTGTCCATGTTGATCATGATCCCTATCTGCACTAATCTCATTTGCCCACATTAGGCTCTCATAACACCACTCCTTTTCTAGCCAAGTAGTTATCCAAATGCCTTTTAAATTTTTTAATAGTATCTGCCTCCACTACCACTCAGATCTCCATTAAACTTCCTTCCTCTTAAATCAGTGCACTTCTCTTCTAGATTCCCCTGTGCCGTGAATTTGTTCTGTTCCCATCCAACAGTCTGTTTTTTCAACTTTATTTTTTATTTTTTGTATGTGTTAAAAGTTTGTGTACATGTTCTCCGATTTGTTTTATGTGGGGGGAGGGGGTGGAGGTCGGGGGAAACTTTTTTTCAGTTTCTTACTTTGCCAGAGATGCGATTGTTTTCTGGGTCGCGTCTCCGGTCGCTCTGCGGCAAACCTTCAATGGAGCTGGAGGCCTCCTTGGACTGACCTTTTCGCCTTCCATCACAGTGAGGAATGTGGAGGGGTCACTGTGGTGGATGTTTATGTTAAAATGTGTTTTGTGTGTTCCGTTGCTTTTTATTTTTATGACTGGCTTGGCAAATGAAATTCTTCAAATGTTGCAAAACATACTTGACTAATAAAGTATTTTACTTCGGAGTCACGTGAGTGACTACGTGAAGAAGCCCCGCCTGGCGCTGGAACGGCATTACGTCGACGCTGACGGCAGAAGCAAGTGCTGCAGAGGCTAGCTCCTCGACAGCGGTAGGTACGGAACCGGCAGGTAAGTGCAGTTGAAAAACGTTTAGGGTCTGGAAAACTCCGTGCCTGGTGTATTGAACCAGGTTTTAAAATGAATTTAAAAACAAAAAATAAATAAAAGTTAAAATAGAACAAAAATACTCTGTATAAAACAACGGAGTTTAAAAAAGAACGTCCCGGGGGAATACCCAGCGATCGGGACGGGAGATTAATTACGGAGCCGGTTCCGATACTGGTGACCGTTAAAATTACGTTAAAAAGATTTTTTTTAGTCGCTCCACAAACTCTTGGCGGGGGGGGGGGGGGGGGGGGGGGGGGGGGGAATTTTATCGTCAGAAAGGCCATAATTTAAAAAAAATTAATAAAAGGCCTTCAGACTAAAAAGGTTTTATGGCTTGGAAAAATAATGGAAAAAAGATTCCAAAAAATAAAAATAAAGTAAATAAAGAATTCAAGCCAAAAAGGGTTAAATGGCCCAAAAACATTCCCTAACCTACCCTAAAGGGGTTTCATATATTAATATATATGATGAAATATGGTGGGAATATCTACCTCAGATATATTTGATGGTAGTCTCCTTGAGGAAAAACTCAGGAGTAACAAGGGCAGTAAAATGGAAAACTGACCCTTAAAATGCACTGATAGTGGTGGCTGGTCATGAAGTACCCACCACAGCACCAGTAAAATATATATATATATATATATACAGGTGTAAGTACAACACCTGAATAAGAAGTGAGGCCATGGAAAATAACCATGGAAACCAAAATTAATTGGTCTCTCACTAAAGCTGTTATGATTAAAACAGCAGAATAATAATAAAACTGTTTATGTTTTATTTAAGTACACTTCAGCACAAAATATATATAGAAGTGTACTGGGTTTGATACCTGAATGTATGAGTGAGGCCATGAAAAGTAAATATGGGAAAAAAAAAATTAATTGGCCTCACCAAAGCTGTTATGGTGAAACAGCAGAATATGATAAAACTTTTAAGTTTATAAAGATATCAACGGTGAATCCGGTTATGATATCCATGTCTCAATTAGATGAGATATAATGAAATACGATTTTAAAAGTATTTCAAACTGGTGCATGGCATTTCCATTCAATGGAAAACAAATAAAATATTGTGCAAATAACCAATACATTTAAAATAAAATAAATTGCCATCAGTTTGTGGAGCTCAATGGGAAGAAATATATAATATTAATTTACCAAATCTGCACTCTAGATTTGCAGATCATTACAAATCAGGCTATGTTAAACTCCTGATTATTATGGAATAAAACCTGCCTGATGATAAATGAAAAATATTGATTACAAACGAACAGACTACTGATCTTTAAGCTTTGGGGGAAAACTATGATCCAATGAAAGATTTGATAATGGATCAAAACAAAGGCAGAAGTATGGTATAATCCAACATAGCCTTATCCAAACCCATATAATTGGGAAAAGAAGGCTTGAAGTACGTTGAAGAGGTGCAAACAACTTGTTACAAAATAAGTTCATGAAATCTCCAATTGTGGGGGATTACAGGTGTATCATGATCATTAATTTAATATAACTAAGAAAGGATTGGTTCACCTGTATAAGAAAACCTTAAAAATTGATTTTAGGTTTGCACCCAAAAGTAACTCCAATAAAGAAGGGGTACGTACATATATATATATATATATATATATATATATATATATATATATATATATATATATATTAGAAATTACCTCAGTGTAAAGATTTGATGGTATAAACCATACAAAACATCATTTTATATACACTTTCACAGTGTAAGAACATTTTATTAAAATGGAAACATCTTGAACATTGAAATACAGTTGTTATTAACAAATTGTTAATCAATATTACAGGTGCTTGAAATTAATTAAAATGGGTCAAGCTGTGCAAGTTAAAACATTGTCTAAAGGATTAAAACCAGTTCAAGGCTGTTAAACAGAATACTGGAAGAACAATTGTGCTGATACAAAGATCAGCACTTGCACTAATGAGGACATGGTCATGGGTTATCTTGATCACATTTAAATTGGAAGGTTATAAAGAGTCAGCTGCAAATTAGTGCTGCAATTACAAACCTGTTGGAAGGCAAGGACCTGACCCATCACATAAAGCGTATGCTTAGGCATTAATAAAATATTCATAAATTACTATTCTGAATTTAGGAGTAATTCAGCACCATAAGAGGGGGAAAATTGTTCCATGATACAAATATGTCTCATTGTTTTGTTGACATACTTTGTCCCTCCATTAGGAAAGGAGTAAATAAAGCTCCAAAAGAAGGAATACAGAAGCTTATAAGAATATGTATGCCTTTGTGAGAGGCTTATGCAAATATCAAATGATATGTTATCATTATTAAAGTAATGTAAAAAAAAAAAAAAAAAAAAGTTCACAAGCTGCTTCAACTATAAGCTTAGCAGCTGTTGCAAACTGAAGCAAGTGTTACAGATGATGGACAGTTTCTGTGAATATTTGGGTAAAGATAAGAATATTATCTATTCTTATAAAAATAATTGATACATCTCTTGTTGGGACTACGGACAATAATACCAGGTGAGCATAAATGGATTGTCCTAAGAAATTTCTCCAAACATTTGTATTAATTATTGAAGTATAAGGAGTTATGGATTAATTATCGATTGTTCTATTATGGAAGTGTCCATGTCATATCAAGGTGAACAATACCACGGCTGTGGCATATGTTAAAACACACAAGATAAGTAAAATAATAATCATGGGATTATCTGAGTAAACAGATGTGGCATATCTCTAAGGAAGAGACAATGGTATCGGAGACAACAAATTAAGGGAGGAAAACACATTGTCATTAATATGTATTACTTACGATTAATCTGGTTGCATACAGATTAAATCACCGATCTTTCAAATGTTCTCGTGGGTAAACCAAGAACAGGAAAGGTGGATGCTTTTCTTTCAATTACATGAGGAAAGATGTTCTTTTATGTTCCTCATTTTTGTTTGATAGGACAGTGTCTGATGAAAATGTAGCAGGACACTGCCAGAGGCATTTTGGGGGCCCAAAGCGGATCCTTCATGGTTTTCATAAATATTGAGTGATGTTGAACCACTTGTGATGATTCATAGTTGCAGTAATTTATTAAAGTCTGAGGAGGGGTCTCGACCCGGGGCGTCGCCTGTCTCCTTCACTCCTTGGATGCTGCTGCACCCGCTGGGTTCTTCAGTTTTTGTGTAACTCTGCAGTGATTTATTGTTGTACAAAGGCATCCATGACATGAAAATATGAATTTGACTATCTGCAGGTTGACCAGACCATTACAACAGTTTGATGGTCAAAGAAGTCTAGGAATGTTTAACTAATATAACAACATAACAATAAAATAATTATGTATAAAAGAAGTGTTATACCTGCAATTTGCAGAAATAAGTTTTAAAAAACAATATTTTGTTATAAGAAATTGGAAGTCTGTGTATACAGTAAAGTTATTTTGTCATATTAGATATATGTGAGTTCCTTGTGGATTGCATTTTTCTGAGTATCTAATTGATAGAGCCAATAATAGGGCTCAGAGTGTTATCGTCCTATTAACGGACAACATACTAACCAAGAAGTTATCGGGTGCATTCGTAATATCCCGATATGGAAAGGGATATATATGTAGATATAAATATAAATATATATATGTATATATAATCTGTCCAAAATTGTAATACATAAGTCGGGAGATCAATAGTCCTGAATTGCCTTAGGCAATGGACTCTAAATTCTATCAATGATTCAAAAAAGTTAACATTAAAAGTAATAATGCTGATGACATTAGTATCAACATAAAGAGTGCAAACATTGCAAATATTACGTTATAATTGCATGTGGATACAGATTACATTATCATATATGTTTATGAATTTACCAAACAAAGCAGACCAAGAAGAGCTGAAACCAAGGTAAACCTATAAGCATATCCTGTCGGCCTTAAGTTGTGTGTGTGTGTGTGTGTGTGTGTGAACATTGATGAAATATGTTGAAGTAGGTAAGAGTCTCTGTGGTGATGAGACAGCACTACTTATTACACACAAATAACCACATTAGGTTTCAGTAAAAACTGATGGTTCTAGAGGAATGTATTCCAGATGGTTAGAAATTGAATAACACTCAGTGGAACTAGACACTGAAATTTGGAAAATCACTCTGTTAATGAGGTAGATATATTCACAGGAATGGCACAGGATGAGCCGCTCGAGCAAAGATGCAAGGCCGCAGGAGGGTGTAAATTAAATGTTAAAGTAAAAGGAACCACTCATGGTGTCAGGTTTGGACACGGAGTGTTGGGTTCTCTATAATTGTTGCTTTGTTCATACCATCAAAATATACATATCAATTGATATTTTGTGATAAACTTGCCTTTCAATGGAAAGGGCATTACTTTTATTCTTTATAATGTGAAATAATTTATCACATAACTTTTGGCAATGTTTGGGGAAAAATGTGTTATTCGCTCGTTACTGTGTTGAATGAGCCGGACTGTCGTATGGAATAAATTCTACGACATGAAAAACACAGAAGCTTCAAACTCTTCACGTAGTCACTCACGTGACTCCGAAGTAAAATAGTAAGATTAAATGAGAACTTACCAGTTCGAAGTTTGATCTTTATTTTATGAGGAGTAATGATGAGGGATTACGCGCCCTCCACTCCCGACACTCATAAAATAAATGATCATCTGGTAGTTCTAAATCTATGTTGAGCCTTACTATCTTACTCCGGCTATTATGTTCTGTGTTTTTCATGCCGCTGCTTTGAAGTATGCCGTTCCAGCGCCAGGCGGGGCTTCTTCACATAATCCCTCATCGTTACTCCTCATAAAATAACGATCAAACTTCGAACTGGTAAGTTCTCGTTTAATCTTACTATTATTGTGATTGATTGTGATTGAAGGTAAGCAAACAGGAGTACATAAAGTGCAGTCAAGAGTTAAGAGTGTTTTGTTGTCATATGTCCCAAAATAGTAAGATTAAACAAGAACTTACCAGTTTGAAGTTTGATCTTTATTTTATGAGGAGTTACGATGAGCTATTACGGAACCCCGCCAGTCCACATTCGCGTCATTCTTCAAAGCAGCGGTGTGAAATCACAGATAACAGTAACTGAAGTAACATCATAATCCAGACTTTCCAGTTGACCTTTAATATTTTGAGGGCCGGAAGCGGTGGGCACATAATCGCTCATCGTAACTCCTCATAAAATAAAGATCAAACTTCAAACTGGCAAGTTCTCGATTAATCTTACTATTTTACTTTGGAGTCACGTGAGTGATTCCGTGAAGATTTCAATGGTCTGTGATTCCACGCTGATCCAAATCCAGGCGTCTCACACTGCATCAGTTTCAATACATTGAAACATGGTACTGATTAACATGTTGATGCTTTAATTCATAAATAAACAAAATAAACACAATAGCGTTTCATAGCTTCTCCCAGGGAGAAGCTATGAAACAGAACTTAAAACAGAATGGGCAAACACCCTGGGTTCAATAAGTGGTTTATTATAAAACCTCTGAAAAGTCAATTCATTTGACCATCCTGCGGCCGCGAGGATATGGTCTAGAGGGACGTCCATTGCCCTCGCTGTTGACGTTGATGCCGCCCTGGTGGAGTGAGATTTAAAATTGTCAGTATTAACTCCTGCACAACCCAGCACTTGTTTCAGCTATCTTGAAATGGTCTGAATGGACACTTGCATATGTGGCTTTTTATGGCGAATAAACAATGCTACTTCGGAGCCTCTGAGGCTCTTGGTGACCTCGATGTAGCGCCTCAAGTGCCCCAATACACACAGCCGTAAATCTGTGGGATATGCTGACAGTACAAGCTTGAATCCTGACACCCCTGGTCTGCTTTGTTTAATTAGGTCATAGATGTAAAATATAACGTCATTCCCTGATGACACCATCCTGTCCAAACGCAGTTTGTGCAAAGTCTGAACCCTTTGCGCTGATACCAGCGCCATGAGCATAACCAACTTTAGGGTAATCTTACCATGCTCACATCCCAGATTTCAGAGTACCTAGGCCTGGGGGGATTGGAATTAAAAACAATAAATCTGGATATTAATGGATGAGATCCGACTGAAGTTCCGACCCCATAGGTATGATGACAGGGCACTCCTGGCACTATTGATGGCACTATAGCTCAACCTTTCATCGAAATAAACTTGGACAGAGATTCGAGGGGATGGAAGCTGCCCATGTAAACAAAACTGAGAGATGGGATGATCATCTACGGTACGATTGGATAGACCCAGCCCCAGGTATGGCCTTCTTAAAATCTGCAAATTAACAAATTAACACGATCATACAACGGGTGTTGATCTCCAGTCACAGAGTGACCCATCATAAGAGGCTGTGTAATAATGTCCAAAATGAGAGGAAACCATAGCTGTGTATGCCAGTCGGGTACCACCAAAACTCCTGAAGCGGAGTCCTGCTTGATCTTGGTCAAGCACCGACTGATGAGGCAGAAGGGGGGAAATGCATATACAAACATTCCGCCCCAGTGTAGCAAGAACGCATCCACCACTACTGCCCCCGGATATGGTTCCCATGAAACATACTTCGGTACCTGGTGATTGAGTATGGATGCAAACAAATCGATATCTGGCATCCCATACCAAACAACAATTTCCTTAAATACCTCATGATTCAACATCCACTCTGTGTTGTCATTGAATCCGCGTGACCTGGTGTCTGCCACCATATTGAACCTGCCTGGCAAGTATACAGCTGAAATCCTAATGTTCTTTTTAATGCACCAGTGCCAAATAAGGTTAGCCAATCCATCACAAGATTTTGACTTGATTCCACCCATGGATTAACATATGCCACTGCCGTGGTATTATCAATCTGAAGTTGAACATGTAAGTGATGCTTAGTGACACAGAAATCCATAAGCCTGTAAAATGCTCCTAAAAGCTCTAGTAATTGGAAAATGAATGCTTCATGCCTATTCCATGTGCCTCCACAGCTAGACCTGCAGTAGCATCAGGCAGTCTGCAAAAGGAACTGAAGGTGCTTCCATCAGAATTTTGCTAGAACAATTTGAAATGTTTCATCCACCACTGTACTTCAGCAATGGCTTCAGATGGTAATTGCATGTGCCAGTTGAAATGACCTGCATGTATTCTGAGTGCCTGTACCTTTGCCACTGTAAATGTTTGTAATGCAGGCGCCCGAAATGCCTAGCAGTCTCCCTTTGTTTCAATTTAAAAATGATTATACTGCAGCTTTAATCTCCACTCCATGCCCTGATGCCTACTCCCATATGGCCCCAGATGGCATGGTTTATGGCCGGTACTTTAAGCAGGATACAATTCGCCGGGGTTTCATATTTTTTGGCCGTTGTATCCATGGCCAGCTCCTGAAGCTGGTGCGAGGCCAAGTAATTTATACTCACAGCCAGCTCTTCCCCCAGTGGCTCTCCGGAGTCTATTGGGACGGCAAACCTTGCCGCCAGGAGTGGGACTTCTGGCTCGTGCCCTTCATCCCGTGGGGCAGCCTCCAATGCTAAGCCCACAGAATCGGTGTCAGAATCGTACTGACACGTTATGCTCTCCTCCTCCAAGAGGGAGACACTAGGCAGCCCTATAGGTGCTGCTGGCGCGGGCTCTTGGAGAGGCCGGCGCTCTTGATGGAGCATCCGCTCCAATAGGAGCTCCAGCCTGGATATCCGTTCTACGGTATCCATTCTCGAGGGAGAACTCTTCCGACCGGACTCATCCGAGTCTATCGGTCGTACAGACTTTCTAGAGGCCTTACGCCCCTCCGTGCAGCCACGGTGCCCTCAGTCACCAAGTCTGTAGTCGCTGGTCTTGTTACTAGCGACTCAGTAGATGAGCTAGGCCGCCGCCCGCTACCCGCACTCCTGCAGTCTTTAGATACTTTTGCAAAGGCTCACCTTGCTGTCAACGATTTCTTCATGCTTGGACTTGTCCTCCTGTAACAAGATTTAACAAGCGCAAAAATGACCTCCAACAAGTCTGACACTTACCTGAGGCTTTTTAAACTTACCGCTGGAGAAGCGCTGCTCCTCCCAGCCGGTCGCTGCGCCATGCGTCAGACGTAATCACGCGGATGCGGACTGGTGTGGTTCTTCACAGAATCACTCACGTGACTCCGTAGTAAAATGGAACAGTGAAATTCTTACTTTCAGCAGTGCAACAGGTATGAAATCAATGTTTTGGACAACTGCAACTACAATAAGTACTCTTATACTCAATGCCTCAGTCTAGCAAGGCAAACATCAAATGCCTTCTTTACTGCCCTATCCACTGGTGTCATCCCTTTCAAGGAGCTGTGGACTTCCACCTCAAGGTCTCTGTACATGAATGCTCCTATGGATTCTACCATTTACTCACAGTGCATTAATTTACACTTTCATCTGCCACTGTTCCACTGAGCTTTCCAGTTGATCGTTGTAAACTTCCCAACATGCTTTGGCTCCCTTCTGCCTTAATCTTCTGGACCAGCCTACAAAGTGGGGCCATGTCAAAAGCCTTAGCAAACTTCATGTATACCCCTCGACTGTTCTGAACTCATTAATTTTCCTGGTCAACTCTTCTAAAATATGTAATCATATTTAATCTATGTAGTATAGTATGATTTGACTGGATAGCATGCAAACAAAATTGTCACTGTATCTCAGTACATGACAATTATAAACCAATACCAATACAATTTTGTGAGATATGATCTCCCATGCATAATACCATATTGGCTTTTCTGTACATCAATGCACTACTCCTTGTTGGTTCCTGCTTTCCAAACTGATAATTAGTTATGAGCCTTAGAATCATCTAAAAAATCTCCCTACCACTGATGTAAGAGGCTCCAGTCTGTAGCTCCCACACTTGTCCTACTGCCCTTTTTGAATAAGGAAACAACAGTAGCCACTCCCAGTCTTCAGTACCTCACTTGTGGCTGACAAAGATGCAAAAATCTCTGTCAGCAATTTCCTCCCTTTTTTCCAAAAGCTTCCTGGGATAAATTCCATTCGACCCTGAGGATTTATTCATAATACTATGCCCCAATATTTCTAGCATTTCCTTCTTCCTGATACAGATGTGCTTCAGAATATCAGAGCACCCCTCCTTTAACCTCCCAGCCTCCACTTCCTTCTCACTGGTGAAAACTGATAAGAAGTATTCATTTAAGATTCTGTTCACATCCCTGTCTCCAGGCATAGATTGCCCCTTTGGTGCCTGAGGGAACCTCTTGCTCCTGATATACTTACCAAAGATTTTAGATTTGTCTTTAATCCTATTCATCAACTCATTGTGTAGGAAAGATCTGCACAGAGTCATGGTGGCACAGCGGTAGAGTCCCTGCCTTACAGCAAAATGCAACACCAGAGACCCGGGTTCAATCCCGACTACAGGTACTGTCTGTCTGGAGTTTGTACGTTCTCCCCGTGATCTGCGTGGGTTTTCTCCGAGATCTTCAGTTTCCTCACACACTCCAATGACGTACAGGTTTGTAGGATAATTGGCTTGATAAAAATGTAAAATTGTCCAAGTTGGCGATATGCAGAGTACTGCCCTGCCGACAACAAAATTCCGAAGGTTCAGAAGGTTCAATGCTGCACTGAAGATAGACACAAAAATAACTAATTGGGTCAGACAGCATCTCTGGAGAAAAGGAATTGGTGATGTTTTGGGTTGAGAGCCTTCTTCAGACTTAGAATCAGGGGAAAGGGAAACCAGAGATACAGACGGCGATATACAGTAGAGAGATATAAAGCAAATGAATTAAAGATTTGCAAAAAAGTGATGATGATAAAGGACACACAACACTGTTAGCAGCGTGCTAGGTGATATTATTCCATCTAGTAATCATTCATGAACATTTAATTGTGTATCAATTTAATCTTACAAATAAAACAAAACACAAATTATCTAATTTTTAATTTTGCGAATTAGAATTATATTCACTTTGTGCTACTTGGTCCTCTTCATCATTGCACTTCCTTGGTCTGTATACGTGAATAATAAATTCTCAAAAATGTGGTTTATTGTTATCATGGTGCTGTGAAATACTTTGTAAACCATTCTTGCATTCTTGGTCATTTTAGAGTAATTGGCATTGCCAAGTCTCTCTGTGGGCTAAGAATAGATTTGATGTGGCAGTTAGACAAGATCTATGGTGCTTCCATGTCTCCTCAGAACCATTTCTGCTCCATTAATTTCACTTTCTGGTACGTGGCAAACATATTTCAAAATTTGTAGTACAATTAGTAGAAGTTGGAATACAGTGGAGTTTGATTGTTTGAAATAGAACAAAGCACAGCTATAACTTAACAAATGCCAACGTGGAACATTTATTTTTGCCTAATAATCATGTTGTATCAAAAATAATTGATTTTCTTTTTAACACCCTTCTCCTCTGTTTTACAATGAATCTGAAAAAGTGAGCATACATCAATATAACATTTATCCTTTTGGATTTGTGATTAAATTGAACTGTTGCAATTGCTATGAAGAAAAGAGTGGGAGAATTGGAGACACAAATAACTACAGATACTGGTTTACAAACAATAGACAAAGTAATGGAGTAACTCAGTAGGTCAGACAGCATTTCTGAAGGGCATGGATAGGTGTCGTTTCGGGCTGGGTCCCTTCTTCTGACTGATTCAGACTAAATCAGTCAGAAGAAGGGTCCCGACATGAAACACCACCTATCCATGTCCTCTGAAGATGCTACCCAACCTGATACTGAGTTACTCCATTACTTTGTGCCTTTTTTCGTGGTAAAAATGTGTGAGAGTGAATGATCAGTTCTGAAGCCGATTGAAATTGTTGGAATAGTTAGCACAGTGTTTCTGAATAAGCCTCTGTTGAAGATAAATAATGTATTGAACACAAAGGAATATGGTGCTATTTACTTGAGGTACAGTATTTAAAGTGGACCATGCTTTGTGGTGCCTACAGTACTTTCCCCTCTTGTGCCACAACACATTGGAGTATGTAATGGTTAGATGTAGATTTTTATTTTCCATACTTCTCACAGGAGATGTTAAGTGGAGACAAATGCACTGCTGGGGTTGTGGGATGGGAAATCAAAGTCAGAAATTATTTGAGCCAATTATATGTCTGGTGCAATGCCAGATGGCTACATGCAAACAGTTTGTATACAGTAACATTTAGTTTATGAAATGGTGGAGTGAAAGGCCTTGAAATGATACAATAAGATCAAATCAAGTGTTGTTCAGCGTGATATTGAAATTTACTTTCCAGATTTGGTTCCTCGTTGTTAAATATTTCACATAACAAGGTCACCAGAAAAAATCATGTATGTTAAGTATAGCCAAATTTAGTATTAACTCTTTCATGAGCGAATAATCAGTAATCCTGATGCTAAAGATGACCACTACTGAAAACAGGTGATGGTATATGGTTTATTGTGGGTTTTCTCACATGTTTCTGTCTGAGATAAATTTACATGCAAATGTTCTTTGCTTACTAAATAAAATGTCATGGACATCTAGGCAATATGCCAACTATTCAAATCAACATTCACCCAACGCCTTCTCTTAATTTACCAGTTTCCAAATATGTTTTGGACTTTGTTTCAAGCTAGTACTCACTAGCTTTATCAGGAAGATTTGCACTCCATGAGAGCATCCAAGACAATAGAATGTCCTGAAGCATTTTGCAGCCAATAAGCATTGTTTCCTTTAGACTTTAGAGATACAACGCAGAAATAGACCCTTCGGCCCACTGAGCCCATACTGACCACCACGCACACTAACACTATCCTTCAAGCCAAGGACAATTTACGATTTTACTAAAGCCAATCGACCTACAAACCTGTATGTTTTTTGGAATGTGGAAGGAAACCGGAGCACCCAAAGAAAACCCTCGGGTCACACAGAGAATGTACAAATTCCATACAGATAGACTCCGTACTCAGGATCTAACGCAGTTCTCTTGCGCTGTAAGGCAGCAATTCTACCACTGTGCCACTGTGCCACTGTGCTGCCCAAATTGTTATAATCGTTATTCATATTGACCAATGTTCAATGTTCATCTTAAGCAGTTACGCCTCAACTCTTTTTGGAGAATTTGACTGAAACAACTGCTTTTGCTTTCATTGGGATTAATGCAATATCCCAGGTGGTTCCCGCAAATCTCTAGACATTGAAAACTCAATATGGAGAAGGAACTTTTGAGAATCATATTAAACAATGAGTGAATGCATCAGCAGCACAAATGGATTCCACGTAAAGGGTGGGAAGAGTGCACTCTTACACAAATTACTCACCCACCACCTTGCCCATCGGAGGAAGTGTCTGCTGTTCATAGTCATCTCATCAAACACATCATATCCCACTCAACCAGCATGGAACAAAGTCATCCTCAATCCTGATGAACAACATAAGAATATAATTCCACATATTCACGAATTAGGTGAAAGATTTCAGATAGCTACCTTACTTGAGTTTTGAATTTCTAAATACCTCCTGTTGGAGTAAATTGTCCCTGTTATACCTTGCATTTTAGTGTTCGTACAATGTTCTATTTTTAATTTCAAATATCTAGAACTTGCTGTTTAAAAAAAAAATCTATTCTTTCTTTCAATTACCGTGTAAAAGCATTCCAGGGGATTTGAAAGACAAACCTATAATGAATCTGTGACGACCACTTTTGTCAACTCTGATCTAAATAATTGATACTGGCCCTTCTAATGCACTCCTCTATTTGTTCCACCATAGGTGTTAGGTTAACGGGCTATAATTTTCAAGTTCATGCCTCATGACTTTTCTGAATATCTACGATTATGAATTATTCATATGCTTAGCATACTTACAATACCTTGCATTACTCTTCCTCGTATAAGATAATATAATCAGTAATTACTGCTGCTGTATCATTAAAAAAAGATTTCCGCAGGATATGGGGGTCATTGCACTTTATTGCCCCCTGGACAACAGAATGAATTGGAAATTTACTCCACAGAAAATGACTTCTTCCCAACGATGCTTGGATTTAAATTTCCTTGATTTGGTAGAAGTGTAGTGATTATGTATGAAAATAATATTTTCTCAATATTATGAGGCATTCACTTTGTTCGGAACCTAGCTGGAGGATTGATCTTCTTGTGGCAAACATCATGCTATGGAGGGAATTGGGTCGCAAGTCAAACATCTTAAAACTTATTTTAATTAACATCCCCCCTTCCACTGTCTCTTTCCTGAGGCCCACTTCTGCCCCAATCCAGTGTGCATCAATTTCTCCCATCATCTGCTCTCCTTTCCCGCCCCCCTACGCCCACACCCCGCACCTCTCCACCAAGCATCCCCTATGCCCATATTCTTAATTCTGACTTCATCCATCTTCTCCCTTCATCTGACACTTTTTATGTCTCCTTTTCACCTCCAGTCTTATCACTTACTCCACCCATGTTTCAATCAAACCCTCCCTCGCCTGTATCTACCTATCTCTTGCCAGTGTTTGTCCTGCCCCCATCTCTTCCAGCTTTCTCCCCCTTACTACAACCAGTCTGAAGAAGGGTCCTGACACAAAACTTTGTCTGTCCATTGTTCTTTATCTCTCCACATCACCGTCTATATCTCTCGTTTCCCTGATCCCTGACCAGTCTGAAGAAGGGTCTCGACCCGAAACGTCGCCTATCTCCTTCGCTCATTAGATGCTGCTGCACCCGCTGAGTTTCTCCAGCTTTTTGTGTAACCCTCGATTCTCCAGCATCTGCAGTTCCTTCTTTAACACAAAACTTTGTCTGTCCATTCCAACCACAGAAGCTGCCCTACCTACCGAGTTACTACAGCACTTTGTGCGTAGATCCTGAAATCAACTGTTTATTTAAAGAAATTTAAATAATTTAAAGAAAAAGGAGTGTAGTTCACCTGGGGAAAAATAAAGCAAGTGAAATGGTTCTTTATTTTTAGGCTCTTACTGGACAACTCCATGAATGGTGTTTCTATAGTTGGCTCCATAGAAAAGATTTCAGAGGGTAAAATGTGGATTAAAAGTGACCAATTTCTGGCAGCTGTTTATTCCCTGGGACAATTATCTTACCGAACACTCCAACAATGTGGCTGTTTTTCACTTATTTCCATTCCTGATAACATTTTTTCCATTCTGTACCATTCCCTGCTCATTATTTTTCACTATTTTATTGTGAGAAGATGTGTCAAAACAAGTTCTGGCTTGGGCCTGTACGATAGGGGACACATTAAAAAAAGAATGCAGTGATACATAAGGGTCCTAAATGCACGTAAAGGGAATTTGGAGCTGAATGGAGCTCTGGCTTATATTCCAAATCAGTAAAACAATGGAGTTAATGTGCACAAATGTTTTGGGACGTGTTCTTGGAATTTCAGCAAGTGACCTTTTATGTTCAACAAGTGACCTTTTATGTAATATTGACGCAAAGTATAACTATATATCTAACTGAGTTATGAATGTCTGGAGCAACACTCTTGACTATAAACACCTTGGATGTACATAATTGCTCCAATTTCCAACTCTGTATGACATGGAAAGGAAAGTGAATGGATAATTCCAAAACATAAAAATACATGAGTAAGGGATATTTATTGATGCAATAAAATGTTAAATTAATTGCCATTGCAGTGGTATACTTCCACCATTCCAGAACTTACGAAATGCATTGGCTCTCTAAATGAATTATGTGCTTCATTTCTATTTGCTGGAATTTTGATTTCCCTTTTACATTTATTTTTTAAATGCACAATTATTTGGTGTTAAACGCTGTCAGTGCATTCCACATTTCCCAGTGTTTTGAGTATGCCGTTTACAAAGAAGGAACTGTAGTTTCATACTTTTATTGCAGTATCAAGGACCTTTTATCGTCTTGAGTCAGCCCCATTTCCCTGTTCTTTCCCAAAGGCCTGTAAATTATATACTGTATCATCTGAACTGTACTATTTAGCCTATCATGTCTCTTCTTTCTCTTTCTGCCAACACTTCCCAATTCACTATTTGTATTCACATGCAGATATTCCATGTTTATTCCATGATGCAAATTACTTGTGGCTTGCAGATGGTGGTAAGGTTTTGGGGTGTCAGAAGTGAGTTACTTGTGGTAAGGAAAACTAGTTTCTTACCTGCATCGATCATCATTATATTTATGTTGTTGGTCAGTTTAGTTATTGGCCAGTACCATCTGCAAACTCAGCAACATTTTCAGTAGAGACATTCATCAAAATGTCTCTTGAAATTCACCTCAATCACATCCACAGGTTCCTCCTTATCTACTCTACCCCTTCAATCCTCATTAGAATCTTCTCTTTAAGAAATGAACTGGTGTGCACTTTGCTGCGTATCAGTGAGTTATTAATGGAGTAGAGTTTCACACATCCTAATTCGCATAGCTGGTACATATTACCCCGATTGGTGTTAAAATGCCTGTAATATTCCACACAGTCTTTGTTGCAGCAGAGTTACCCATTTTAACGACTGCCCCCATGTTGCAGCATGTGTTGCAGTCTCATTTTCTCTAGCTAGAGGTTTTGTGAACCACTACTCCTACACTTATTTATTGTGTTCTCATATGACAAATTTAATATAGGGTTTAACATTCAATTCAAATTAAATTGGGAAAATTGCAGATCACTTTCCATTATTTTGGGAAATCATCAGTATGAAGAGACAAATTTGGGCCTGTCCCACTTAGGCGATTTGTTGCGTGACTACAGGCGACTGCCGCATAATTTTCAACACGTTGAAAAAATTTCGGCGGCAATGGCGACAATTCTTGCTGTCGTAGGTTGTTGTAGGTTGTCGTAGGTTGTCGCCAGGTGTTGTAGGTGAATTCAATTAAAACTAGTCCCTGGCAGTCGCCTAAGTGGGACAGGCCCACAGGCCCTAGGGTTTGCGAGATTTAGAGACAATAATGAAAACCAAAAAGCATAGTTTGAGTCTTGTTGAATAGTAGTAAATTTGTTGTCACCTTGGACTTGATGTAACATTGAAATTTGAAAGGTACACCAACAAAGTTGGAGTTCATGTTTAGTTTAGTTTAGAGAAACAGCAGGGCAACAGGTCCTTTAGCCCACAGAGTCCACCTCGACCAGCAATCACCCACAGAATATTTCTATCCTACACATAAGGGGCAATTTACAAAAGCCAATTAACCAACAAACCTGCATGTCTTTGGATTGTGGGGAGAAACCAGGGCACCCGGAGAAAACAGGGAAAATGTCCAACTCTGCACAGACCCATTGTCCCGAGGCAACAAAGGTACAGCTGTGTCACTGTGTAGCCCGTGGTGGTAGGTACAATAAAATGTTATGTCATAAATGCAGAGGCTTGGCACCTTAGCATAATATTGTACAGGTGATAATGAGAAGCAAAGGACGGAGATTGCGTTTTGTGACATGAGACCAGATTACATAGATGGACACTTGGGTAATGTAGGTTTGCAAATTAAGATTTATATTTGGAAGAAACTCAAAAACCTGGCACCAAAGTATAGTCTACAAGTGTATAGGTCCATGAAATTGGTCTTATTTAGACAGTGCATTGAAGAAGCATTTTGCTCCATATCTTCATCGCTCTGTGTATCGATAACAGGAGTTGGACCATAATGTTACAGCTGCACATGACATTGGTAAGGCCACATTTGGAATATTGTTACAACTGACCATGAAAATGGAAAGGTTGCAAAAATGCTTTACAAGAATGCTACTAGGTCTGGAAGGTTTTTGATAAAAGGAGAGTCTGGATGGGCTTGTTTTTTTCCCCCTGTCTTACAATTCTTACAGCATCAGAGACCCGGTTTCAATCCTGACTATGAGTGCTGTCTGCATGGGGTTTGTACGTTCTCCTCGTGACGTTTGTGGGTTTTCTCTGAGATTTTCAGTTTCCTCCCACACTCCAAAGACATATTGGTTTGTAGTCTAATTGGCTTGGTAAAATTATAAATTGTCCCCTGAGTGTGTAGGATAGTGTTAATGTGCAGGGATTGCTGGTTGGTGTGGACTCGGTGGGCTGAAGGGCCCGTATGCTGTATCTCTAAACTAGACAGGGATGAGTTGGGCTGAAGGGCCCATTTCCATGCTGCAGAGCTCTGACTATGACTCTTTGACCTGTCTCGTCAATTTATTCAGGTAGATTAAAATAGTGATAGAATTGGGAAGACAAAGAGGCAGGTGGTATATTGGATAACACACTAGGGGCAATTTACAGTGGCCAATTAACCTACAAACCTGCATATCTTTGGATGCGGGAGGAATCCAGAGGAAACCCGTGTGGTCAGCGGAAGAACGTGCAAACACCTCACAGAGAACACCCACGGTCTGGGTTAAACCCAAGCCTATGGCATTGTGAGGCAGCAGCTCTACTAGCTGTGCTTAGATTTAGCCATTTTTTCCAAAGGTAATGAATAAACTCTTGCCATGGGAGACAGTGGAGGAGGAATATAAGAATTGTGAGAGTCTTTTACTGCAGATAATGTTCACAGTAACCTCACAATCGGTTAGCTTGCTCTTTGCTGTTGTCGGTATTGTTTTCACTCTATGGAAATTATAGTGCATATTATAAGAAATTACAGCTGGTAGCAAGTGAGTGCAATTTATTCTTAGGGTTTAGATGTCATCCAAGCATGCCTAGAGCAAATTACAGACTTATTAAACTCTCAACCATCCATAAATCTATTAATCTTCTGCTTTACGAAAGAGCAATTTAAATTGTTTTTCTTCCTTTGCAAAGCCTGTGTTTTATTATACGCCTAATACTTTAAATCTCTGGCATACAGATATATTGGATAAAAGAACAAATGTCGCCCTAATTATTAAAACTAATTAATTTATTCTCATGCTCAACACTCTCTAGTTGAAGGACCAGGCTTATTCCCAGGCTTCCACCAATGTAACTCTTAAATAGAGTGCAGTAATGTGTGCCACCAGAGCTAGGCAAGACTGGTTCTCTACCGCAGACTGCAATGGTGGAATCTAGAGCAAAATACGAAGTTCTGGAGCAACTCAGCAGGTCAGGTAGCATCTGCGGAGGGCAATGACAGATGACATTTTGGGTCTTGATCCTTCATCAGACTGATTGGAGTAGTGGGGAGAAAGCTAGAAAAGAGTGATGGGGACCACAAAGCCTGGGAAGTGAGAAGATGATACCGGTGAAGGGGTGATTGGCAGATGGTTGGAGTAAGTTAGAGAATAGAAGTGAAGAGTACACATAGTGGTAGAGCAGCAGTAGAGTTGCTGTCTTACAGCACCAGAGATTTGGGTTCGATCCTGACTATGGGTGTTGACTGTACAGAATTTATACGTTCACCCTGTGACCATGTGGATTTTCTTCGTACTCGGTTTCCTCCCACACTCCAAAGAGAAGGGTCTCGAACCAAAACGTCACCTATTCCTTTTCTCCAGAGATGCTGTCTGACCCGCTGAGCTGTTCCAGCATTTTGTGTCTATCTTCGGTTTAAACCAGCATCTGCAGTTCCTTCCTACACATCCTGTCCCATTCCCGGCACCTGATTTTCACCTTGGGTAGCTTATCTCCCAACGGTATTACATTTGAATTCTCCAATTTTGAGTATTACCCACCCAATCCTTCCCATGCACTCCCCACACCCTATTAGGTACACATTCCCTCCACAGATGCTGCCTGACCCACTGAGTTCCTCCAGCACTTTGTGGTTTGTTGTTCTCTACCTTTTTCTCCCTCCATGCCTATGATGATGGGCAGTTGTAGAATGAGATAGAAAAATATTGATGCTTATAACTGTGCTTGCATACTTCTTGTAAGGCAAAGCAACTGTGTGAAACTGCACACTTCTGTTTCAGTGGACAATATGCTGTGGAGACACAAACAGCTGAAAATCAGGCTCTTTGGCTCACAGAATCTGAACCAACTCTCAAACACACATTAAATGCCCTATGTACTGTATTATTTCTATCCAATGTCCGAACATTTCATAAAATAATTTTTGGGCTTTCCTCACTTCACATTGTTCAGTGATCCAACCATGATGTTACGAGCAGAGGCATTACATTCTACACTGTCGTCCAGAATTTTTTTGGCATTCTGACCCACATTGCTTAAGAAGTATCTAAATAATGAAGAATTCAAAGGTATGATGAAGGTTCAGCAACAGAGTTTTTCCCTCTTGTTATCCTTCTCAACATCTCTGCAGTCTTTAAAAGGGTTGATTAAGTTTCCTTCATGCTGTTGATATCGTTGATAGCAAATGTCCTCTCCTGGGTCATTTGAATCAATACTGTTGATGGGATGAGGGGGCTCAGAATTTACCATGGAATGCTGGCTGTGCCTTCTGTTCCCTTCCCGCACTTATCTCAATCAGATCTTCCAGTGGCTACGTCCTGTAAAAAAGGCAAGTCGAATATGGTGACAGAAGCAACTACAGATGCTGGAATCTTGAGTAAAACACACATTGGTGGGGTACTGGAGTAATTCGACGAGTCAGGTAGGATCTTGAGAGGAAATGAGTAAGTGACATTTCGGACCAGGACCCTTCTTCAGAATGTGAATTCTTGAATTTGCAGAAGAATCCAGACCCGAAATGTTGTCTATCCATTCCTTTCACAAATGCTGCTTGACCACTTGAGTTGCTCCTGCATTTTGTGTTTTAGCTCTGAAATGGTAAATGTGTTGAGGGATTCCCAGCCTAATGTGACATTGCTTGGGTGAGGTTGAAGAAGTTCTATTCACAGAAATTCTTTTCCAGCCACTTAACCCAAATCCTTAGGTTTAACCAGCTGTCAAAGTTACTATACAATATTCATGGCAAGCAGTGAAAAAGATATAAACGACCAAAAATCTATGGAAAAATGTGACAATATTTAAGAAATAAAACAATTAAGTGTGTAATTATTGAAAAAAATAATAGTAAATTATCAGCAACATTTATTTCTCTCACAGCAGTTCTGTTCATTGAAATAAATGGAGTTACTAATGTGGCATGGGTTCAGTGGGCAGATTCCCCAGAATAGCCCACTGGGAATTGAGTGCAGTTTACGGGTCTAACATTAGACACACACAGGAGATTAGTGGGCAAAATTAGGGCACATGGTATTGGGGGTAGAGTGCTGACATGGATAGAAAATTGGTTGGCAGACAGGAAACAAAGAGTAGGGATTAACGGGTCCCTTTCAGAATGGCAGGCAGTGACTAGTGGGGTACCGCAAGGCTCGGTGCTGGGACCACAGCTACTTACAATATATATTAAAGAATTAGATGAAGGGATTACATGCAACATTAGCAAATTTTCAGATGACACAAAGCTGGGTGGCAGTGTGAACTGTGCGGAGGATGCTATGAGAATTCACGGTGACTTGGACAGATTGGGTGAGTGGGCAGATGCAGTTTAATGTGAATAAATGTGAGGTTATCCACTTTGGTGGCAAAAACAGAAAGGCAGATTATTATCTAAATTGTGTCAAGTTGGGAAAAGGGGAAGTACAACAGCATCTGCAGGTCCTTGTTCATCAGTCAATGAAAGTAAGCATGCAGGTACAGCAGGCAGTGAAGAAAGCGAATGGCATGTTGGCCTTCATAACAACAGGAGTTGAGTATAGGAGCAAAGAGGTCCTTCTGCAGTTGTACAGGGCCCTAGTGAGACCACACCTGGAGTATCGTGTGCAGTTTTGGTCTTTAAATTTGAGGAAGGACATTCTTGCTATTGAGGAAGTGCAGGGTAGGTTCACAAGGATAATTCCCGGGATGGCAGGACTGTCATATGCTGAGAGAATGGAGCGACTGGGCTTGTATATTTGAATTTAGAAGGATGAGAGGGGATCTTATTGTAACATATAAGATTATTAAGCATTTGGACACGCTAGAGGCAGGAAACATATTCCCGATGTTGGGGGAATCCAGAACCAGGGGCCACAGTTTGAGTAAGGGGTAAGCAATTTAGAACAGAGGCGAGGAAACACTTTTTCACACAGAGCGTTGTGAGTCTGTGGAATTCTCTGCCTCAGAGGGCGGTGGAAACTTTCAGGAGAGAGCTAGATAGGGCTCTTGAAGATAGCGGATTCAGGGGATATGGGGAGAAGGCAGGAACGGAGTATTGATTGTGGATGATCAGCCATGATCTCATTGAATGGCGGTGCTGGCTTGAAGGGTCATATGGCCTAGTCTTGCACCTATTGTCTATTGTCTATTCAAGTCCAGTGAATAAATCCACGTTTAATTCTCTCAGGAAGTTTGGAACTTCCCCATCAATGTATATTCCCCATCAATGTTCAGGAACATAGAAAGGATGTTACTGATGGGTTAGAAAGGATAGAGAAGTCAGGGCTTCCAGGCAAGTAGAGGTTGTAGTGTTTGCAGTTTGGGCTGTTCCCTAGGTCAGGGGTTCCCAACTTTTCTCGTCCCATTTGCCCCTGGCAACTTTTTGAAAGTAAATTTACCCCCACCCTGTTTTGTTCAGTAATTTGAGTTTACACTTCTACCATAATAAAGCAACCGACAAAGGGGAAATTTAAAAATACTGTTTTTAACATTATTATTTCAAGTTCAAATAACAATAATAATAGCACATAACAATGTTATTTCACATATTTATGAACAACTAATGATGAACCAAACACAGTCAGTCAATGAGACCACATCAATCAATGAGACTTTTGTTCTCCCTTTTCACCCACGATTTTGGAGATTCTTCGCACAGTTGTTTAAAGAGCAAGTCTTATGTCTTCTTTGGGAACTAATCGAGATAGGTTCTTTATTTTGATGGCAACCAATGTCGGGAACCCTGCCTCACACAGATAAGTACTTGCAAATGATTGCAAAAACTCGCTTAGTCAACAAAGGAAATCCTTCGGTCAATCCACTCCAAAACTTCGAGAAGTCCCCATTGCAAGAATTAAATTTGTCACGAGGAGTTGTTGAAGATTAAAGATCAATCAATTCATCTTTACACGTCATTATCATTAATGTTTTCCAATTTGGTCTGGAAGGGATGGGGTATCCAAGAGGTAACATTATCAAACATCGTACCATCAAAATAATCATCAAAGTTGATTTCTTAAGCAACTAGGTGTTGACAAATTTCAAGGTCAAGTTCAGGATTATTGTCGCCGCTTTCGTTCACCTTCCAATCATCAAATTTGGGAAAATTTGCGTGATTGCCGCTCTCTGAACCCTCCGGCTCCACAGATCCAATTTTGCCTGAAAGCCCTGCACTTTATCCCTGCATCAATAACGGTAACACTCCTTCCTTACATTTATACATTGAGCTGCTTTAAATGAGAACAAATATCAGTCAAGCAAGCTAATGCTCCAATAAATTTCTTATCATAAAAGTGTTCACTCAAAGGGGTTTCCGTTCTCGAAGAAAAATCTCAGCCCGCAATTCGAAAACCCGAGACAAAACGAGACCTCTCGAGAGCCATTGCATCTCAGTGTGGTAGAGGAGGACGGTGTGTTCTGATCCCACTTGCTCACAGAACACTTTAAAAAGGAAATGATTGAGAGCTCGTGCTCTGATAACATTCACAGATTCAGTGACATACTTCAAAACAAATTTCAAGTAATCCGGAAGGGTTTTGCTTCCCATGTCGATGAAGGACACAGTGGGAAGAAACAATGTGTGGTGCTCTTTCTTTCACAAGTGTTGTAAACCCAGATCATGGCAGGAGTCCCATCTGTGCATAGCGAGCCCACTTCATTCCATGAAAATGTATTCCGTTCAAGGAAATTATCCATTTTGTCCAGAATGTTCACCGCTTTTGTGATCTCCTCCAAATCTTCGCACATCAAGAACTCTTCCTCCTTACTGACCAGCATGCACGTAACAACAAAAGATCAGAAATTGTGCACAGTTCGACACGTCAGTTGACTCATCCATCTGGAGACGGATTCTTGCCAGACTAGTCTGAATTTCGTCCACGATCTGACTTAGAATGTCCTGTAACATCTCACCAATACAAGAGCGTATCGTATTGTTCGCTAATTAAATTTTCTGAACTTTCATCCTCGCTTCTTTTTCACAAACGAGTTCAATGTCCATGGCACACAGTTTCACAAGTTCTTCCCCCATTGTATGAGGTTTCTTTTCTCTCGCTATCCTCGGAGCGACATGATGCGATGTTTCCAAAGCAGGTTTGTTTTGGTGCGCAAATCCTAGACTGGGCAATGTTCCAGCTGCACAAAATCAAGCATGTTTGTCTAGCAAGGATTTCTGCTCGTAATCTGCGTGTGCTGGATGGCTAGAAGTAAAGTGAGCTTTCAGAATAGAAGGTTTCAGAGACCCATTACCCAGCACTTTGGACCAAAAAGTACATTGTGGTTTCTGAACACCATCTGCAATTTTGAAATCAAAGCCAAAGTCCAGAGATGACTCGAGATAAGTTCTCTTCTTGTTCGGCATGTAGGACTGCACGAAAACCTGCGGGAAAAAAACGGAATGTGAGTTGCAACGTTTTTCACAAGAATGATAACATTCAACTTTTGAGTCAGACAGGAGAAAAGGAGTGAAATGCAATCACAGAGATGCCATAACTACGTTAACTGCTCAGGCGCTGGGCACGGAGGTGAAATACATTGTCATGGAGAAATGTAACAATCAAGGATAGCTCAATGTGGAAACAACATTTCAACCTCTAAACTAAATACAAAACCATTTTTGAATTATAATTGGAAAAAAAAGTACAAATCCAGAATCAACAAAATTTACCCCATGGGAGTAAATTTACCCCAGGTTGGGAACACTTGCCCTAGGTTGATGTGGCCATTTTGACAGAATATGAGGTGGCCAATTTCTAAGGTGGAAGAGTTAGCGAGATTGGTTAGTTCATATATTAGGAAATGGTTAGGAGTTCCACCGTGTCTTAGTAATGTGGCTCTATATGGGAAAGGTATTCTCCATTTACAATTGTCTAGCCCAGGTGTCGGCAACGTATGGCCCTTGGGCCGAATGTGGCCCGTAACCCGAAATCATCCGGCCAGCAGGCAGATTTTTTTCCCCGTAATCATCCGGCTCGCCGATCGCCCGCTCCAAGTGCGGCCAAGAGCCCCGTATGAGCGCGGCTGGCTGTTCCGCATCCTGCGCAAAGCCGCCAGCATGGCCTCACACCTTCTGTGAATACGTTTAGGAAAGAATGCGGATGCTGGAATAATCAAAGGTAGACAAAAATGCTGGAGAAACTCAGCAGGTGAGACATACAAGGATTGCATGAGACTGCCTCACCCGCTGAGTTTCCTCAGCATTTTTGTCTACCTGTGAATGCGTGATTTAATGACTGCCATCCGGGTTGGATGGGGGTGGAATCCATGTGTACACGTGATAGATATGGCCTGCCATCTGCTCACAGACATGCATCCCGGCCCCTATGCAGAACAAGGGCCGACCCCTAGTCTAGCCTAACAGAGGTGTTTAAGTGTGCTAAGGTGAGGTTAGAGTTGCAAATATCAGGGAGTAAGGATACCTTAGTTAGTAATCTGGTGCCAAGTGTAACTAGAGGGAGGATGTGGAACTCATAGTTGGCAGCAGAAGAAGCACAAGCAGCTCTGAGGCCTACAGACATTGTTAGTAGGGTGCAGCAAAGTAAAGGAGGCTTTGAAGCCCCTGTCCCACTTAGGAGATTTATGTGGTGACTACAGACGACTAGGTCGCAGAATGATGCCTGTATGGTCGTGAGTAGTCTCCTCAAGTTGCCTAAAGAGTCGTAACATTTTTATGGTTGCCGCTGGATTTTGAAATATTTTTGGCGACTGTGGGCTTGATGCAGCTTGTCTTCTCTTGTCATAGGTGCTGTTGTAGGTTGTTGCATAGATGACGCAGGTTGTCGCCAGGTGACGTTGGTTGTCACAGGTGCTGACCAGTGAATTCCATTGGCGACTACCGACGTCAACCTACGTCAACTGGCGACAGGTACCGGTGACTGAATTGTCTTCAGTTGTCACCGATAGGGTCTTTGCTTGTCATAGCTTGTTGCGAGTGGACGTAGGTTGACTTTGGTTGTCGTAGGTTGTCGCCTGTGTGGTCGCAGGTTGTCGTAGGTGGATGTCATAATGGTTCGCCGGTTGTCGATAGCTTGCCATACGTTGACGGCGACTAGGTGGTAGGTTGTTGTTGCTTATAGTAGACATTGTCAGAGAGGGAGGTCCAGTCGCCGCTTTTACGGTGACCTGCTATAACTGACAGTCGCCGGCAGTCGCTGAAAAAATCACCTGTGGAACAAGCCCTTTAGCGTTCAGCACAGGGAAACCAGTTTGGAGTAAGGCAGGTCCAACAGAGAGGAGAAAATTGGTTGTAGAGCAGGTACGCCGTCAGGAAGAAGCAGTGAGATGTGTAAGGGCCGTTGCTCAGGTTAAGCAGGGATAGTGGATGAATTGGGAAAGTGTAGAAAAGAGAAGGTTTAGCTGGAGGGATCTGTGGTGCATGGTGGCGGGTCATGTAACTTTCCTATTAAGGGCTAATTATGATGCACTGCCATCACCGCAGAACCTCAAACAATGGGCATGGGGGGACTCAGCTTGTCCCTTGTGTTCAAAGATGGAAGCAGAGAAAGGCAGTAGGTGGATTTGCAGTAGGCAGTAGGGCAGTCACGGTGGCGCAGCTGTAGCGTTGCTGACATACAGCAAAATGCAGCTCCAGAGACCCGGGTTCGATGCCAACTATGGGTGCTGTCTGTATGGAGTTTGTACATTCTCCCCATGATCTGCGTGGGTTTTCTCCAAGATCTTCGGTTTCCTCCCACACTCCAAAGACGTACAGGTTTGATTGATTGATTAATTGGCTTGATTAATTGGCTTGATAAATGTAAAAATTGTCCAGTATAAAATTGTCCAGTGCTGAGTGATGCCAGAAACAATTGTTGAGCTTTCCCGAGGCATTGTGGGCCCAACTCAACGAAACACCAATGAAGGGAGGTGCCCACTTGTTAACCACAATGATGTACTTGCATCTAGGTTTAAGTAGGAACTGCACATGCTGGAAAATCCAAGGTAGACAAAAGCGCTGGAGAAACTCAGCTGGTGCAGCAACATCAATGGAGCGAAGGAAATAGGTAACCTTTCGGGCCGAAACCCTTTTTCAGACTGCATATACTTGCATCTACTGGATTTGTTTATTTTTAACAACTATTTAATTTGTAGGTAAATGTTTTTATTTTGCATATGGAGCCATTTACTGTAAGTTGGCATATTTGGTTAGATAATACTTTGGTTTTGGGCTTGGTTTTCTTAGTTGGCCGCTTATCCTGGAGTTATAACACATACTTTGTGTTTTAATTGTAATTTAATGTAAGGGTGATTCCATTTCCTGCTGACAATTTTTCAACAAAATCAGGATAATTGTTTTGAAAACCCTTTACCTCTCACATGTTCCAAGCTCAAAAGCAGCTTGTAATATTGGTTAAAAAAACTTCCTGTTATCAATAGTCCAACTGTCATATGTACTGACAGCAGACCAATTATTTTTTTTAGAAATAAGGAACTGCAGATGCTAGTTTACAAAGAAAGAAACAATGTTCTGGAGTAACGCAGCGGGATCTTGACCTGAAATAACAAATGTTCTCCAGAGATCCTGTCTGACCCGCTGAGATACTCCAGCACTTTGTGTCCTTCAATGTGATTTTTACCTGCACAACAGGCTTGTAAACACAATACACAAAGATAATATATTATAAACAAAAATATATCCAATAAATTAATTGACAATATTTCAAAGGGAATGGAAACATTCTTTCATGTTTTTACAGAAACAAAAAAATCCAGATTTGCATTATTTTCAAGAGAAGAGCAAAGCTGATCAGGATGTGTTGAGTTCAGCCAATGACAGCAAACATTTTGAAATCAGACTGCAATAAAATAGTAAGATTAAACGAGAACTTACCAAGTTTGAAGGTTGATCTTTATTTTACGAGGAGTCGCGGTGAGGGATTTCGTGAAGACCCCGCCAGCACGCATGCGCGGCATCCTTCAAAGCAGCGGTGTGGAATCACAGAACGCACCATGACTAAAAATAGTAAGATGAAGAATGTAGAACTTCCGAGTTGACCTTATGATAGAGGGTGGGAGCGGGGGGCACAAAATCCCTCACCTCGACTCCTCGTAAAATAAAGATCAACCTTCAAACTTGGTAAGTTCTCGTTTAATCTTACTATTTTACTTCGGAGTCACGTGAGTGACTTTGTGAAGATTTCAAAGCTCTGTGATTTCACGACCTGGACAACGTCCATGCTATCACACTGCCGCAAGTCTGATGGAGGAAGGCTGTTAATGCAGTTCAGTCGAAACTGGCTGAAAAAGTAATACAATTTATTAATCAAATAAAACAAACAAATAACCCCTAATTCGGGGACAGACATTCACTGAGCGGTTCCCAGCACAGCTTCTGCGAATGTCGCAGGGGCGACCAGTGGCTTATTGTAGAACCGTTGAAAGGTTTCTTCACTGGCCCAGCCCGCGGTGGTGAGGATGTGGTCCATGGGCACCTCCATGGCCCTCGCCGCTGATGTGGATGCAGCCCTAGTGGAATGAGATCTAAAAATGTTAGTAGCAACTCCTGCTGCATCCAGCACCACCCTGAGCCACCTGGCGATAGTCTTTATAGTCACCCGATGATGTGGAGGTTTGTGGCTGATGAGGAGCCCCTGTTCCTTCATCCTGATGGCTCCTGTAATTGCGATATAGTGGTGGAGATGGGTGACTATGCAGAGAGTGGCATCTACAGGGTATGCCCGAAACTCCACTGCAGCCCATGAGCACCTGGCCTGTGCTGCTTCAATAAATCCTCGACAAAGAAATTTATTTGACCAGGGGTGTCCACCATGCAGTCCAGTCACAGTTTTTGTAATGTCTGGACTCATTGGGCTGTAGTCAGTGCCATCAGCATCACCACATTGAGGGTGAGCTGTTTCAGTGGTAGCTCATTCATTGGAGCCCAGCTCCTCAGTAGGGTCAGCACGATCCTTACATCCCAGGTGAAGGTATATCTGGGTCGTGGAGGGTTGGTGTTGAACACTCCCCTCATGAGTTTAGACACCAGGTGGTTGGAGCCTATACCTATATCCAGGTATGAGGACAGTGCACTCCTGGCGCTGTTGATGGCACTGGAGCTAAGGCCAGCATCGAAATGGAGGCCAGCTAGGAATTCCAGGACATCAGGTATAATTGTTGTGTTGGAATTCTTGTTGGTACGAGCACAGAAAGCCTCCCACTTCCTGATCTGCGTGAGGTACTGCTTCCGAGTTGATTCTCGGCATGATGCTGAGATGAGTTCCATGGCTCGTGGTGAGATGCCCACCTTGATGAGTGGTCTTTTCAGAACCTGCAGGCCAACAGGTTTAGGTGACCATGGCATGGATGACTATCCCCCGTAATGGGGTGAGTGATCAATTTGGGGTGTTTCCCAATCGAAACCCATGGTTGTTTAAAAATTTTAACGACCATCGGGTACCATGGCTGTGTAGGCCAGTCGGGAATGATCAATATGCCAGTTGCAGAGTCCAGTTTAATTTTCTGCAATAGACGACTGATGAGGCAAAATGGGGGAAATTTTCATCACCCGACTGATGAGGCAAAATGGGGGAAATGCGTAGCAAAACCATTTCCCCCAATGGATAGAAAACGCATCCATTGCTATTGCCCCAGAGTCTGGTTCCCAAGACACATACGTTGGTATCTGATGGTTCAACCTGGACGCAAAAAGGTCAATATCTGGTATCCTATAGTGAGCTATAATGTCTCCAAAAATTTGGGGGTTCAACATCCACTCGATGTTGTCATTGAATACTCGTGACCTGGTGTCCGCCACTGTATTAAGCTTCCCTGGCAAATAGGTCGCTGTAATCCAAATATTCCTTTCAATGCACCAGTGCCAAATTGTGTTTGCCAATTCATCACAAGATAGCGACCTGATAACACCCATATGATTGAAGTAAGCCACCACTGTAGTGTTATCTATTTGGAGGCGGACATGTAAGTCCCGTGAGTTAGTACAGTAAGCCCGCAGTCCATGAAATGCCCCGAGCATTTCTGTATAATTTATCCCGTGTGCCTCAAGGAAGGTAGACTCACGAGAGTTCCATCTGCCACCACAACTGGACATTGTATCAGTTGCTCCCCAGCCTTGTGTGCTTGCGTCAGTTTGTAGCACGACGTCTGGGTTGCTTACTATGATGGGTCTATGACATTCACTAATATTGTCAACCCACCATTGTAGCTCGGTTCTAGCCTTTGGTGGTAACCGGATTGGCCGATCAAAGTGCCCAGCATTTGCTTTTAATGCTGTGATCTTTGTTCTTTGTAAATTTCGGTAGTATAGCGGTCCGAATTGTGCAGCTGGGAATGTAGCTACCAATTTCCCTATTACTTTTGCCGTTTGCCGAATGGTCGGTACCCTGGCGCAAGCAAGACTGTGGCACTCTTCTTTTATAGCAGTAGCTTTATTGGTTGGGATGGTAATCATCATTAAGTTGGTGTCTAGAGTGAACCCCAAATAATCCATAACCCATACCGGGTGCAATTTTGACTTGTCTGGATGGATTACAAATCCCAGCTTCTCGAAGAGAGCCTTAGTTGCAGCCACTGCCCGCGTAGTCAATTGGAGGGTCTGACCCACTATAAGGATATCATCCAAATATGCCATAACCATATAATTTTGTTTTCGGAGAAGAGCCAATGTAAGTTTTACTAATTTTGTAAACAGCCTAGGGGCTGTGGTGATTCCATTGGGCAATGCCTTGTATTCCCATAATTGATCCTTCCAGACAAACTTTAGAAATTTCCTGTGAGCTTCAGAGATGGGCACCGTATAGTATGCATCTTTTAAATCGATGCAAGCCATAAAGTACCCCGGGTAAAGCATCTGCTTGGCTGTTTCAAAAGTATTCATTTTGAAGTGGGTATATTGTACAAAAGTGTTCAGCTCAGTCAGGTCTATTATAATCCGACATCCCCCATCTTTTTTAATTCTGGTGAAAATGTTGGACACAAACTCAAGAGGTTCGTGCGTTGTCTTGCCAATTACCCCTTTTGCTGCTAGCCGTATAATTTCAGCATGTCCTGCCTCCACCTCTTTTTGGGATAGTGTAAATTTCCTATGAGGCGAATGCTGGGTAGGTGGATTTATACTTCCAATAAATTCTATAACATAGCCTTGAACACTTTGTAAAATAAACTCATCTGTAGTGATAGTGTTCCATATTCCCAAAAAAGCCCCCAATCGCCCACCAATTTGTGCAGGAGGGGATGCTACGGTCTGGGAGGAACCAGGCCCCCTTACCTCCATGGTTAGCGACGGTTCCTTACGTTTGGCGTTTTGGGTGGACGTTGTGGAGGTTGACGGGATGGCGGCCGCATCTTCCATGCAGGCCGCTGTTGGCCTTGTCCTAAAAAAGGTCGTTGTGCTTGGGGAAGTGGAGGTGGATAGGTCCTTTGTGTCCTGTCCGGCAGCCGCGGTTTCCAGTTTGTGTGTGGCTGTTGCCGGTGGTATGGGTGAAGTCTGACCGTGGGAGGTTTCATGAGGCCAGCTGTTTTGGCCTCCTCGTCTTGTTCCTTCACTTGTTTGGACAGGTCTCCAAACAATTGATGAGGCGGTGGAGCAGTTGATGGACGGCACAACCCCGCGAATTTGGGGTTGAGTGTGGGCTTAATGGAGCTCTTACGCAGGCAGTTGATCTCATATTGGGTGTTGCATAGGAGTGCCAGGGCATCATGTTGTTCACTGGACACATTATCCCCGTCAAGGGTCCTAGCAAACGCCGTTATGCCCGTGGAGAGGACCTTTAAGATACGCTGGAGGTGGACATCCTGCATCCTGGTGGCCTTACTCAAGTGTCCCAGATTTGGGCATTAACCAGGGGAACACTGAGGTTGATGCAGTTCTCGGGAGGTTTTATTTTCTCCATAGTATCATTGAGTACCTGACTCTGGAGTTGGTGAGTAGTCAGGTAATCAATGGTGCCCGCCAGTTTGTGGTGCAGGGGTTCCCCTCTTTGTCTAGTTGCGGCAAACTTGCCCACCACATCCAGCATATCCTCCTCCTGCTCTGGCTCAGCGGTCACTGACTGTCCCGGGTCATCTTCAAATACAGTGGCTGGGCAACTGCTAGCACTTCTGGCTGGTGATGACGAGATACTAAGAGGACTCCTTGCACGGCTTGTGGATGCCCGTGAGTCCCGTTCTTCCTGGTCCCGGTCCCGCTGGAGGAGTTGCTCCACTAAGAGCTCCAACCGCTCTATGCGACCGTCCCTGCTATGTGCAGCAGACAAGCCGACTTCCCCAGGCCCTGCGAACTCACTGGGGCTTCCACGATCGGACCACACCTCCGTAAGGTGCTGTCTAGGGTCCAATGGCAGGTCGTCGTGGCCTACCACCCAAGTAGGCTCATACGACTCCCGCACGGACTCTCCGCTAGTTTGTCTTCTTCCAGACTGTGGCGGCCCACCTGTCTGATATGAAGGCAGGTGAGCTGGATCGGCGCCGGCCCCCGGAACCTGGCTCCCCGGAGTCCGTGCAGGCTTACCTCCACAATCGCCCAATTTTTGGCGTGGAGGCGCATGGTCGGCCGCTCCCAGAGCTGAGCTGACCGACCGTCTACTGCTGCCACCTCCGCCCTTGATCACAGCCTGACGGGGTGTTTTGCCGGCGGCACCTGCTCCTGCAGGCCTGATCGACGCAGCAGTAGATCTGCCAGACTGCTCTACGGCAGATCTCCCTGGCAGTGGTACGTGGTGGTGCACAGCTGCAGGGCTCCCCTGCAGTGCAGCTGTCCCTCGGCCCAGCCCCCTCGGGTCTACTGGAACTCGGGGTGAAGTCGCTGGCGATGAACGAGGCCCCTTTGCACGTACCTGTTTCCCCCCTCTTTTCTTGGGGGAAGGGGGCTCGAAGTTTGGATCAGTTGTATCCAGCTCCGGGGCGGTAAACCACTCAGGTGGTGAGTCGGGCGCTAAAGTAGCGGGAGCGCCGGACTTCCGCATTCTTGCCCCCACATGTCTCGAAGCTGCCGGTGGTGCTTGCAGCTCCGGGGACAAAGGCCGCTGGCTGGTCGATGCAGCACGGCTCCTGGAGAGCGTCGCCTTCCTCTTGCCCTTGTCCATTCTGTGGAGTGAAGGTAAGCACTTACCTAACGGCCCTTATGAAGGAGCTGGAGGAGAGAGCGCACTCCCCCCCCAGCCTGCCGATGCAAATGCGCGCGACGATATGCCGCGCATGCGTGCTGGCGGGGTCTTCACAAAATCTGGAAGTTAGCTTTCTGACATAAAAGTTGCAATTTTACCAGGAAAGATCTATAAACACAACTGCAACTGAGAAGTGTGAGAATTTTTTTTTGTGTCAATGTAATTCAATTGCAATGATTACGTTGTTGGACTAGCATTTAGAAATATGAGTTTGAAAACTATTTGAATAACAATAATTAAGTATTAATTAGAAAGGGGAGAGTTTAAAGGGAATGTGCAAGGCAAGTTTTCTTTTACCCAGAGAGCGGTGGTGGAGGCAGATAGTGTAGTGGCATTCAAGACAATCAGTTCATGGACAAGCATATGAACATTTCAGTGTGATTGAATAAATGTAACAGGTTATGTTTCATGCATGGATTAAGAACATTTTTTTTCTCGTTTTCATTACTTTGTTATAGAAAGCTATTTTCTTCATAAGCAATTAATTATTATTCATACAGCTTTGTTCAGACGGTTGAGAAGTTTGAGAAAGTTTCAATTATCAACTGAACATGTATCCATTGGCATGGGCAATTAAGCAGCAACAGACAGAAGCTGATAATTTTGCTGTTGATTTTGTAGTTGCTGCAAACTTTTGATTGAGATGCTGTTTTATAGTGCAGTTAATCACACGCTTTAAATTGATTTTGAATGTACTTTTCTGCCCAAAAATAATTGGTTGCAGATGTAAAACTGGAACATATCCACTCATTCTTAAATCAGCAAACTGGAGGTGATGGTAAGAACCAGAATAACATTGGCACTAGGATGCGGATAATGTAGCCACAGACCAAAGTCAATATAATGGATTTTGGAAAAATTGCTGAGATTTAATAAAAAATATTTATGAGATATGACAAAACCAGTATTTATTTCCCATCTTCAATTCTGTTTAAGGAAGGGCAGCATGGTGGTGCAGTGGTAGAGGTAAAACAAAATCCTGACCACGGGTGCTGTCTGTATGGAGTTTGTACCTTCTCCATGTAACCACATAGGTTTTCTCCTGGTGCTCCAGTTTCCTCCCATGCTCCAAAGACATGTTGGTTAATTGGCTTCTGTAAAGTTGTAAATTGTCCCCAGTGGGTCGGATAGCGCTAGTGTATCGAGGTGATCGCTGGTCGGTGCTGACTTAGAGGGCCAAAGGGCCTGTTTCCATGCTGTATCTCAAGTCTAAAGTAGTGTGTAGCCTTCCTTTTGACCTCCTGCAGTCCTTCTGCTGGTAAGGCATATATGGTGCCTCTGGATATTGAGTTTCAGAATTCAGCATGAGCAATGGTAAAGCAACAAAAGCATACTTTCAAGTCAGGGTACTGTGTGATTTGTCGGAAAAAACAACAAGTAATGTTGCTCCTGTGCATCTAAATGATAACATTTTAATAGAATGTAGGAACATAGATTGTTTGAAAACAGGATTGCTGGTGAAAAAGGCTATTATTTGTGATTGTAAATGTGAGATTGATTATTTCCATGGATAGGTGAATAAAAAACAAGAAACTGTTAGTTTATGATTTGTACAGAAATGTGTTACAAAGCTTAAAAATGTTTTCATATCACATATCAGATACATTGAATATTAAATGGATTACTGTATGATTTCTGAGGATGAATCAGTTGGGATAATTAACAAGCACTTGAAGAATAAAAACATTAAGTAATTGTGAAAAAGCAGGGAAGCGGGATTACAGTGAATAACTTTACATTGTCGGAGCCTGAATAGGTGAAATGAGTAGGATGAAATGAGCACCTCCACAATAATAACTATGACTTTTGTGTGATGTTAAGTGCTAGCAGCATAGGATATTCTAAATATTACACTATGATATTTTACTTCATTGGCTGGTAAGTGGTTTGGGAGTTCTTCAAGTTCCAATGTTACCACAAAAATAAAAAATATTTCTGTGGTTGCTTGTTAAAATCTGGCACTGTTTAAAACAAAATAGTAGAACAGAACGCCTGTGATGAACATGCCTAGAAGAGCCATTAGAACTGAGAATGCAGTTGTCATTTGGTGGCAATTAAATGGTAAAATTACCAAAATTCCAACAATATGACCCCTGGAGTTTTTTCTTTAATGCCAGATTCTATAATTGCTTTTGAAATATTAAAACTGCTCCTTCACAAAGCAATTCACATTTGATTTTGCATCCCATTAATAAAATAAATAAATGAAGGCAGTCTCCACCTGTTTACTCTTTGTACTTTGGACATTTAAATACATTACTTGAACTTAATATACTGAAATTTGTCTTACCTAGCTTTTCAATGTAACATTGAATTAAAACTAGTCAGTGAAAAATTGTAATAAATTTACAGTCTCCAGAGTCCATCCAGTTTGCATATTTAGTTGACTAATCTAATCCCTCCTGCTGTTATGGGTTGTCACTTTTAAATACCAAGCATCCCATTCATTTGCATTTGAGAAAAAAAAGTTATATTTATTTCTGCAAACAAAAAAAAGCATTTAATAAACATTTACGACAGATATTAGTTACCCAGAATTGACCCACTTTATAGTTTTACTTTATTAGTCTAATCTCCCCTGATCCATGGCACCGTAATTGATAATATATTACAAAAGACATTCATCTGCTTTTCTCTTCCCTGTCTCAATCAGCACTAATAAAAATACAGTGTGTTGCCCCACAGTTTAACAAGTCATTCTTTATTTATAATCTATTATAGCTGTGTCAAGTAATATTGCACTGAATAACTGTGTAGAATGCTGCCTTACAATATGATTTATAGCTATAAATCATAAGCAATCAAGTGCAGTAACTTTTTAATAAGCTAGCAATGTACTTCATGTTATTTGTATTTTTGCATGCTGTGTAATGGTCTGACATAATGTCTTTTACTTTTTATTGATAATTTGCATTGATTATCTCCTACAATAGATGTTCCTCTCATTATGTTGCATGATCTATGATGTAAAATTAAGAATAATTGGTAAAATGGCTTTTGCGATAGGCAGAGCTACTGTATTTTGACTGGGTGGAGAATTCCTCATAATCAGCCTGGGGCAAAGTTATGGAGTCATGCAGCACTTAAATAAGCCCTTCAGCCCAACTCTTCCATGCCAATCAAGATGCCCATCTAAGCTTGTCCCATTTGCCCACATTTGGTCCGTGTTTCTCCAGCCATTAACTTGACTACCACCTCGGGCAGCTCATTCTATATACACTCTATCTTCAAAGTGAAAAAGTTGCCTCTCGGGTTCCTATTAAATCTTTACCCTCTCACCTTAAACCTACTGTAAGTCCTGGGGTTCTTGATTCCCTTTTCCCTGGATACAAGAGTCTGTCTATCTATTCCCCACACGATTCTTTCCTCTTTTAGCTGAATAAAAAAAATGCAGCATGTAGGCTTTCAAGGAAAATTGATGAGGCTGTCATAATCTACAATTTTTCATTCTTTCCTTTGCTATTGCAAAGAGGCTTGCCATAGGTTGATAAACTACTTGGTTTCAGTGTTGCTTTTTGAGGAATTAATTATTTGATTATAAAATTCTGAGAATTATGTTAATTTAGACAAGCCCGAAAGTGAAACTAATTTATTAACGTAATGCAAAACAAATTGATTGAGGAACTCAGTGGGTCAGGCAGCATCTAGACACGGACAACCAATGTTCCTGGTTGGGACCCTTCTTCAGAATGATGGAGTGGGAGGTGAAAGCTGATAGAACGAAGTGAGGGGAAGAGATGGGGAAAGAATTGGCAAGTGATAAGTAGATCCAAGTAAAGAAGGGTGATCGCCAAGATTGTCAGGTTGGTAGAGAGGTTGGAGATAGTAACTGAGGCTGAGGGTGATAAGTGGAAAAGAAAACGCATCAAAATGGCAAAATCTGATAAGAAAGGAAAGTGGGGAATGCTGGAATGGAGGACCTAAAGTAGGGACGGGTGAGTATCGAGTGGGTTGGGAAGGGCAATGGTGTCAGGTGATAGGGGTGGGGGGTGGGGGGGGGGGGGGGGGGGTAGGGGGAGTGGATGGAAAGAAAAGTGTGCAAGGGTCATGGGAAGGGGGGAAGATGGATGGACGATGAGTCAAAGAGGGGTTGTTCCCTGAAGTTAGATAATTATACAATAGGTTGTACCCCAGTGGTATATAAGATTCTGTTCTTCCCATTCGCAAGTGGCTTCACTCTGGCAGTGGAACAAGCTGAGGATAGACAGTTCAATGTGGGAATGGGGAGGGGAGTTAAAATGGTGAGCGGTAATGCTTTGATAATTCATAGCTCTTCATGCTTCAAGTAGCAGATCTTCATTAATTAGAGAAAAGAAAGTCACAAAAAGCTGGAGTAATTCAGACAGCATCTCTGGAGAGGAATGGGTGACGTTTCGAGTCAAAACCCTTCTTTAGACTGAAGAAGACTGCTGACCCGAAAACGAATTAGAGTCAGCCTCATATTCAAAAGAAGCATGACCACTTCAAACTTAATTTAAGCTATTTGTTTTCTAATTTTAGAACAATTTCAGAACAATTTACTGAGATCAATATCAACAAATTGGCCACTAACTCTCTGCTTTTCCACACAGTATTCTGCCATGAAATCAATACCAGCAATGCTGTAGATTGCACTTTGTTCAATTATTTCAATTGTATTTACATGCAATACTGTAAGTTGCCAATTAATGGAGATTTTGTTTAAAGGCACCATCTGCTCAGTTACCTGTGCATTACTCATCCATCAGAAACAACGTTTGCTGTCATGAAGGAGCATTGTAAACTCTGGCAGACACTAGATACCATGCTTAACAAATGCATTGGTTAAAATTGCTTCAGAATTACCATTTTAAAATGGCTTAAACAAGAGAAAATAATCAGGGTGGAGACAAAATGCTGGAGCAACTCAACAGGTCAGGCAGTATCTCTGGCAAAAATGGATAGGTGTTGTTTCGGGTGGGCGCTGTTCTTCAGTCTGAAGATGGGCCCCAAATTAAAATGTTACCTATCGATTTTCTACAGAGATGCTACCCGTCCCGCTGAGTTACTCTAACATTTAGTGTGTATCTTTGGTATCAACCAGTATTTGCAGTTCCTTTTTTTATTAAAAATTCAGGGTAAATGGGTAAATATATACAGTACTTATCAAAAAAGGGATTAATGTTTAACATAAATTGCCTGGCAACATCTGATGGAATTCACTTAGTTATCATCAAATACCGTTCATAGCATTGGAAATTGGGAGGCATGCATTTGTTCCTATATTGGTTTGCATTTATATAGTGACTCTATAGTAGCTGAATATTCATAGTGGCTTCATTGGAAAAGAACAGATCGTTACAATATTGTTAAGTTATTTCAATGTAAATTCCAGTCCACCTCACTCGCTTTCTTGACTTAAAATATCCAGCCTGCCCCAGGTTATGAACGCCCAACTTATGTGCAAACTGTAAATGCAAACAAGGGTCTCGACCCGAAATGTCACCCATTCCTTCTCTCCAGAGATGCTGCCTGACTCGCTGAGTTACTCCTGCATTTTGTGTCATCCATGCAAACAAGTATTTGGGAGACCGGTGGGATGGATTTGCCATCTGCTGCAGGGCTGCAGGAATCTTCTATCATGTGGATTCTTGGTTCATGGCAATATAATTGCATCTTGGAGAGACATCAGAGGGTTGAGTTAAACGTCCGAGTTTGACTGCATGTAGTCCTTGGTTGGCTGGAGCAGGGTTGCAGGGTAACTGCATTTCTGACATGCAATCTATTTGTATACAAAGAGTTCTCAGAAACGGAACCTTGTAATAACCTAGGTAGGACCTGCATTATCATCATACCTTTATCATTGGATCAAAGACCAAGAAAACCTACATTATCACCAGGCCAGTATCAACATCATATGGGCTACAGTTATTCAGGATAATACCACTGTCAAGAAACTTAATACCACAACTCAACCATCTATATACTTTTGAAACTCTGAGTGTGTGTGTATGTGTTTGTGTGTTTATGGGTGATTTTTGGCCTTTGATTCCTTGGTCCGCCAAAACCACATGCAAAAACTCAGAGATTTTTTCGATTTCGCTAGCGATTTCACTTTTACATTCACTAATCCACTCCTCGTTACATTTAGACATTTTTATGTACATATTTTGAAATAAAATCCTTCCCCCCCCCCCCCCCCCCCCCCCCCCCCCCCCCAACTCACTCATTTTGTCACCTCCTGCTGGCCAGCGACGATAATGGCGCTGCCGCCTGGCTCTCCTCCAGAAAGCAGGCTTGAGCAAGCGTGACAGAGCCGGCGCATCAATGGCCTGTCGGCCTGCAGCGTCTTGACGGGCGTATGCAGCTTCTTGATGGCGTACACGGTGTCTTGGCGGCATATGCAGCATCTTGATGGTGTACGCCTGGCCCACATGCTCACTCGGCATGACGCCCGCCCGCCCACTCCACCCATCCCCCTCCCTCCCTCCCTCCCCCTCCCTCTCCCCCTCCCTCTCCCCCTCCCTCCCTCGCCCCCTCCCTAGCTCTCCCCCTCCCTCTCCCCCCCTCCATCCCTCTCCGCCCTCCATCCCTCTCCCTCCCTCTCCCCCCTCCCTCCCTCTCCCCCTCCCTCCCTCTCTCGCCCCCTCCCTGTCTCCCCCCTGCCTCCCACTCTCCCCCCTCCCTCCCTCTCCCCCCCGCGGGAGAACAAAGAAGGGAATAGATTGATCTTTCTTTTCGCCTTCCATCACAGTGGAATGTGGAGGAATCACTGTGGTGGATGTTTATGTTAAAATGTGTTTTATGTGTTCCATTGCTTTTTATTTGTATGACTGGCTTGGCAAATGAAATTCCTCGAATGTTGCAAAACATACTACACTTATAAAGTATTATTGTGATTGATTGTAATTTCTTTAGACAGAGGGTCAGATTTCCAGCATCTAGTTTTAGCTTTAGTTTTAGGTTTAGAGATACAGTGTGGAAACAGGCGATACAGTGTCCAAATGAGTCCATGCCGACCAGTGATCACCCTATACACTAACACATTCCTATGCACTGGGGATAATTTACAATTTACAGAAGCCAATTAGTCTACAAACCTGTACGTCTTTGGAGTGTGGGAGGAAACCGGAGCACACTTGGAAAACCCATGCGGTCAATGGGTGAACATACAAACTCTGCACAGACAACACCCATAGTCAGGATCGAACCCAGTATTCTGGTGGTGTCAGGCAGCAAGACTACTGCTGCACCGCGGTGCCAATAGGATGAGGACCACATCCACGGGGCCTTGGAGAACTGCAACTAATTTAATCCAGACTGGGAATGATCATCTCAAATACGTTGTGCATACTGAAGCACACAGAGACTAAACTATTATTTATAGACTTTAATAGTAAGATTAAATGAGAACTTACCAGTTTGAAGTTTGATCTTTATTTTATGAAGAGTTACGATGGGGGATTACGTGAAGAAGACCCGCCAGAGTGCCTGCGCGTCATACTTCAAAGCAGCGGCGTGAAATCACAGTAACTACAGTCGACTCAGAAGACTAGAACTACCAGATGATCTATGCGATTATGAGGGTCGGGAGCGGAGGGCACGTACTCCCTCATCGTAACTCCTCATAAAATAAAGATCAAACTTCAAACTGGTAACTTCTCATTTAATCTTACTATTTTACTTCAGGAGTCATGTGAGTGATTCCGTGAAGATTTCAAAGCTCTGTGATTTCATGCCGTAGATACAATTACCCCTTTTTTGGAATAATATACCAATTTCGTCATTCATCTGTAGAGTTTCTGGTATTGAAATGCCCAATACCCGACTAGGTGTATTTTGTACGGGTGGATGTACTTCCGAGATAAACCCCATTCGAGACCCCCGGATACAGTCCACTATGAATAGATCTGATGTTATGCAGCACCATGTATCATAGAACAATTGCTATCTACCCCCGACCGGTGACTGATCTCTAGAGGATATATCCTGAACTTTCAATTACACCTTCCTGTTCTGAAAGGGTATGGTTTTTGAGGTGGCATCCTGGTCTCAGGATGAGTTTTGATGAGGCCGATTGTTTTTGCCTCATCGTCCAGGTCTTTTCCTGGATATTAGAGGATCTGCGCAAGGCTGTGCACCGTGGGTTGAGCGTAGGCTGGATGGCTATTCGTGAATAATTAATTCTCAAAATGGGCATTACACAGCAGGGTCCATATCCTGCTGTGTTTTGATAGTGGTGCCCTTGTACCATTTGCCTAAATGTCCATTATTCCTGCTCCAACCAGTTTTTAGGACTTTCTGCAGCCTTAACCTCATGCACCCTCATGATGCGCCCCTTTAGAGCGATGCACGGTTAACAGGTGTTTGATATCTCTTGCAAAGTTTCCTCCATTATGGATTCCTGGAGCTGGTGAGAGGCCATATAATTAAATTACTGGCCAGATTGTTATCCATGGCTTCAGCAGTTCCTGCCAATATGGCAAATTGCTGGTGCATAGCTCATATGCTTTGGTGTATGCACATAAGCAGTGACACCAAACTTCAGGGTCAGATTCATACTGCCCTGGCTTCTCCCGGCTCATGCTCACGGGAGGTAACATGCAGCCCTAAACAAGGTGCTGCTGTTATAGGTCCCCATGCAGCCTCGTAGGCATATCCTTCACATGTGTACAACTCTTTTGCTTACCGCTGGTGGAGCTGCGCTCTCCAGCCTGTCAGTGCACCAGGACTCCATAATGGAGGAAACTTCGCAAGAGATATCAAACGCCAAAGATTTAAAAGCTCTGCGATTTCATGACGTAGATCCATTCCATACAACACACTGCTTCAGTTGACACAGTGAATAAATAATGTATTGAACATTGCTTTGAATTATTCAACAAACATGTTTTAATAATAATAAACAAAACAGTAATAACCCCTCTATCCCAGGGGGAAATTACAAATGAAATTTAGAAAAGAAATCAAACCGAACCCAAAACAGCATGCCCAAATCCTTGCACTGTCAGGACAGGTTTGTCATAGAACTTTGAGAAGGTCGCCACCCTAGGCCATCCTGTGGCCCCGAGGATTTGATCTAGAGGCATGTCCTGTGCCTTCGCTGCGGATGTTGATGCCGCCTTGGTGGAGTGAGATTTAAACACATGAGTGTCTACTCCAGCACAATCCAAAACCTGTTTTAACCATCTAGAAATAGTTTGTACTGACACCTTTTTAAGAGTTTTTTTGTGGCTGATGAGCATTGCTGTCTCAGAGCCTCTGAGACTCTTAGTTACCTCGATATATTGACTCAGGTGCTTGACTACACATAGCATTTGGTCAACGGGGTATGCTTTAAAGCTTACTTTAGTTCCAGCCATTCCTGGCCTGCTTTGTTTGATTAAATCATATACATAAAACGTAACGTTTTCTACAGAAGAGTATATGCTATCTAGCCGTAGCTTTTGCAATGTTTGAACTCGTTGCGCTGATACTAGCGCCATGAGCATAACCACTTTAATTGTTAACTTCTGAAAAGACAGTGACGTAATTGGAGCCCATTGCCGAAGCAGTGTGAGAACTATACGGACATCCAGGATTTCTGTATATCGAGGCTTAGGAGGATTCTTGTTAAAGATTCCTTTCATGAATCGGGAGATTGTTGTTCTGAAAACTGCCCTAAATAGGAGGACAAAGCACTCCGAGCACTATTAATGGCACTATAGCTCAAGTGTTCATCAAAATGCAATGTAGCAAGGAACTCCAATGCATCCGGTATGCTTGCAGTATGATAAAATATATCTGACTGCAAGCAAAACATCTCCCATTTCTTGGTCTGACACAACATCTGCTGCATCAGACTCGACAGTCTCTGATCAGAACCTCTAGATTAACAGATTAATACGATCATGTAACAGATGGCTTTCTCCTGTTACTGGATGAACCAACAAATTATTGCACTGGGGGATAGTCATGAATGGCTGAGTCATCATTCTCAGCATCAATGGGAACCATGGCTGTGTAGGCCAGTCCGGAACCACCAAAATGCCTGAGGCGGAGTCCTGCTCTATTTTGGTGAGACATTGCCTGATGAGGCAGAATGGGGGAAAAGCGTAAAAGAACGTACTCCCGCAATGTTGCGAGAATGCATCCACCGCTACTGCTCCTGGATCTGGTTCCCACGAAACATATTTAGGCAACTGGTGATTTAGCCTGGATGCAAACAGATCAATATCCGGCAAACCATAAGCGGTTGACAATCATTTTAAAAACATCAGCATTTAGTATCCATTCTATGTTGTCATTAAATTTCCGTGACCTGTTGTCTGCCACCACATTATCTCTACCTGGTAGGTAGATAGCTGAGACCCAGATATTTCTGGAAATACACCAGTCCCAAATGAGGTTAGCCAGATTATCACATGGTCCTGACCATATTTCTCCCATGTGATTGATATAAGCAACAGCCGTGGTATTGTCAATCTGAACATGTAAATCATTCATTACTGAACAATAAGCTTTTAATCCATAGAATGCACCCAGCAATTCTAAGTAATTTATACCATGCCTTTGCAGGATTAAGTCCTCTTGCACACTCCATCTACCACCACAGCTAGACGCTGTCCGTAGCTCCCCATCCCAAAGCACTGACATCTGTTTGTAAAACCACTGAAGGTTGTTGAATCAAAATGTTTTTGGTACTTCATGCAATATTGATTATCCACCATTGTAATTCGGCGATGGCTTTAACCGGCAACTGCATTGGTCTATCAAAATGACCTGCATGTTCTTTAAGTGCTTGTTCTCTAGCTTGTTGCAAACTTTGATAGTGCAGAGGTCCAAACTGCACTGCAGGGAAAGCCACCACCAATTTACCAATGACACTGGCTACTTGCCGGATAGAGGGTTGTTGCTTTTCTATGAGACTGGTACAGACCTCCATGATTTCAACTGCCTTGGCCGTAGGCAAAGTCACTGACATATCAACTGAATCAATGACAAACCCCAAATAGTTAATTTTTTGGGATGGCTCTAGCTTTTTTCCAAGATGGCGGCGCTGCCTTAACAGCTGCGGCTTGCCTGCAGTCCGTCTGTTTTTTCTTTTTTTGTTGTTCTTTTGTCCTGTTTTAGTTAATTTTGGTTTATTATGTTGTGTATCAGTGTGGGGGGGGGGGGGGAGAAACATGTTTTTAGTCTCTTCCTTCAGGGGGGATGCAAACTTTCTTGGCATATTCCCCCGTCTCCGTCTGCGTCTCCGTCTGCGCCGAGGCCTAATGGCGGAGCTGGCGGCCTCGGAGCTGGGGTGGTGGCAACGGCAGTGGCGACTCTACTTCGGAGCTGTGACGGCGGCAGCGGCGACTCTACTTCGGAGCTGGAGTTTAGATGGCGGCGACCTGACCTCGGAGGCTCGGCTGCGGGCCGGTGGACTCGGTCGCGGGCCCAGCAGACGACATCGTCGGGAGCTCGCAGGTCACAGGTTGGTGACCTGTTTTTCCGGAGCTCCCGCGGCAACAGCTTTGTCCGCTGGACTGGAGGGCGGCAGCTTCGACCACCCCGGGCCACGGAGTTTGAACCGGCCCGTTCGCGGAGCTCGGATTCGGCCGCGGGACCTACCATCACCCGGCGGGGTCACAACATCGGAGGCCTGGATCGCCTCAGCACAGAGAGAGAACAAGGAGGGAAGAGACAGAAACTTTAAGACTTTTGCCTCCATCACAGTGAGGAGATGTTTGGTGAACCCACTGTGGTGGATGTTAAATTTGTGTTTATTGTGTGTTTTTGATATTTATTATTATGTGTATGACTGCAAAAATTTTGTTCAGACCGAAAGGTCTGAATGACAAAGGATAATTCAATTCAATTCAGCTTGAATTTTGTTGGATGAATGAGAAAACCTAACCTCTCAAACAGGCGTTTGGTTGTTGAAACTTTGGTTGTTGACTCCTCAGCTGTTTCCCGAGTGTTGGTTTTATTAAAATATCATCTAGATAAGCCATCACAATAAGCAATGTGATTCTGGGCACGAAGTAACGCCAGAACTGGTTTTAACAATTTTGTGAACAACCTAGGAGCTGAGGTTAACTCATTGGGCAATGCTTTAAATTGCCACAGCTGTCCCATCCAACAAAATTTCAAGTATCTACGGTACTGATGATGAATTGGTACTGAATAATATGCATCTTTCAGATCTATAGTTGCCATATAACAACCTTTTGATAACAGCTGTTTAGCAGTACTGAAATGGTCCATTTTAAAATGTCTATACTGGACATAGGAATTTAAATGGGTCAGAATGACTCGACACCCACCATCCTTTTTCTGTATGGGGAATATATTGGACACAAATTGTTGAGGATGGTATACTCTCTTCTCAATTACCCTTTATGGAACCAAAACCCAATTTCTTTATTTACCTGCAGAGTTTCTGTTCCAGAAAAAAACAATACCCGACTAGGCATATTTTGTGCAGGTGGATGTATTCCTGTCATAAACTCTATTCGAGACCCCGAGACAGTGTCCAGTATAAACAGATCAGATGTTATGCAGCACCATTCAACTGTAACTTACACCCAAGCAGAGGTTGTTCCCCAGAGGATTTATCCTGGACTGAATGAGTTACCCGTACCTCCATAGTCGACCTTGAGCTTCTCACTCTCCCTGCCATGTTGGGGTTGTGGTTGGAGTACACAGGTGGATATGGACGGTGTCCAACTGGTAACACTCTGCTTGGGCCTGCCCCAGCATCTGATGCCCGTCTTATTGAGAAAGACCTGCGAGGTGGCATCCTGGCCGAGGGTATGTAAGTTTTCATAAGGCCAATAATTTTGCCCTCTTCTTCAAGGTCTTTGACCTGTTTCAGCAGGTCTTCTCCAAATAGGAAATTTGGTGCTTGAATATTTGATGACCTACACAGAGCTGCAAAGCGTGGGTTCAATGTTGGCTTGATGGCAATTTTTCGGATGCAGTTGATCTCGAAGTAGGCATTGCACAGCAGGGCCAACATATCCTGCTGTGTCCCCGACATCGGTGCCCCTTGGACCATTTTCCCAAAAGCCGTGATACCTGCCCCCACTAATTTGAGGACTCGCTGGAAACGAAGCTCTTGTCCCCGCATCGCTACGCTCATTTGTGCCCAGATAGCAGAGTTCACGGAGGGCACCTTGCGAGATGCACAGTTAACAGGTGTCTGGTAACGCGTGGTCGTCTGTTCCATGATGGAATCCTGGAGCTGGTGAGAGGCCATGTTGTTTATATTGGAAGTCAGATTTTCCTCCATGGCTTCACCAGTACCCTCCGGAATGGCAACATTTCTAGCCACATCCGGGACACCTGGAGCATGGCTCATGTGCCTTGGTGTGTGCCAAAAAGCAATGACATCAACTTCAGGGTCAGACTCCTCCTGCCCTGGCTCTCCCGAGTCTTGCTCTCGGGAGGTCTCTACCAGCCCTAAACAAGGTGCTGGTGAGGGTGATTTCCATTGATACTCATAGGCGGTGAAGTCCTCCTCACCATAGGGGCCTCTGACTGAGGCTGTTCCAGGAAGTTGTTGGGGAATCCTGGGGGCATGCGACCCCAATTGGAATACTTCATGGCTCATCATGGTCTGAAGCATTCTTTCCATTTGATCTGGACATCCCCAGACCTTCTTGTTGGAAGGAGGAGAGTCTTCTTCATCAGACTCGTCAGATAAAACGGGCCTGACAGATTTTCGTTTGGCCTTTCTCCCTGCTGGAGTGGCATCAGCGCCCTGAGGCACTGGAGTTAATGGAGGCAGTTGAGCTGCCGGCAGTTCTACAGTCAGCGTCGGAGCCGGCGTTACCAGAGCTGGTATCTCCCTACCCGATCGGCGAGCACTAACCGTGGTCCCGCGAGTTAAACTCCTGCTACGGGCGGCAGACTTTTTCACAATTTTCTCAATTTTCTAACGACTCCCGCTGGCTCCTGAACAAGTCTCACGATGTTTAAATACCCGCAGAAAGTTTTGAAATCACTTACCTGCCGGTTTACTACTTACTGCGCTCTCCAGCCCGTCGGTGCGCCATGCGTCGGACGTAATGACACGCATGCACCTGGTGGGGCTTCTTCACGTAGTCACTCATGTGACTCCGAAGTAAAATTAATTTTATCTTTCATTATTAAAGAAGGAATATAATACATGTATTATGTCATTCTGATCTGAAGCCGATAGTTATTCTTTTAAATCTGTCATGTTAAAAAATTGTTTAATGTGACTTACTGCGTGTGCTGGTGTTGCAAAATAATTTGTGGTAAAACTTCACAGATATTGTAGAAGCAGAGAAAACAGTTTTCATTATCCTTCCCTTCTTCAAAAAATCACTCTTGGACAAACTGTACAATATCGCTTCCATCCCAAATTGTATTGTTCTTTTATGGTCATGTGCTCCGGGATACAGTGAAAAAAAATTGTTTTTGCATGCACTTCAGACAAATCATGGTCATATATAACTACAAAATGTAGTACTTAAGAAAACAAATTGCAGAATATTGTGTTACATCTACACAAAACGTGCAGGCAAAAAAAGTGGAAGAGTTGCAACAAGGTAGATTGGAAGATGAGGAATCCATCTCTGGCTTATGAGACGTCTGTTCTGGAGTCTGATAGCAGCAGAGAAGATGCTGTTTTTGAATCTGGTAACATGCTTTCAAGATTTGAACCCTATCCACACTTGAAACTGTCACAGTCTCTCTGCCAACCTGTTCACTTATTCCATTTTCTCTTGTCAGATCTCTTTCCCTCTCACGTCATCGGGGTGAATTTTACCTGTCATATAAATGCCAGGTAAATGGTTCTTTTTGCATTGTTCCTTTGAACTCTCCCAATGGTTCATTCCCATTTATCACCTTTTTTTTCCACCAAATTTCCCAACTGTGGCACTTTCTGGTTATTTTTCTTCATTGCTTGCACTGCACACGTGATAGAGAGCCCCATCTTTCCCCTCCAAATCCATCTTACCTCTTCTCGCCCCATGGATTATACTTGGAGCATGATCGTTTTATTGAGAGCCTCAAGGCCACACAAATGCACTGCAAAAAGAGTGGACTACCTTATAAACTGCCAGTTCTCACAGCCTTTTACTGCCCCAGCTGTGGAAAAGTCTACAGTTCCCGTCTCGACTTTGTTTGCTACCTTGGAAACCACGGAACTGGCGTGGAAGCAGGTCATTCTCTTTCATGTGGGACTGCATAACACGAAGAAGGCATTTGGTGGAACATATGTGAATGGATATGTGCAGAGCAAGTCTTTTACATTGAGAGTGGTGGGTGCCTGGACACACTGCTAGGGGTGGTGGTAGAAGCAGATACAATAGTGCAATAGAATTGATCTTATGCAGACAAAAGAACAAATCTTCCTGTTGTTATTTCCAGCTTAATTGGTTCTTTATGAAAGAAGTTGTACAGACAAAAAGATGAACATACTAGATCCTCTTTATTTGTATACAAATTGTAGCTTTCCGTTTTACTATCTGGTTAGAATTGTGTCCTCTTCAACTCCCATGGCTGGTCTGATCTGATCACTCCCTCTCCAACTATGATATATTAACGCCCATCTATGTATCAAATGCCCCCCCCCCCCCCCCAATTATTCTAGAAAATACTGCTGTAAATATATAGACAAAATAATAGTAAGATTAAATGAGAACTTACCTGTTCAAAGTTTGATCTTTATTTTATGAGGAGTTACGATGAGGGATTACGTGAAGAAGCCCCGTGAAGAAGCCTTGCATACTTCATAGCAGCGGCGTGAAAAGCACAGAACCAATAGCCGAAGTAAGATAGTAAGGCTCACACAAGACTAGAACTACCAGATGATCGTTTAGATTATGAGGGTTGGGAGCGGAGGGCACGTAATCCCTCATCGTAACTCCTCATAAAATAAAGATCAAACTTCGAACAGGTAAGTTCTCGTTTAATCTTACTATTTTACTTCGGAGTCATGTGAGTGACTACGTGAAGATTTTGAAGCTCTGTGATTTTCATGCTGTAGATTCATTCCATACGACACACTGTTTCAATAGACACAGTAGTGAGTAAATAATATTTTGAAACATTGCGTGAATAATGCAATACGTATTTTAATAAAGTAACAGAAGAAAGTAATACCCCTTTATAATAGGGGAAATTACAACAAAAGATATGAATCATTACATAAAAGAAAGCAAATATCAAACAGAACTCAACACTGCATGTGCAAATTCTGGCACCATGATAACAGGTTTATTGTAAAACTTGGAAAAAGTTTCTTCTTTACACCATCCTGCGGCCTCTAAAATTTGGTCGAGCGGCATGTCCTGTGCCATTGCCGTGGACGTGGATGCTGCCCTGGTGGAGTGAGATTTAAACACATCAGTGTCTACTCCAGCTAAATCCAAAACCTGTTTTAACCGTCTAGAGATAGTTTTGTACTGACACTTTTTTGTATGGTTTTTTTATGAGCAATAAGCATTGTTGTCTCACAACCTCGGAGACTCTTGGTTACTTCAATATATTGAGTCAGATGCTTAACCACACACAATGTTTCGTCGACAGGATATGCTCTAAAGATTACCTTGGTTCCAGACTTCCCCGGTCTGCTCTGTTTGATTAGATCAGAAACATAAAAAGTAATGTTATCTGCAGACAAATACATAAAATTTAATCTTAACATTTGCAATGTTTGTACTCTTTGTGCCAACACTAATGCCATAAGCATTACCACCTTAAATGTTAACTTCTGAAAAGACAGTGACGTAATTGGAGCCCATTGCCGAAGTAATGTGAGGACTATGCTAACATCCCAAATTTCTGTATATCTGGGTTTGGGAGGATTTTTATTAAAAATCCCTCTCATAAATCGGGATATTAATGGATGAGACCCGATAGATAGGTGTTCTGAAAATTGTCCTAAATAGGAAGACCAAGTACTACGAGCACTATTAATAGCACTATAACTAAGGTGCTGATCAAAATGCAACATGGCAAGGAACTCCAATACATCTGCTATATTTGCAGAATGAAAGATATCTCTGACTGAATACAAAAAGCTTCCCATTTCTTTATGTGAGACATATACTGTTTCTTAGTGCTATCTCTCCAAGCTGACGTTATGACTTCCATGGTCCTATCCGACAGTCCAAGCCCTTGTAATGGTCTGGTCAGAACCTGTAGATTAACAAATTAATATGATCATGCAATGGATTAATTTGTTCTGTCACAGGTTGTACCAACAAATCCCTGGAGCTGGGGATCGTCATAAAAGGTTCAATTATCATTCTAAGCATCAATGGGAACCATGGCTGTGTAGGCCAGTTTGGAACCACCAAAACACCCTTAGCAGAGTCTTGCTCTATTTTATTGAGACATTGCCTCAAGGCAAAATGGGGGAAAAGCATAGAAAAACATATTTCCCCAATGCAGCGAGAATGCATCCAACGCTACAGCTCCTGGGTCAGGCTCCCATGACACGTATTTAGGCAATTGGTGATTTAATCTGGATGCAAACAAATCAATGTCTGGTATTATATACTGATTGACAATTTTCTGGTAAATTTGTGGATTTAACATCCACTCTGTATTGTTTTTAAACTCCCGTGACCTGTTTTCTGCCACAACATTGTCTTTCCCTGGGAGATAGATAGATGAAAGCCAGATATTCCTAGATATACACCAATTCCACATCTGGTTGACCAGATGATCACATGATACTGACCTTACTCCACCCATGTGATTGATATATGCTACAGCTGTGGTATTGTCTACTTGCAATTGAACATGCAAGTCCTCCATAGTAGAACAATAAGCTTTTAATCCAAAAAATGCCCCCAATAACTCGAAATAATTAATACTATATGTTTGGAGAATTAATTCCTCGTGGACAGTCCATCTACCACCACAGCTGGTGTCATTATCTGTAGCCCCCCATCCAAGAGCACTAACACCAGTTTGTAATACCACTGTAGGATGCTGAATAACAATGTTTTTAATAGCTTGTGCAACATTCCCAATCCACCACTGTAATTCAGCCAAAGCTTCTGTTGGCAACTGCATGGGTCTGTCAAAATGACCTGCACGCTTTTTTAGTGCTTGTGCTTTTACCCTTTGAAGATTTCGATAATGCAAAGGCCCAAACTCAACAGCGGGAAATGCTGCTACTATCTTACCAATAACCCTAGCTACTTCTCGAATGGAGGGATAAGGTTTGTCAGCAAGGAATTCACACTCATTTGTAATATCCACAATTTTATCTGTTGACAAAGTTACTGACATAACAACTGAAATAATGACAAACCCCAAATACTCAATTATCTGCAACGGCTGTAGCGTAGATTTCGTTGGATGGATCAGAAACCCTAGCCTTTTCAACAGGCTTATAGTTGCTGAAACTGAATCTTCAGCTGATTCCTGAGTGGCATTAACAATTAAAATATCATCAAGATAAGCCATGACAATGTGATTTTGAGTCCTTAACCATGCCAGTGCTGGCTTCAATAATTTTGTGAGCAGCCTGGGAGCTGAACTTAACCCATTAGGTAATGCTTTATATTGCCACAGCTGACCCATCCAATTAAACTTCAAATACCTACGATAATGGTGATGAATTGGCACTGAATAATACGCATCTTTTAAGTCTATATTAGCCATGTAACATCCTATGGACAACAACTCCTTTGCACTGTTAAAGGTGTCCATTTTGAAATGTCTATAGTGGACATATAAATTCAATTTTGTGAGATCCAGAATGACTCTACAACCCTCATCTTTCTTTGGCCTGGGGAAAATATTTGACACGAATTGTTGCGGATGATACCCCGTACTTTTAATTACCCCTTTTTTAAGTAAATTTTTTACTTCTTCTTTTACCTGAAAATTTTCAGGTGCAGAAAACACCAAGTCCCGATTAGGTTTATCCTGTACAGGTGGATCAACTCCTTCCACAAATTCAATAACAGCACCTGACACATTATCTAATATAAACCGATCAGATGTTATACAGTACCATTCATCATAAAACAATTGCAATCTACCACCAATCGGAGGTTCTACAACAGTTTCCTCTGTGATTGAATACAGTTTTTGTACCTCAGCAAATGACCTTGATGGTCTCCTTCTCTCAATATATGGATTAACATTGGGCTGTGATGGGTGATAATACTTTCTCACCATACCCCTGCCACTGCTTGTTCCTGCTCCTGAATCAAATCCCCTTCTCATCCAGCTAGATTGTCTCTTTTGGCTAAATATAAAAGGTTTCATGAGGTTGATCGTTTTTGCCTCCTCATCAATATCTTTAATTTGTTTAGGCAGGTTTTCTTCAAATAAATAGTCTGGAGCTTGAACATTGCTTGACTTACACAAACCAGCAAATCTTGGGTGCAGGATGGGCTGAATGGCAATTTTTCTCATACAATTAATTTCAAAGAAAGAGTTACAAAATAATGCCAACGTGTCTTTTTTGAATTTTCGACATAACATTCCCTTCCAATTGCCTCCCAAAAGCAGTAATGCCAGCTGCAATGAGCTTGAGGACCCTCTGGAAACGTATCTCTTGTCCTCGCATTGTAGAACTCATAGGTGTCCAAATAGTTGGATTCACCGTCGGCACCCTTAGTGATGCACAATTACTAGTTGTTTTATAGAGGTCTGCTGTCTCCATCATGACAGTCTCCTGAAGCTGGTGAGAAACCAAATAATTAGTGTTGGCCGTCAGGTTTTCTTCCATGACCTCACCGCTTCCCTCTGGTATAGCAAAGGATTGTGCTACATCCGGTACACCTGTACTTTGACTTTTGTGCTGTGGTGGGTATATAACACCAGAAACACCACCTTCATGGTCAGTTTCTTTCTGCCCTGGTACTCCAAATGGTACTTGATCAAAGGAGACTTCCTCCGGACCTAAACAAGGCTCTGGAGGTTCATATTCCCATGTTGTAAAGGCACCATGCTCATGATATGGACCCCCTCAGGGGCTGCCTGGGAATATTCTGCGTCTTTTGACCCTCGGTTAATAATTGTTTGGAGCATTTTCTCCATTTGGTCCATCCTGAGCCATCGTCTGCCTGGTCCTGCCACTTCTTCATCAGAATCATCTGATATTTCAGGCCTAGCAGGCTTCCTTTTCCTCTGTACTGGAGTTCCCTCAGTGGCCTGTGGCTGTGGAGCGGCTAAAGTCTGAACTACGGCAGTTTCAACGGCTGCCGGTATCGGAACCGGCTCCGTACTAATCTGTGGTCCCGATCTTAAATGAGTTTCCACCCGGGACCCGCGCTTCCGCGCCGACTTTTCCCCGTGTCCATTTTAAAACTTCCCCAAACTCCTCCTGGCTATTCCAGCCAGCGTCACAGAGTTTCTACCCAGGAAGTAATTTCAACTCATTTACCTGCGGGTCTGTTACTTACTGCTGGTGTAGCTGCGATCTGCAGCCCTTTCCTACCGACATGCGCCAACGTAATGCCGAGCATGCGCCTGGCGGGGCTTCTTCACGTAGTCACTCACGTGACTCCGAAGTAAAATATAATATGCCAACAGTAACTAGCCTAAGCATGAATGGCTCCTACACACCGGCCCCTAAGTGTTCTACATATAGAACAAAACAATTACCAATAAACATTAAAAGGAACTATAAAAGCTTTACATATTATCAAGAACAGAAGTATGTAATATGTGTTGGCATTTAATCTTCTTTTCTTTCTTCTTCTTTGGCTTCTTCTTTGGCTTCTTATTTAGCTTCTTGGAGCAGACATATCTTTGTTATCGGACTTCTCAAGATGTTGCTCTTTGTCTGAAGTCATACTGCACGCACAAGACCTTGTGCTTCTGGTATGATCTCCAATATTCTGCCCATAAGCCAAGAGTCTCATGATGCAGTGGAATCAGCCACCAAAACACTTGTCTATTCAGGCGACCACCTACACTCAGACCACCACCTACTGTACAAATTATTGCTTTTTTTGATACCATGTTTACCAGCTTCTAATATTATTAGCTCTTATTTGAATCTTTGTCTTTGACAGAAAGAGATGACTGCATTTTCTGCTTGGAGGGCCTCAACACTGTCAGCCAAATGTTGCTTTAAAGATTTGCATCTTTTTTTATCAACCTTTTCCATTAGTTTCCTAGGATCTTCTTCAAAGCTACTCATAGCAATCTCCTTTCTTTTTCGAGTCAACCGCAAGAGCATTCTCCTTATTTTAAGAAGTCAAACTACCGCAGTCTTCAGATTCTTTCATGATGAACTCGAAGTCAAAGTATCCTTTATTGTCATTCAGACCTTTCGGTCTGAACAAAATTTCGTTGCCTTGCAGTCATACATATAATAAAAAACAAAACACATGATAAACACATATGGTGTTTAGGTGATTAGAGAGTATGTTGGGTTCAATGAATCCTTGACAATGATGTTCACTGTGATATCTTGCTTGATTTCTGGATCATTAACAGAGATTGTAGATTCCAAGTTAAGGTTTGTCCACTCTCAGTCTGGCTTACAGAGAAACTCTGGTTCCTTGATCCATCTCTTACTACTTAAGAAGAGGTCTGCTGTTAATCTTCTTGATGCTTCATCAGCAGGATTTTCCTTTGTGCCAACACATCTCCATTGTGATACATTAGTAGCATCCCTAACAAAAGAGATCCTGTTTGCTACAAATGTTTGAAAGCATTTGGTTTTGTTGTTGATATACTTAAGCACTGTTGCGCTATCGGTCGCAAGATGGATTTTTCCAGCTGAAGCTGTAATTCTTTTCGCAACATTATGTCAACTCTGACACCTAGGACTGCAAGCTCCATTTTGGGAACCGTCATTTGCTTTAATGGTGCTGCTCTGTCGAAACAATCATCCACATAGAAGTTGTTCTTTACTGTGTTTGCCACCTCTGCTGGAAAGTGAGCTTTGTTGTCTTCAGCAGTCTTCCTTCATGCAAAGTTTGCACAACTTGGTGATGACACTGCTCCAAAAAGATGTACCTTCATCCGGTATTCAACAGATCTTGCTGTGCATCACCCTCAGGCCACCACGGGAATCGCAAATAGTCAGTATGCTTTTCTGATACCATGACCTGATGAAACATTGCTTTAATATCAGCCATCAAAGCAACCGGTTCTTGTCTGAATCTGAAGATAACTCCAAGGAATGAGTTGGTAAAGTCTGGACCCTGCAGCAGTTGGCAGTTAAGTGATGTCCCTTTGAAGTCTGCCCCACAGTCAAAGTCCACCCTTAAGGCTCCTTTCCTGAGTGATACACCCCTTGGTGTGGGATGTACCAGAACTCTCCATCATTTCGATTCAGCTGGTCCACTGGTACCATTTCAGCATAGTCATTATCGATCATTTCTGTGAGGAAAGATGTATATTCATCATGAAATTTCTTATTCTTACCAAACCTGCGCTTCAGGCGCTGAATTCGCTGCAATGCAACGGTTATTCGGCAAACTGACGCTTTCTTGTTTGAAAGGTAAGTCTAAACAATAGTGTCCATCTATCATCTTTACTGAGTGATTCATAATATCCAAAAACGTTACCTCTTCTCTTGACATTTCTTCTGCTTCTTTGCTGGTTCTTTCATTGAAGTCGTGATTGTATTGATTGACCAGTAGCTCCTCTAGGTTTACAGTAGATATTCGGTTGACAGCCGCAGCAGGGCAGCCATTTTCATCCCTGCTTTCGTTATCTCTTCTCAGGGGACCATAGATGAACCACCCCCGTAAGTCCTCGCGGCAATTGGTCCATCCCCTTGGCTGTTTACCAGCTCCCAAGGTTCCAATACCTTTGAAGCATTTGTTCCGATGAGTAGGTCAATGTCAGAGCCCATTTTAGGAATCTTGATATCCTTCAAGTATCCTTCAGATGCCCACAGGAGCCGTTGGTGGAAGTGAAGGAGGGGGAGGAGCGACACCCGACCGGTAGGTTTAAAATCGAGCGCGGGGCTTGTGTTTCCAGAGGCCCACAGGAGCCGTTGGTGGAAGTGAAGGAGGGGGAGGAGCGACACCCGACCGGTAGGTTTAAAATCGAGCGCGGGGCTTGTGTTTCCAGAGGCCCACAGGAGCCGTTGGTGGAAGTGAAGGAGGGGGAGGAGCGACACCCGACCGGTAGGTTTAAAATCGAGCGCGGGGCTTGTGTTTCCAGAGGCCCACAGGAGCCGTTGGTGGAAGTGAAGGAGGGGGAGGAGCGACACCCGACCGGTAGGTTTAAAATCGAGCGCGGGGCTTGTGTTTCCAGAGGCCCACAGGAGCCGTTGGTGGAAGTGAAGGAGGGGGAGGAGCGACACCCGACCGGTAGGTTTAAAATCGAGCGCGGGGCTTGTGTTTCCAGAGGCCCACAGGAGCCGTTGGTGGAAGTGAAGGAGGGGGAGGAGCGACACCCGACCGGTAGGTTTAAAATCGAGCGCGGGGCTTGTGTTTCCAGAGGCCCACAGGAGCCGTTGGTGGAAGTGAAGGAGGGGGAGGAGCGACACCCGACCGGTAGGTTTAAAATCGAGTGCGGGGCTTGTGTTTCCAGAGGCCCACAGGAGCCGTTGGTGGAAGTGAAGGAGGGGGAGGAGCGACACCCGACCGGTAGGTTTAAAATCGAGCGCGGGGCTTGTGTTTCCAGAGGCCCACAGGAGCCGTTGGTGGAAGTGAAGGAGGGGGAGGAGCGACACCCGACCGGTAGGTTTAAAATCGAGCGCGGGGCTTGTGTTTCCAGAGGCCCACAGGAGCCGTTGGTGGAAGTGAAGGAGGGGGAGGAGCGACACCCGACCGGTAGGTTTAAAATCGAGCGCGGGGCTTGTGTTTCCAGAGGCCCACAGGAGCCGTTGGAGGAAGTGAAGGAGGGGGAGGAGCGACACCCGACCGGTAGGTTTAAAATCTAGCGCGGGGCTTGTGTTTCCAGAGGCCCACAGGAGCCGTTGGTGGAAGTGAAGGAGGGGGAGGAGCGACACCCGACCGGTAGGTTTAAAATCGAGCGCGGGGCTTGTGTTTCCAGAGGCCCACAGGAGCCGTTGGTGGAAGTGAAGGAGGGGGAGGAGCGACACCCGACCGGTAGGTTTAAAATCGAGCGCGGGGCTTGTGTTTCCAGAGGCCCACAGGAGCCGTTGGTGGAAGTGAAGGAGGGGGAGGAGCGACACCCGACCGGTAGGTTTAAAATCGAGCGCGGGGCTTGTGTTTCCAGAGGCCCACAGGAGCGTTGGTGGAAGTGAAGGAGGGGGAGGAGCGACACCCGACCGGTAGGTTTAAAATCGAGCGCGGGGCTTGTGTTTCCAGAGGCCCACAGGAGCCGTTGGTGGAAGTGAAGGAGGGGGAGGAGCGACACCCGACCGGTAGGTTTAAAATCTAGCGCGGGGCTTGTGTTTCCAGAGGCTTACCGAAATCCATCACGTTCCATTTGGAGGTGGGTTTTTTTTTTGGGTTTTTTTGAGGAAGCCGCTGATTGGTGGAAGAGGACCCGAGGAAGCAGCTGATTGGGTGCAACCCCGGGTTTACTATTTTACATTTCTGCCTTCTGGGAGTGAGGGATTCTGGGAGTGAGGGATTTAGTATTTAGTAGTAAAGTTTAAAGGATAAGTTTTTGTGTTTTTTTTAGTAATTTGGGAGTAAGGTATGGCAGTAGAGATTGGCCCCGTGGTTTGTTCAGCCTGCAACATGTGGGAGATCAGGGAGATGGTCGGTGTCCCTGGTGACTACGTTTGCAGGAAGTGTGTCCAGCTGCAGCTCCTGGCAGATCGCATTGAACGATTGGAACTGCGGCTGGATTCATACTGGAGCATCCACGATGCGGAGAAAGTCGTGGATAGCACGTACAGTGAGTTGGTCACACCGCTGGCAAAAGGTAGGAGGACAAGAAGGGAACGGGTGGCCAATAGCCAGCAAAGCAGTAGGCAGGTAGTGCAGGAGTCCCCTGCGGTCATCTCCCTCCTAAACAGGTATACCATTTTGGATACTGTTGAGGGAGATGGCTCATCAGGGGAATGCAGCAGCAGCCAGGTTCATGGCACCATGGGTGGCTCTGCAGCACATGAGGGGGGAAAAAAGAGGGGAAGGGCAATAGTAATAGGGGATTCAATTGTCAGGGGAATAGATAGGCGTTTCTGCGGCCGCAAACGAGACTCCAGGATGGTATGTTGCCTCCCTGGTGCAAAGGTCAGGGATGTCACTGAACGGCTGCAGAACATTCTGGAGGGGGAGGGTGAACAGCCAGTTGTCGTGGTGCATGTTGGCACCAACGATATAGGTAAAAAAAGGGATGAGGTCCTACAAGGTGAATTTAGGGAGCTAGGAGATAAACTTAAAAGTAGGACCTCAAAGGTAGTAATCTCCGGATTACTACCAGTACCACGGGCCAGTCAGAGTAGAAATAGGAGGATAATGCAAATGAATACGTGGCTTGAAAAGTGGTGCAAGGGGGAGGGATTCAAATTTTTAGGGCACTGGGACCAGTTCTGGGGGAGGTGGGACTGGTACAAACAGGACGGTTTGCACTTGGAATGGAATGGAACCAATGTTCTTGGGGGAGTGTTTGCTAGTGCTGTCGGGGAGGATTTAAACTAATGTGGCAGGGGGATGGGTACAAGAGCAGAGAGGCAGGAGGGTGTAAAATGAGGGTAGAAGCATTAGGTAGCAAGGTGAAAGGTAAAAGTGGCAGGCAGACAAAACCAGGGCAAAAATCAAAAAGGGCCACTTTTCAGCAAAATTGTATAAGGGGTAAATGCGTTGTAAAGACAAGCCTGAAGGCTTTGTGTCTCAATGCAAGGAGTATTCGTAATAAGGTGGACGAGTTGAACGTGCAGATAGATATTAATGATTATGATATAGTTGGGATCACGGAGAACATGGCTCCAGGGTGACGTAGGCTGGGAGCTGAACATCCAGGGATATTCAATATTCAGAAGGGATAGAGAGAAAGGAAAAGGAGGTGGGGTAGCGTTGCTGGTTAGAGAGGAGATTAAAGCAATGGAAAGGAAGGACATTAGCTTGGAGGATGTGGAATCGGTATGGGTAGAGCTACAAAACACTAAGGGGCAGAAAACGCTGGTGGGTGTTGTGTACAGGCCACCTAACAGTAGCAGAAAAGTTGGGGATGGTATCAAACAGGAAATTAGAAAATGCGTGCGACAAAGGCAAAACAGTTATAATGGGTGACTTCAATCTACATATAGATTGGGTTAATCAAATTGGCAGGGGTGCTGAGGAAGAGGATTTTTTGGAATGTATGCGGGATAGTTATCTAAATCAACATGTAGAGGAACCAACGAGAGAGCAGGCTATTTTAGACTGGGTTTTGAGTAATGAGGAAGGGGTAATTAGCCGTCTTGTTGTACGTGCCCCTTGGGCAAGAGTGACCATAATATGGTTGAGTTCTTCATTAGGATGGAGAGTGACATTGTTAATTCAGAAACAATGGTTCTGAACTTAAAGAAAGGTAACTTTGAGGGTATGAGACGTGAATTGGCCAAGATTGACTGGCAATTAATTCTAAAAGGGTTGACGGTGGATATACAATGGAAGACATTTAAAGATTGCATGGATGAACTACAAAAATTGTTCATCCCAGTTTGGCAAAAAGAATAAATCGGGGAAGGTAGTGCATCCGTGGATAACAAGGGAAATCAGGGATAGTATCAAAGCAAAGGATGATGCGTACAAAGTAGCCAGAAAAAAGCAGCATACCAGAGGACTGGGAGAAATTCAGAGACCAGCAGAGGAGGACAAAGGGCTTAATTAGGAAAGGAAAAATAGATTATGAAAGAAAACTGGCAGGGAACATAAAAACTGACTGCAAAAGTTTTTATAGATATGTGAAGAGAAAGAGGTTAGTTAAAACAAATGTAGGTCCCTTGCAGTCAGAAACAGGTGAGTTGATCATGGGGAACAAGGATATGGCGGACCAATTGAATAACTACTTTGGTTCCGTCTTCACTAAGGAAGACATAAATAATCTGCCTGAAATAGCAGGGGACTGTGGGTCAAAGGAGGAATTGAGTGAAATCCAGGTCAGTCGGGAAGTGGTGTTGGGTAAATTGAATAGATTAAAGGCCGATAAATCCCCAGGGCCAGATAGGCTGCATCCCAGAGTACTTAAGGAAGTAGCTCAGGAAATAGTGGATGCATTAGTGATAATCTTTCAAAACTCTTTAGATTCTGGAGTAGTTCCTGAGGATTGGCGGGTAGCAAATGTAACCCCTCTTTTTAAGAAGGGAGGGAGAGAGAAAACGGGGAATTACAGACCAGTTAGTCTAACATCGGTAGTGGGGAAACTGCTAGAGTCAGTTATTAAAGATGGGATAGCAGCACATTTGGAAAGTGGTGAAATCATTGGACAAAGTCAGCATGGATTTACAAAAGGTAAATCATGTCTGACGAATCTTGTGGAATTTTTCGAGGATGTAACTAGTAGCGTGGATAAGGGAGAACCAGTGGATGTGGTATATCTGGACTTCCAGAAGGCTTTCGACAAGGTCCCACATAAGAGATTAGTATACAAACTTAAAGCATACGGTATTAGGGGTTCAGTATTGATGTGGATAGAGAACTGGCTGGCAAACAGGAAGCAAAGAGTAGGAGTAAACGGGTCCTTTTCACAATGGCAGGCAGTAACTAGTGGGGTACCGCAGGGCTCAGTGCTGGGACCCCAGCTATTTACAATATATATTAATGATCTGGATGAGGGAATTGAAGGCAATATCTCCAAGTTTGCGGATGACACTAAGCTGGGGGGCAGTGTTCGCTGTGAGGAGGATGCTAGGAGACTGCAAGGTGACTTGGACAGGCTGGGTGAGTGGGCAAATGTTTGGCAGATGCAGTATAATGTGGATAAATGTGAGGTTATCCACTTTGGTGGCAAAAACAGGAAAGCAGAATATTATTTAAATGGTGGCCGATTAGGAAAAGGGGAGATGCAGCGAGACCTGGGTGTCATGGTACACCAGTCATTGAAAGTAGGCATGCAGGTGCAGCAGGCAGTGAAAAAAGCGAATGGTATGTTAGCTTTCATAGCAAAAGGATTTGAGTACAGGAGCAGGGAGGTTCTACTTCAGTTGTACAGGGTCTTGGTGAGACCACACCTGGAGTATTGCGTGCAGTTTTGGTCTCCAAATCTGAGGAAGGACATTATTGCCATAGAGGGAGTGCAGAGAAGGTTCACCAGACTGATTCCTGGGATGTCAGGACTGTCTTATGAAGAAAGACTGGATAGACTTGGTTTATACTCTCTGGAATTTAGGAGATTAAGAGGGGATCTTATAGAAACTTACAAAATTCTTAAGGGGTTGGACAGGCTAGATGCAGGAAGATTGTTCCCGATGTTGGGGAAGTCCAGGACAAGGGGTCACAGCTTAAGGATAAGGGGGAAATCCTTTAAGACCGAGATGAGAAAGACTTTCTTCACACAGAGAGTGGTGAGTCTCTGGAACTCTCTGCCACAGAGGGTAGTTGAGGCCAGTTCATTGGCTATATTTAAGAGTGAGTTGGATGTGGCCTTGTGGCTAAGGGGATCAGAGGGTATGGAGAGAAGGCAGGTACGGGATACTGAGTTGGATGATCAGCCATGATCATATTGAATGGCGGTGCAGGCTCGAAGGGCTGAATGGCCTACTCCTGCACCTAATTTCTATGTTTCTATGTTTCTATGCTTCAGGTCTTCCTGTCTGGGAATGTTTAGATGAGAAACAGGCAAGGTTTTATGTGTGAATACATCAGATAGTTGTATAAAATTGTCTTTGTCCAGACTGGACATTTCCAAACCTGAGATATGATGACTGTTCAAAGGCTTCTCTTGATTCATGGTAAGCAAGAAAATCTTAGTCTTTTGTCCTGTAATGTTCAGCCTTCTCATCAAGCTTTCTGTGCAGAAGGTTGTTTTAACCTCCATCATCCACAAATGCGTATGTTTGTAACACTGTATCCTCCTTGTGGCTCTTTACCTGTACCAGTACTATGGAGAAGATGCAGGTTTCTTCACCGGCCCCAATATGCCCACACATCTGAGATGAGGGAACAGCATTACTCACAATTGGCTTCTCATTTTGTTCTGTTCGCTCTGGCTTCTTCTCTGTGTTCTTCTGTTCAACATGAAGTATTTCAGGATGATCTTGTTTGCATACGTCACAAGTCATATGGCTCTTGCAGTCTCTGCTCATGTGTCCTTTCTTCAAACATCCAAAGCAGACTCCCTTCTCCCTTAAGAAGTCTATATTTTCTTTGTGCCCCTTCTTCCTGATCTGTGGACACTGCCCTAATGTGTGACCACTTTTATTACAGAACAAACAGGAACCTTGAGTATTAGTGATATACACATCTCTTCTTGTTCCACCTGTTGTCGGATTTTCTTGCACTGCTGTTTCTACAGGTATTACATTTGTTGCAAAATTGTTTCCTTTTGGTCCCGATCTTTCTATTGTTTTAGCAAAAGGAGAACCTTTGCCAGTTGCAATTGGTCTAAAATCCTGAATGTTTCCGAAAAGTTGACCTGACAATATCCTCACTTGCTTCTCCATGATGTCCACCAGGTCAGAAGATTTAGCTCAATGTCCATACTCATCCTGTAGTAGACATGCCCTATCCCTCCACTTGTCTCTGAGCTTGTAAGGCAGTTTTAGAAGGATTTTCTTTATATAGGAAGCAACATTCATTTCCTCCATATAAGTGAAATGTTCCATAGCATTCCAACAACCTCTGCAGAAACAGCAAGAACGCATGCAATACCTTCACATCCTCTAGCTTGATCACTGACCAAGCAAAAGCCTTGACCATGTAGCATCGGTAATCTTATGTTCATTACCAAAATATTTTTTTAAGCAGATTTTTTGCCTTTTGATAGCACTCGGCTGAAGGCAAATGTCGGCAACTGCGGACCAGCTCCTTTGGATATCTTCTTGAGTATTGCTCTAGAAAATGCAAGCAATCACTCTTATCAGTAGTTTTTCTTTCTACTTATTTCTCAAATGCCGTTATGAAAACTTCATACTGCGAAGGATCTCCATCATAAACAGGAATGTCTTGTGGTGGTAAAGTAGAAGAGAGATTTTGTTCAGCCAGAAGAGAAATAATCTAATTCTGCTTCTTCATTAAGTACCAGATATATTGCATTGGTTTCCATTATTCAGTACAGGGGGAGTAGTGCTCACATGCCCCATGCACATCCTAGCTCGTATGAGTCTGTACACTTTGCTTTTGAAGAGAGTGTTGGGCTAGATGGGTCATAGCATGAGCTCTAACATGTGGTCCATAAGTTGTTTGTTTTGGTCTAACAACCTGTTGCACCTGATCAGGCAAGTATTCATCTGCCTGTATATTTAATTTACCATATGTTCCCTTTGAGCAGCTCCTTTTCTCACATAAGAGCTTCTCCCGTGAGATATTCTAGAACCCGTGGGATCAAGTACATTAAACCTTGCATTGGCTGTCGCCAGCTCCGTCTCTAGTTCCAACTGTTCCATCTCTCTTTTAAAATATTCCTCTTGTGCCTCGAGCTCATGATCAAGCTTGGCATTGGTTGCTGCCAGCACAGTCTCTCTTTTCAATTGCTCCTATTGTGCCTCAAGCTTGTGCTTTTTTCTCATGAAGGCTGCCCATTCCAAGGGAACAGCCCTATCTGCCTGAACTTCAATATGAGCAGAGATCCTTGAAGATGCACATGATGCAGAATCGGATTTGTGGCTTGATCTTTGTTTTGAGACATTTTCTTCAGGTCCAATTTCGTCTGATTCCACAACACTTTGTTGTATGGCACTTTCAACTATAGTTCGTAGTTTGCTGTCCAACTTCTGATAACCACCTTTCTACATCTTGTTTGAAAACATTAAAAGATTCCATTCTTGCTCAAAACCACTGATTTTGCCTTTCAATCTCCCTCTCAGTCAGTGGTACTTTCACCAATGACTCGTGGTTTTCTCTGACTTCATTGCAGAGCTTGATTAATTGAACCAGGTTAGATTGTACTTCATTCACATTCTCATCTGATTTCATGAGCTCCTTCAGCTTTTCATTTAATTTGTTAGCTTATTGACACATTGTGTTTCTTGACTTCTGATACCTTTCCATGAACAATATCTGGCCCTTATCAGTGAGTTTAATGGTTCTTCTTTCTTTTCCAGAATCAAGTTCCACATCTCCATCTTGAGGCTGAGCTTTAGACATACTGGCTCACTATCCCTTTAAGACGTATTGACGTAAAGCCATATGCTTACAGGCTGGAATAAAAAATAACTGAAAATAATTCAAAACAACAGCTAGCATTGTGATTCTCAAGGTCACTTCTCAAATCTCCATAGTGACAGCCATTTTCCAATACAGCTTATCTTTAAACAGCCGCTTTCCAATACAGCTCATTTTATGGCAGCAGTTCCAATAAAGCTTAATACTGTACGTTTAGCTGTACGTGCTCATGCTCCCTGCCCGTTGGCTTTCGAAGTTTCCAATCTCCGTTAGTCTGATAAGCGCCGGTAGATCCTTTGTTCCTGATTTTCACAAGCCCCAGTTTCACTCATAGAGAACAGTTCTTACTTTAATGAATGGCAATTTCTAACTTTATCCATGTCCAACTTTCCATTGCCATTACTACACGGGAATGTGAGTGATCTTACGCAGACAAACGAATGAATCTCACAGTCGTTACTTCCTGTTTAATTGGTTCTTTATTGAAGAAGTTGTACATACAAAAAGATGAACATGTTTGCTACCTTGGAAACCACAAAACTGGCATGGAAGCAGGTCATTCTCTTTCACGTGGGACAGTATAACAGGAAGAAGGCATTTGGTGGAACATATGTGAAAGGAGATGTGCAGAGCAAGTCTTTTACATTGAGAGTGGTGGGTGCCTGGAAAACACTGCTAGGGGTGGTGGTAGAAGCAGATGCAATAGTGCAATGGATTGATCTTACGCAGACAAAAGAACAAATCTTCCTGTTGTTATTTCCAGCTTAAATGGTTCTTTATTGAAGAAGTTGTACAGACAAAAAGATGAACATACTAGATCCTCTTTATTTTTATACAAATTGTAGCTTTCCGTTCTTACTCTCTGGTAAGAACTGTGTTCCCTTCAACTCCCATGGCTGGTCTGATTTGGTCACTCTCTCTCCAACTATGATGCATGTAATGCCCATCTACATATCAAATGCCCACCCCTAAGTGTTCATGAAAATACTGCTAGAAATATCTAGACAAAATAATATAATATGCTAACAGTAACTAGCCTAAGCATGAATGGCTCCTACACATTCCTTTAAGGATTATTTTATATGATGACTGTTGGATTCTGTTGCATCAGGATTTGGGGATATAAAATTATAGACCAACTGGCAAAGAAAGTGCTGATTAAGGACATACAAGAACCTACAGATGCTGGAAACTGAAGCAAATGATAAACTGCTGGAGGAACTCAGCAAGCCAGGCACTTTCTATGCAGCAAGATGGACGGTTAACATTTGAGGGCAAGACCCTTCAAAAAAGAGTAGGGTAGATTATCAGTGTAGCGAGACAACGTTGAGGAGGAAAGGTGCTGTCCCACTTGGGCGACCTAATCTGGCGAGTTTGCCCTCCACTCATACTCGCAGCATGGTCGACACGAGGTCCTAGGAGGTCTTTGTAACTCTCCTTCATGCTCGAGAGTAGTCCCCGTGTACTTGAGGCCTGTGCTTGGTCGCGGGCGTATTTTTCAACATGTTGAAAAATTCTCACGATTAAAAAAAGGTCGCCATGGAAAAAATCAATGCTTTTTTTACTCGTAGGTTTAGTCGTAGTAGGTCGGCATGGTAGTTGTAGGTAATCGAGTGTAATCGAAGATAGTCAAAGGTAGTCGAAGGTAGTCGTAGCTGGTCTTCATCATAGTCAAAGAGAGGTCGAAGGAGATCGAAGGAGGTCGTCTTCACTCACCACTTTTCGGTGTCCAATTTTCCCGAAGCTAATCGAAGTTAGTCGAAGCTAGTCGTCAACATAGTCGAAGGAGGTCTTCTACATAGTCGAAGGAGGTCTTCAACATGACATTTTTTCAAACTCTCCTGAACCTGCCAATTAGGTAACCCAAGTGGGACAGTCCCTTAAGGGAAGAGCTAGGAAGCGATAACTGAATCCTGGTGATGAGGTTCCAATTGGCAGAAAGGGTCACGTGGGAAGGGAAAAGTTGAATCAGTGACAGAGGCTCAAAGGGATGTGGAGATAACAGAAGGCCACAGAGTATGGAATATGTTTAACAAAATAAAGGTGGATCACAATAAGGGAGGAATGACGGGTTGATGGGAACAGTGGAAGACGGGGATTAGGGTACATTCCCATACTGACCTTTCTGTCCTGGACCTCCTCCACCATCAGAGTGAGACCACATCCAAATTGGAGGAACAGCACCTCATACTTTGCTCCTGCAACTTACAACCCAGCGGTATGAATGGTGATTTCTCTAATTTCAAGTAACTCCTGCATGCCTTCCCCTACCTTCTCTCCCCTTCTCCCTAACCCTAGTCATCCTACCAATTCCACTGTTCCCATCCTTGTATCTCTCTTGTTACCACACCTTCCCCACCCAACAATGGGCCATTATGGGAACCAAACTTCCTGAGGTGATCTGTTGCCAGCCCTGTTTGTTCTGTCCTTTTCTCGCCACACGTTTACATTACCCACCCCCACCCCCACTCTCCACGAATTCGACCTCTACTCTCAGTCTGAAGAAAGGTCCTGGCTTGAAACATCACCTATCCTTTTCCTCTAAGATGTTGGCTAACCCATTGAATTAGAGCTGGGTGGAAAGTTGGAAAGAAGGAGATATGTGAGAAGACCTGGGTTGACCAGTGAGACACGAGAGAGACGGAGGGGGAACAGGTTGCCTGAAATTGGAATATTGGGATATAGGTTAGTTCTGTAAGCAGTTTCATAAATAAGGTACCTTTGTTTTGAGGTTAAATTCCTGACATTATGCAATGCCTTAGATAGTAAGGAAGATATTGAGACATTTAGTACCCATCCTAGTTGATGACCTGCTGTGCCATGGGTGAACCTATCAAGGCCGGCACTTTGCCGGAACTGATCGATCATGGACTTTGGTGGATCTGTGCCGAGACTCCAGAAGCCAAGCAGCTGCTCTTTCTTCTCTGCTTCTTGTTGCTAAAAGTGTTTAAGCCAGAATAGGAGGGGGGCAAAGAGAGCTTAGGAAAAAGTTGCTGGGGAACAAAGTTCACATGTGACTTGCAGTTAAAGGAGTAACATGAATGTTTCATAATGTAATGTGCTGACAGATATCTATAGTTCTGTAGCTAGAAAAGGAAGAGAAACAGATGTCATGGCAAACATTCAGCTGACATCTGTCTTTCTATTTCTCTCTCTCTCTCTCTCTCTCTCTCTCTCTTTCTCTCTCTCTCTCTGGTTACCCATACTCTGTACATCTGGAAAGGTCCCTCCTCTGAAAGAAAAAGCCTGTGGTTGGGAAGTGGTTACACCTGTGGCTAATTTTGCATGTGTTATTGGTTCCCTCTTCCTCTGCGAAGAATACAACAACAAAAAATGCAGGTAGTTAAATCTTTCAACAGGCACCAGTTCCTGTTCACCCACATCCTCCCACACCAAATCAAATTGGAAGGAGGAGCACTGTGTGAAGACTCAGCTGCAAAAGAACATGTATTATCCACTAACACTACATTCTACACTCTGTTTCCTTTCTTCTTCGGCACTACCTTTATGGTTTGAATGTACTGATGTATGGGATGATTTGCCTGGACAGTACGCAAAACATTTTCTTTCACTGTTTCTCCGTACATGAGATAATAATGAACCATTTACCAATTACTTCCGAAGATAGACACAACATGCTGGAGTAACTCAGCGGGTCAGGCAGTATCACTGGAGAAATGGATAGGTGATGCTTTGGATTGACACCCTTCTTTGTGTCTTGACCCGAAACATTACCTATTCCTTTACTCCAGATATGCGACCTGACCCCCGCTGAGTTATTCCAGATTTTTTGTCTCGATCTCTGGTGTACACACCACCTGCAGTTCCTTCCTACCAATTTATTCTAATTGCCCTTGCTATCGAAGAGGAACATCTTGCCTATGTTGTTGCTACAGAATATGCACAAAAGAGAATAAATGGGTAGCTGATATTTGGGCTGAACATATATCACTCGACCACAGCCAAACCACCTCCATCACAAGCATGAAACTATCACCTTTATTTATCTCGCCCCAACTCATGTCACTGGGTGCCACAGTGATGCAGAGGTAGAGTTGCTGCCTTACAGCGCCAGAGACCTGGGTTCGATCCTGACCACGGGTGCTGTCTGCACTGAGTTTGTACCTTCTCCCTGTGACAGCATGGGTTTTCACCGGCTGCTCCGGTTTCCTCCCACACTCCACAGATGTTCAAGTTTTAGGTTTATTGACTTCTGTAAATTGTAAATTGTCCCAAGTGTGTACGATAGTGCTAGTGGATGTCATGATTGCTGATCGGCACGGACTTGGTGGGTTTCCACATTGTATCTTTAATGTCTAAATTAAAGTCAATGAATGTATATTGCAGGACCTTTGAGAAAATTGTGTTGATATGTTACTCTATCTGCTTTGCCAATTCCCCCCTGACATAACAAGTGAATACACTTTAAACCTTTACATTTCTAACTGCCGGTGGGACATCAACCACCTCTAATTTCAGACTCCCCTTCCCTACTCTAACCTCTCCTCCCCTGAACGTATTGCCCTCCACTCACTCTGCAGCAACCCCGACTTGGTAATCAAACCCGCCGACAAGGGAGGTGCCGTGGTAGTCTGGCGCGCTGTCCTCTACCGGACTGAGGCCAGGCAACAACTCTCAGACACCTCCTCCTACTTATCCTTGCACCATGACCCCACAGACGAGCACCAGACCTTAATCTGACTCACCATTAATAACTTCATCTCTTCCTGCTCTCTGCCCCCTAAAGCCTCCAACCTTATCGTTTCCCAGCCCCGGAAGACCTGATTTTATCTTCAACCCAAAATCCACAAACAGAACTGTCCTGGCAGATCCATCGTTGCTGCTTGTTCATGCCCCACCAAATTAATTTCCACATACCTCGACTCCATCCTATCCCCGCTGGTCCAATCCCTCCCTACCTACATCCAAGACACCTCACACACTCTTCGTCTCTTCAATGACTTCTGTTTTCCAGGCCCCCACCTCCTCATCTTTACCATTGATGTCCAGTCACTCTACACCTCCATCCCCCACCAGAAGGGTCCTAAAGCCCTCCGTTTCTTCTTTGACCGCAGAACGGCCAATTTCATATAACCATATAACCATATAACAATTACAGCACGGAAACAGGCCCTCTCGGCCCTTCCAGTCCATGCCGACCATTTGTTTTCCCCTAGTCCCATCTACCTGCACTCAGACCATACCCCTCCATTCCCTTCCCGCCCATATACCTTTCCATCCACCAATACTCTCCTCCACCTAGCAGAGCTGGTCCTTACCCTCAACACCCTCTCCTTCAACTCCTCCCCCTTCCTTCAGATCCAAGGCGTAGCTATGGGCACTACTCGCATGGGCCCCAGCAAATGCCTGCCTCTCTGTAGGGTACGACAAATAATCCCTGTTCCAGGCATACACTGCCCCTATCCCCGAACTCTAACTCCGCTACATTGACGACAGCTTTGGTGCTACTCCCAGCACCCATGCAGAACTCACTAACTTCATTAACTTCACCATCAATTTCCATCCTGCACTCAAATGCACTTGGATCATCTCCGACATCTCCCTATCGTTTCTAGATCTGACCATCTCCATCACAGGAAACAAACTATTGACCGACATCTACTACAAACCTACTGGCTCCCATAGCTATCTTGACTACACTTCTACCCATCCTGCTTCTTGTAAAGACTCTATCGCTTACTCCCAATTCCTCTGTCTAAGCCGCATTTGCGCCCAGGATGAGGTTTTCCATGCCAGGGCATCGGAGATGTTCTCATTCTTCCCCCCTTCCATTATAGATGAGGCGCACACTAGGGTCTCCTCAATATCCCGCAGCTCCGCTCTTACTCCCCCTCCCCCCACTCGTAATAAGGACAGAGTCCCTCTTGTCCTCACCTTCCACCCCATCAGCTGCCGCATACAGCATATAATCCTCCAACATTTTTGCCACTTCCTAAGTGATTCCACTACTGGCCACATCTTTCCATCTCCACCCCTTTCTGCTTTCCACAGAGACCGCTCCCTCCATAACTCCCTGGTCAACTCGTCCATTCCCACCTAAACCACCCCCTCCCCACGTACCTTCCCCTGCAACCGCAAGAGATGCAACACCTGTCCCTTTACCTCCTCCCTTGACTCCATCTAAGGACCCAAACAGTCTTTCCAGGTGAGGCAGAGGTTCAATTGCACCTCCTCCAACCTCATCTATTGCATCTGCTGTTCCAGGTGTCAACTTCTCTAAATCGGCGAGACCAAGCGCAGGCTCGGCGATCGTTTCGCTGAACACCTGTGCTCAGTCCACATTAACCAAGTTGATCTGCCGATGGCTCAGCACTTCAACTCCCCCTTCCATTCCCAATCTGACCTTTCTATTCTGGGCCTCCTCCATTGTCAGAGTGAGGCCCAGCGCAAATTGGAGGAACATCACCTCATATTTCGCTTGGGTAGTTTACATCCCAGCGGTATGAGCATTGACTTCTCTAACTTCAGGTAGTCCTGGCTTTCTCTCTCCATCCACTTCCCCTTCCCAGTTCTCCCACTAGTCTTATTTCTCTGTCCTGCCCCACCCCTGGCATCAGTCTGAAGAAGGGTCCCAACCCGAAACACTGCCAACTCCTTTTCTCCATTGATGCTGCCTCACCCGTTGAATAACTTCAGCATTTTGTGTTTACCTATAACTATTAAAAGACATGTGGACAGATATACGGATAGGTGGGTTTAGAGGGTCATGGGCCAAATGGGACTAGCCCAGTATGTTAACTAGGTGGGCCAAATGGCCTGTTTATGTACTGTATAACTCTTTAAGCTCTATAGCTCTTTAACATTTTAACATTTTAAAGAACTGTAGATGCTAGTTAGTACACAAAAAGACACAAAACGCTAGATTACATTCGAGTCCACCACTATTAAATTGATTTTTATAAATATTTTAAGAATGGGATAGGTACTAGCATTGACGGACACTAACGGACACCAAGTGCTGGAGTAACTCACCAGGTCAGCCAGCATCTCTGGAGAAAATGGGTAGGTGATGTTTTGGGTTCCTGAAATGTCACCTATCTATGTTCTTGTTAGATGCTGCCTGACCTGTTGAGTTGCTCAATATATAATCTAACAAGAACATAGATAGGTGACATTTCAGGAACCCAAAACATCACCTACCCATTTTCTCCAGAGATGCTCAATATAATCTAACAAGAACATAGATACCTAGTACCTATCCCATTCTTAAAATATTTTTAAAAATCAATTTAATAGTGGTGGACTCGAATGTAACCCTGAGTCAAATCATCCAAGTAATTCTTTCAAATGTAGATAAGAACTGCTAATTTGCTTGCTTATCTAAAAGACAGAGTAAAGGGCTTGTCCCACTTATGCGATTTTCTCAGCAAATTGCCGGCACCTGTCATAGTCGCAGCAGGTTGACGAAAATTTTCAAAATGTTGAAAATCCAGTGGGGACCAGAAAAAGGTATGACTCCCTGGGTGACTACTCACGACCAAACAGGCGTCACCCCGTGGTCGCGGTCTACGTTGTGGTCGCGGTCGCTGAGTGACACCTGTTTGGTGGTGAGTAGTTGCCCAAAGAGTCGTACCTTTTTCTGGTCACCGCTGGATTTTCGATTTTTAAATTTTTCGGCAACCTGCTGCTCCTCTGACGGGTGCCGGCAAGTCGCCGAAAAAAATCACGTAAGTGGGACAGGCTCTTAACGATATCAAGAACCAGAGGACATAGGTTTAAGGTGAGCGGGGAATGATTGCGGGGTAACTTTTTCTCACAAAGTATGGTGGATGTATGGAAGGAGGTAGATGAGGCAGGTATTATCGCAATGTTTAAGGAACATTTAGTCAGGTACATGGATAGGTTAGGTTTAGGGAGATATGGATCAAAAGCAGGCAGGTGGGAGTAATGTAGATGGGGCATGTTGGTTAGCACAGGCAAGTTGGGCCAAAGGGTCTGTTTCCACGCTGTATGTCTATCAGAGATTCTGAAATTCTCTATCACCGGCTTTACAAGTGTATGACAATTTGTTAGCCATTGGCTGCTTGTGGCTCGTCTCATTAATACGGTCTATAAAAACTCAATCAAACAAGAAAGAATGAGACAAGATGGAGCTCAGATGTGGATGATTCTAACCTACTGCTTGGCTGCTGCACCTGCTGGTGAGTCTGGAAGTGTAGAGGCCACATGAGGAAAGGGGCCAGATGCAAAGCAATATCAGATCACGTAACACTGTAGAACAGATAACTGCATATTGCTGTTCATTATTTCATTTTGCTCTATCTTAATACAGATAAACCATCGATTTTCTGGCACCTTTGGTTCCAGAGCCTTGCCGGATTATCCATTTTGCCGGACCAACAGAGGTCACGTAATAATAATTCAACAATACACCTCGGATCCATTAAGTACACCCCTCCCATGTCTCTAAAGCATGGACTGATACAAAACTTAAATAACAAATTAACAATTAACAAAGAAGTAAACAATTAAATCCTTCAGGATGGAGGCTCAAGACCCAAAAGGGTGAGCGCCACATGCAATGCTCTTGGAATTTTGTCTGGATTAAAGGAGGTGCCCGAGGAAGTGATGCCCATCAGTTGCCCGAAAATCAGTGGTGTACTTGTATTTTTATGAGTCCGTACTTATTTAACATATTTGATCAAATTGACTTGTTGAAGGTTTTAATATATTGATTTAAAGAGGCCAGCGAGTGTCCTGTCATCTTCAGAGCCACCTCTTATATGGTTGGCTCATTTAGCTCTCTAAATTACGAAAGGCTCCGAGTATGTGCGTAGAGACTATTGATCATGAAATGGCACAAGTTCAGTGTGATCCAGTTCCCCAGTATTTATCCTAATTGAGTCCTGATGCGGGGTCTTGCCCCAAAACATTGAAAATTAATTCGCTTCCACCCTTTCTGCAGATGCTGTTCAACATGTTTTCTTCCAGCAGTTTGTTGTTTTTTGTTCCAGATTGGTGCAATTATTCTTTGAAGCACCTCCCCCAGTGCCATTCAGTTTCTAACCTGATATACTGTGAGATGCCAGAAGGTGATTTTGAAGGGGCAGAGGCAGATTAAATAGTTTAAACATGGAAGAGTTGTAGCATGGAACCACATAGTCCATGCTAACCATCGATCGCCCATTCACACTAGTTCTGTGTCATCCCACTTCCTCATCCAATCTCCAAATATTAGGAGGAATTTACAAAGGAATTAACTTACAAACCCGCATGTCTTTGGGATGTGGGAGAGAACTGGAGGAAATTCAAATGGGCACAGGGAGGATGTACAAACTCTGTACACATAGAGGCCGAGGTCAGGATCAAACCTGCTGATGTAAGGTAGGATCTCTGGTAATGTGAGGCAGCAGCTCTACCAGCTGTGCCACTGTGCTGCCCTTGAATGAACAAAATTGTGCTGGGGGAGTTTAATCTGGTGAATGTAATATCAAGCACTTAAGATTCAAGAGCCAATATAATGTGAATGCAATGACAAATAAATTAGAACTTTAGAGAAGAGAAATGTTGATGTCCATGTACACAAGTGTCTAAACATCGGTTCATAGTTGAAAGAAACAAATCAAAAAGACTAATGAAATGTTTATCTTGAGTGGTGGCTGTTATTTATCAGTGTTTGGTCAGGATCCATCTGGAGTACTGGTTTCAGTTTTTGGCAACTAACTTCAGGAAGGATATATTGGACATTATGGGAGTGCAGCCCAGATTTACTAGAATATATCTGGGCTTTTGAAGAATCACCACTGCTGCCTTCAGCTAACAAATGTCAACAGTTTGTATATCCTCACTGGAATAGAACCATCAGACATCCACTGAGCCGCAGCCAGCCGGAGAGAAAGGAAACATCAAACCGAGGATGCCGAACATGCTCTCCGCAGTCACGCTGCTGCAGAAAAATGCCTGACATTGCACTGCATTTAAAAAGTGCCACGATGTGTAATTGAAAAACTGTACAGAGGACAATTAACCTACCGACCCTCTCGCCTTTGGGATGTGGGTGGAAATCGGAGCACCCGCAGGTATCTTTTAAAACGGAGATTGATAGGTTCTTAAGGGTGTCAAATGTTATGGGCAGAAAGCAGAAGAATAGCGTTGACAAGGGAAGATAGATCAGCCATGATTGAAAGGTGGAGCAAACTTGATTGGGTCCAATGGTCTAATTCTTCTCGCATGTCTTATGGAAACCCATGCAATCATAGAAAAGAATATGCTGTGTATCTGATGCGGGATGGTGCGATCATCAGTGAGGTCTTTCTTGATCAGTAGAGGCACACTGAACTAAATGGTCCGCTTGTGTGTGGTACATTTTGTATCATTTTCTGATCCTGTGAACATTGGAGTTCTTGGTATACCTACCCACTTGAGGATGCCTGCTGCAGTGATCTAGTTTTTGCAAAAGCTAACACATCCACCCAACACAGTGGTACAGCAGTTGCTGCCTCATAGTACCAGAGACCAGAGTTTGATCCTGACTACGGGTGCTGCATGTATGGAGTTTCTATGTTCTTCCCATGACTGTGTGGGATTTTTCCGGGTGTTCTGGTTTTCTCCCACACTCCAAAGTCGTACAGGCTTGTAGGTTAATTGATTTTGAGAAAATTGAAAATTGTCCCTAGTGTGTAGGATAATGCTAGTGTACAATGTGATTGCAAGTTGAGCAAACTCGGTGGATCGAAGGGCCTGTTTCTGCACTCTACAGGTATCTCTAAAATAAATTCTAACAATGGAAATAGACTCAAAATGCTGGAGTAACTCAGCGGGTCAGGCAGCGTCACTGGAGAAAAGGAATAGGTGACATTTTGGGTCGAGACCCTTCTTCAAATAATGGAAAAATATCCGTCTTTGAAGGACGGATATGAGAAAATGAATTAGGGTCGAATGGTCCAGATTTTATTTTGGGGATAAGAATAAGATTATTCCTTGTTATATAGACAGTGAAACAAAAATCTGGAATTTGCTGTTCATCCTGGCCCTCCACAAACTTTGTGAGACTTGCACGCCAGAATTAAATTTAATCTTGTGGAATTCCATAAAACGTGAGCATGGTGATCAGGTTGTTGTAGGCATAGATGTGTGTTTTTAGCTAACACTAGACTAAGCGTGACCCATTGGGTCCCTGTCACACGGGAGGCCTGGTCCCCCAACGCAACCCATTACCCAACGCAATATTCCACCACTCACCCGTTCCCCCAACGCAACCTGTTCCCCCAATGCAATATTCCACCACTCACCCAGAGCCACTAACTGCTAAGGCATGGTTCTCGTTGTGACGACCTGATCCCCCTCCTCCCTTCACCCCCCCATTCCGCCTCTTGCCCTTCCCCCCCACGCACTCACTCCATCCCCCCTCAACCTCCCCGCACCCCCCTCCATTCACTCTTAGTGTAGCTCCGGCAGCGCAGCATTTCCCGTCCATTGTGTTCTCATTGTGATGTAGAACACGCAGTTATTACTGCACAGGCGCAGCTGAAGGGCACAGCAAGTGGAAAAGGGATTTATTAAAGCTTAAAATGTGAATAACTCTTAAAATATGACAACAATTTAAATGTTAATGATGAGATTACGGCTGCGATGAGGCTGCCATTACGATGATGCTGCGGTGGCAAGGGGGGCAGTGGGCAGGGGGGAGGGGTGTGTGTGGGCGGGGGAAAGGGAGTGTGTGGGCAGGGGGGGAGTGGAGGTGTATGCGAGGGGATGGAGGGGAGGGGTGTGACCGCTGAACCGCTGGACCACTGGTCGGTGGTTGCTGGTCGTTCTCCTCGCCCAGATCAGATTCTCCGCTTTCCGTTTGGCGACATTTCCCGCGCCGGGCCGGTTTGGGCAGTTTCCAGTCCCTCCGCAGGTTGTGAGTGGTTGGAAACCTCCACTGGCCATCCACACCTTCAGTAAAAATGCGATGGTGCAGGAAGGGGCGGACCGTCCCGCAGAGTGACAGCAGAAAAGACCAATCCACGGGGCGCTGAACGGCAGGAGAGGAGATCGATCTGCGCACGTGCGGTTTTTAAGATATTTAAACCTGGCTAACGTTTACATTAGGCCACCGATTGGAACGTAACTTGGTGCAATCGCAGCGCGGGAGAACATTGAGTAAGCTGGCGAAAAATTGTAGCGCTATCTCGTAACGTTTTTGCACAAATAGCACAACCGGAAGATAACTAGATCGGAGCTTTAGTTATGTATAGATTAGGTGTCCAAACTATGAAATAGATTCTCTCATGTTAAATAATTATAAAAGATAACTATATGCATTGAAAAAGAACAGCACATTCCATAATGGTACATTATGGAGATTGCTTAGTTTAGTTTATTTATTGTCACATGCAGTGAAAAGCTTTTGTTTACATGGTATCCATAAGAAAAAGACTACACGTGCATACAATCAAACCGTTCACAGTGCAAAGGTAAAGGATAAAGGTTACAACATTTTGTGCAAAGATTTAAGAATGATCAAGTTTAAAATTCATCCAGTGAGTTGGCCGCAGAAGTGGAGGCCGATTCACTGGATGAATTTAAAAGACAGTTAGATAGAGCTCTTGGGGCTAGTGGAATCAAGTGGTATGGGGAGAAGACAGGCACGGGTTACTGATTGTGGATGATCAGCCATAATCACAATGAATGGTGGTGCTGGCTCGAAGGGTGAATGGCCTCCCCCTGCACCCATTTTCTTTGTTTCTATGTTTCTATGTTTCTATGATTAAAATTTCAAAGGTCTCCAATGAGGCAGAGGGAGGTCATGTCAGGAGACAGTCACTTGTGATGTAGTCGAAGAGAGTTTGGCCTAGGACACTGCACTGAGCAATTGCTACAGTGATATAGCGATTTTACGAGAATCATGCCAGGAATGATTGGGTTAACATATGATGAGCAAGTAATGGCACTGTGCCTGTACTCACTGGAATTTAGAGGGATGAGGGGGCACTTTCCTAATAGTGAAAGGCCTGGATAGAGCGAATGTGGAGAGGATGTTTCCACTGGTGGAATAGTATAGGACCTGACGTTACAGCCCCAGGATAAAAGGACACACCTTCAGAAAGGAGATGAGGTCAGATTCTTTTAGCCAGAGGTGGTGAATCTGAGCATTTTTTTTTGCCACAGACGGCTGTGGAGGCCAAGTCAATGGATATTTTTAGATGGAGATTGACAGCTAGCAAGGATGTCAAGGGTTAGGGGAGACAAATGTGGTTGGTGATTAAATGGTGGCGTGCACTTGATGGGCCGAATGGCCTAATTGTGGTCCTAGGAATTATGAACTTACAGAAAACATTTTCTGATCTCCAACTGCCTTCCTTCATGATGGGTATGATCCCTGTCAGTGCAACTGTCTTGAATAACCTTGATTGCCAGAGTGCCCCGATACCACACTCAGTCACACATCAGCTTAATTTGTTTTGTGAGGGAAGGGACATGAAGTTCATTGGGAGAAATGTAACACACTCCTATCATCTGATGCAAATGATGCATTAAATTAAAGAATACTTTGCAAGCAGTGGCAACAAGTGTCACACGCAGTGAAAAAATATCGAGGATAACTTCCATTGCACTGCGAATCTAAGCAAATTGTGGATGGCACAATGTGTTTTTTCTAATTCCCACATCACTTATTAGCCTAAATGATAGTGTGAATTTGTGTCTCCATGCAATTGTGCTGAGACTAACTAACTTCCCGCTGCCAATTGTGATTTGAGTAAATAGCAAGGAAAACGTTTTAGGTTTTCCAGTGATTAAAATATCTGATGTTTTGCCTGATGTTTGGTTTTGCAATACTTTGGTTTCCATTCAGTTTGTTTCTCTTTTATTGTGGTCAGTAATTTAGTCCTTTGGAAATGTTAATGTAATCTTTGTTTTTAATTAGGTAGATTGATTTTGAATTTGCTCCTTAGATGTGGTCTGTGGAAGTCTGAGATTAACTTCCCATCTCTAATTACCCAGCATTGGTCTAACTGAGATATTCGCCAGACAACTTCAGGGAACAGACTGTATTTCCACAATATTTAGCCAAATCAATATTAATAAATCAGTTCGGATTCAAATGTTCTGAATTTTGTGTGTGTCTTCAGTCATTTCTACAGTCAACACTGTTGACTGAGGAAGGGTCTCGACCCAAAACGTCGCCTATCTCCTTCGCTCCTTAGATGCTGCTGCACCCGCTGAGTTTCTCCAGCCTTTTGTGTACCCTCGATTCTCCAGCATCTGCAGTTCCTTCTTTAACACAATGTTGACACGTCCAAGTCTGGATGTTGGATGACTTGCTGGAGAGTTTAGAGCTATGGTGTGCACATAATATTGCTGCTCTAATCTTGGAAGCATCATAGGCATGGGAGGCAATGCCCACAACCCTGACAAGTTGCTACATACGATACACACCGCATCCATAATGCATTGCTGACAGAGGAGAAGATACAAAGTTTGTGGAGTCTATGTTATCTTGATCATTAACTCTGAATCTAGCCGGTTAATTCCTTGAAGACCCGTTCAATACTGATCTGTCTTTCTCAGAAACCCTTACATATAACATTGGCAAAATACAATGTGCTTTTCAATCCTTTACTTTCCTTTGTATGGGTGGCCATAGCTTGATCTATGAACATCTGAAAATAGCACAGAGCCTTTGGACTGACTTTCTGAGGCGTCGATTACAAGAGCTACTGGCTACCATTACCTAGAAAATGGTTTACTACCTTTTTGAGAGCATTAAAATAACATATTGGGCTACCCTAACACGTCTCATAAAAATCCTGCAAAGACTGACTTCTTCAATTGCCACATTTACAAACTAGCATAATACGGTTTCCTATTATAATATTGTATGGCATCAGTTTTCTTACTCTATTAATCCACTGCATATTCTCATAGGTGCAAGGATTTAATCTCATAGGAGCTACCTGTGCAGCCATGATTTGAAGAAAACTGAGTGTGCCCATTATGTTGACAAACATTAACAGGTGTGAGGTTGTATTGTGAGATAGAAGTTCTCAGATTTTAGAGAAGACAAAGAAGGCACTTTGAATATTGGCCCTGTATAAAGCAGGGTAAGTGGAGTTACTAAAACTTGGTTGCTCTTCAAGTGAATAAAATAGTAAGATTAAATGAGAACTTACCAGTTTGAAGTTTGATCTTTATTTTATGAGGAGTTACGATGAGGGATTACGTGAAGACCCCGCCAGCACGCATGCGCGACATTCTTCAAAGCAGTGGTGTGAAATCACAGATACCAGAGTAGACTAATATAGTAAGATAAGAGAGAACTTCCATACCAGTTGAACTTTATAATAGAGGGTTTTGGGAGCGGAGGGCACGTAATCCCTCATCGTAACTCCTCATAAAATAAAGATCAAACTTCAAACTGGTAAGTTCTCATTTAATCTTACTATTTTACTTCGGAGTCACGTGAGTGACTACGTGAAGATTTCAAAGCTCTGTGATTTCATGCCCTGGAACGAGACCATGCTCACACACTGCCATTCTGGGAAGGAGGATGAACGTATTTCACAACAATAAAGGTATTATTCATACCTAAAATAATATGCCCCACATTGGGTAATTTATTTTACAGAACTTAAATTTTCCCTGCAAACATCTCAGGAGCGGCCACGGGTCTATTATAAAGCATTGAAATGCGTTCATTGCTCCAACCCGCTGTGGCAAGGAAGTGGTCCATAGGAACTCCCATCATCCTAGCGTCCGATGTAGATGCAGCCCTGGTGGAGTGACATTTGAAACATTAGTATCCACCGCTTCATGTAATACCACCCTAACCATCTGGATATGGTTTGCACTGTGACCTTAGGTGAGGGCATTTATGGCTTATGAGAAAGCTCTCTCCGTGCCCCTAAATGTCTTGGTGACTATATATATTGCAAAATATGTGTCACTATGCAGGCCCGACTATCTGCAGGATAGGCCAGAACTCTAATATTGGCCAGAGGAACCGGGTCAGTCTTGTTTAAGTACCCCTGTATGTAGCAGGTTATCTGCCATTTGTGACAGACATGACGTCCTATACTAGCTTGTGTAAGGACTGGACCCGTTGTGCTGATCCAAGTGCCATAATCATTCCCGTCTAGGATATTAGTTTGTCCAGAGTGAGCCCCGATATTGGTGTCCATCCTCGTAACATGGTGTATACTATACCTATGTCCCATGTATGGGTGTATCTGGGCCTGGGGGGGATAGAGTACAAATACCCCTCATTCGTTTAGGTACTAGTGGGTGTGATCCTATAGCCCGGTGATCACTCCCTCTGCCCAGATATTAGATAGGGCACTCCTTGCACAATAATGGCACTGTACTCAATCCTTCATCGAAATGAAGGGTGGCCAGAACTCCAGCACTTCAGTGTTGGTGGCTGAGTCATATGTAGTGTTCGTCCTGGTGCAGAACACTTCCCATTTCCTGACATATGTCAGGTACTGTCTTCTCGTGGACTCCCTGCACGACGCTGAGATGGCATTGATTGTCCTGTAGGAGAGTCCGTATCCCAGAAATGGCCTGTTCAGAAACTGCAAATCAACAAGTTCATACAGTCATGGCATGGATAACTTTCCCGTCACGGGGTGTACCAACAACCTTGGCCGTTGTTGATCCAGATGCAGGGTTCTGAGGCCATCTTTGTACTGTTGGGAACCATGGTACCCATTGCGGTGTCTTGTTTAATTATTGTAAGACCCCCTGATGAGGCAGAAGGGGAAAATGCATAGCAAAACAAATCCCTCCCCCAATGCAGCGAGAAAGCGTCCATCGCTGCTGCCCCTGGGTCTGGTTCCCAAGCAACATATGTTGGTAGTTGGTGAATTAGTCTGGATGGAAAAAAGGTCGATATCTGGTGTCCCATACCGGTCTATAATATCTGTAAACACTTTCCGATCCAACATCCATTTAATGTTGTCGTTGAATTTACGTGACCTGGTGTCTGCCACTGTATTTAGCTTACCTGGAAGGTAAGTGGTTGAGATCCAAATCTCTTTCCCAGACATTTGTCAGATATTATTTGCCAATTCATCACATGATATCGACTTTATTTCACCCATATGATTATATATAGGCCCCCACTGTGGTATCAACAATTTGTACCGTAGATGCAACTGGTGCACATCTGAGCAGTAGGCCCTGAGTCCATGAAATGCTCCCAGTATTTCTAGATAATTAATTGCTAGTGCTTTAAACAGGATAATTTTTGTGCACTCATCTGCCACCACAACTTGCGGTGGTATTAGTTGTTCCCCAACCTTTAGCACTGGCATCAGTCTGTAATGTACCCTAGGGATATATGATAGTGATGGGGTTAGAACAATGCTGAGCATTTCTATCCACCAGTTTTATTCTGATTTTGCTTTCCCTGGTAGTTGCATAGGCCTATCGAAATGGCCTGCATGATTTTTGAGAACTAAAATTTCCCTCTTCCAGGTTTTAATAATGGAGTGGTCCAATTGTGCTGCTGGGAACGCAGCCAGCAATTTCCCAATCACTCTTGCTCCTTGCCAAATGGATGGTTCCCTGATGCCAGTGAGGCTTTTGCATACTCCCATCAAGTCTGTCACTTTGTTTGGTGGCAAGGTGATAGACATATGAACAGAGTCAACAGTGAACCCCAAATAATCCATGGTAGTGGAGGGTTCCAATTTTGATTTATCTGGATGTATGTTAAATCCCAGCTTTTGAAAAAAAAAAAAAAAGTGTTGTGGCTGATACTGCCAATGTAGCCAGCTCCAATTTTTCACCTACAATGAGAATATCATCAAGGTAAGCCATGACGATATGGTTATGTTTCCTTAAGTATGCTAAAGCTGGTTTTAATAAATTTGTAATAGCCTGGGTGCTAATGACAACCCATTGGTTAAGGCCTTATACTGCCATAGCTGTCCCATCCAGATAAATTTCAGGTGTTTACGATGATCCTGTGTGTGATAAACGTGTCTATTTTGAAATGGGCATACTGAACGGAAGTATTTAGTTCGGTCAAATCTGTAATGATGCGGCAACCGCCATCTTTTTAGTTTTTTATAAATATATTTGATACGAACTCTTGAAATTCTCTGTTTTCTCAATTCCCTTTTGTGTTTAGTCTTAACAGTTCAGCATGGCCTGCTGTTTTCTCTTTTTGTGAAGTATGAACTTCCTGCTAGGCGTATGCTGAAATGGGACGGGGAGTTCGTATACAAATTCAATCTTGTAATTCTGAATATTTCCGAGTATGTAAAAGTTCAGAGGTAAAAGTGCAGCACACATGATGAAACAAGTGCAACCATCCACCAACTTTTGATGAATCGGACATGCAATGTTTTTATAGACAACCAGACCCACCTACCTCCATGGTTACTGCCGGTGTTGTGTGGGTTGTCTCTGCACTTGTTTCTTCTGGTATTGTGTTGCTGCGTTGTGGGGTTGGCGCATTTTCCATGAAGGCCGGGCTGGGCCATGGTCTGAAAGACTGCTGTGCAGGTGGGCCGGCCTTCGAGCTTTCACCACCAGATGGTCTTCCATAGTACCGATGTCTGGTGGGTGTGTAGGGGTGCTGCCGCTGCTGATAGTGGGTTTTAGAGGTGCTTGGCACTTTGATCAGGCCTATAGCCTTGGCTTCCTCATACAGGTCTTTCACCTGCTTCGGGAGGTCCCCCAACAGCAATTTTGGCGCCTGTGTGCTACTTGTCTTGCATAATTCCGCACTTCTTGATGATGCTCTTCCTGTAACTGTTAATCTCTACTGAGTATTACACAGTCTGCTAGAGCATCTCGTAGCTCTTCAGGCAAATCAACCCCATCAGTTGTCCTGGTACTGCTGTGATTTTAGCAGCCAGCAGTTTCCTCTGGAGCTTCCCACCCTGGCTCCTTATAGATGGCTCCAGTTGCCCCAGATGGGGTCATAGACTGCTGGTACTTTAAGAGAATGGAGTTCTCTGGAGCAATGTATTTCCCAGCCGTGGAGTTAATGGCTTGCTCCTGTAGCTGGTTTGTAGCCATGTATTTTGTACTGGCTTGCAGCTTTGTATAGGCAGTTCTTCCTGAGTTGGTACAGCATGTGTTCCCATGCCCCACAATGCTTCTGCTGCTGTCTCTTCTGGCACCCCTCCACAGTTGACTGTTCAGCCATTGCCCCTTCTTCAGGGTCAGCCCAGCTCTGACCCCTAATGCTCCCCTCCGAAGAGGGTGAGACATTTGGCAGTCCTTGAAAGGATCCTGCCGTGGGTCTGCGAGGAGACCCACTGTGACTCTGCCCCTGCATAAGCAGGTCACGCTGGAGCACTGCTCCCCATCCGCTCCTGCGGGAAAGACACCCGCCATCCCTATCCGGGGATGGGGTGTCTTCAGGTCCGGACCCAGCCGAGTCAACGGTCCTGTCCGACTTCCGGGTGGTTAGCCGCCGACCGCGGGGCACCTGCGGTCTGTAGCGGCGAGAAGCCGGGAGCTGCTGGCAGCACCTGCAGCTCTGGAGAGACGGCACGATGCTGGCTGTTTCCACAGCAGCGGTATTAGCTGCCGCTCTCCCTTACGTGACTCCATGGTGCTTCCTCCTGAAAAAGAAATTACACCGAGTCGCCACGCTCACCAGAAAAGGTAAGACTTACCTTCAGTAAGTTTTGAAAACTTGCGCTGGAGGAGCGGCGCTCCTCCCGACTGTCGTTTTCGCAATGCGTTCGACGATATGTCGTGCATGCGTGCTGGCGGGGTCTTCACGTAGTCACTCACGTGACTCCGAAGTAAAATTACATTTTCAAAGACCCAATGAAGTTGAGATTATTTTGGAGGTATACTATGCATGCTTATTTTCCATTGATATTGCAGAGGGAGTTTAATGCCTCCCAAAAAAGTTCTTAGGCGATTTTTTCGGTGACTGCCGTTGACTGTCACAGTCGTAGCAGGGTCGCTGAAAAAGCGGCGACTGCACCCCCACCCCATGACAATGTCTACGACAAGCTACGACAACCTACCACCTGGTCGATGTCAAGCTATGGCAAGCTACCGACAACCGGCGACCCATTAGGATGATAACCTACGACCACACATGTGACAACCTACGACAACCAAAGTCAACCTACGTCCACCCGCGACAAGCTATGACGAGCAACGACCCTGTTGGTGACAACTAAAGACAATTCAGTCGCCGGTACCTGTCGCCGGTTGACGTAGGTTGACGTAGGTAGTCGCCAATGGAATTCACTGAAGTCAGCACCCGGCGACAATCAACGTCACCTGGCGACAACCTGCGTCATCCTGGTGACAACCTATGACAGCACCTATGACAGGAGAAGACAAGCTACGTAAAGCCCACAGTCGCTGCAAAGTTTTGAACATTTCAAAATCCAGCAGCGACCAGAAAAACGTTACGACTCTTTAGGCTACTTGAGGAGACTACTCACGACCATACTGCCGTCACCCCGCAACCATATGTCGACAGCCTAGTCGCCTGTAGTCACCGAAAAAATTGCCTAAGTGAGACAGGGGCTCAACATGACTCCCACCACAATGTCAATTGAATTTTCTGAAGAGACCCAAGACATTCAGAAATGTATGCAATGTTATTCTTTCATTACAATGTTGTAGGAAAAAGAATAGTGAGGGCTAATAACTAATAAATAGGGATGTGGATTGTGCTCCTGCGGTGACAGGAAACCACAGGCAGAACCTATAGGTAGAGACATGGAATGCAACAGTGACTACACGCAAGTTTCAGGAAATTCATTACGTTTCAGCATGCCCCGATCATTGTAACAGAAAATTGTATCTATTGTCAACTAAGTTTGACTTGTAGATAATCATTTTATTCTGTAACCAAGACCTAGTTTGTTACATAATTAAATCATTCTGTAACCATAATTCTGTAATCAAGACCTAGTTTTACTGTTAATCAGGTTTCTGTGTAATCATGTCAGCTGAGAATATAAAAGCTGTACCTCAGGAGATCAGCTTTGACTGGTCTCCTGTTGCACACCAGTTTAATAAATCACCCTTTACTTCAAACACCACCTCCACCTGGCCTTTCCATTTGTTCCCTGCATCCCTCTCCAGGATAAGCCAATTTTTAGTTGCATAACATTGGCACTTTTGGAGTTATGCAAAGGACTTTTTAAGCCTTGGGAATTAACCCCCATTGAGATAAATGAATGGGTGTTACGCCATCTGATAAATATGGAACGGTGTTCATAAATTCAAGTTCATAAGTGATAGGAGCAGAATTAGGTCATTCGGCCCATCAAGTCTGCAATTCAATCATGGCTAAAAGTAAGATTAAATGAGAACTTACCAGTTTGAAGTTTGATCTTTATTTTATGAGGAGTTACGTTGGTGATTACGTGAAGACCCCGCCAGTCCGCATGCGCGTCAATCTTCAAAGCAGCGGTGTGAAATCACAGGTAACAGTAATTGAAGTAACATAGTAAGATCAGCAACTTGAGAACTACCAGATGACCTTTGTGAGAGAGGGTTGGGAGTAGAGGGCACGTAATCACCAACATAACTCCTCATAAAATAAAGATCAAACTTCAAACTGGTAAGTTCACGTTTAATGTTACTATTTTACTTCGGAGTCATGTGAGTGATTCCGTAAAGGGTTCAAAGCTCTGTGATTTCATGCCGCAGATTCAAATCCCGGCGTCTCACTGCATCGATTGACTCAGGGTGAGTGAATAATCAACAATGCATTAACCATGACATTGATTCAAATGTATTAATGGTTTACGTTAATAAAGAAATCAATAGCAACCCCTCTATCTCAGGGGAGGCTAAAGTGGACGCAAAACAGAATGTGCAAATAGCCCAGGTCAGTAACTGGCCTATGGTAAAACATTAAAAAAAACAATTCAGCTGACCATCCTGCGGTCATGAGGATATGGTCGATGGGAACATCCATTGCCCTGGCGGCTGATGTCGATGCCGTCCTGGTGGAATGAGATGTAAAATTGTCAGTGTTAACACCTGCATAAACCAGAACCTGATTCAGCCACCTTGAAATAGTCTGAACCGACCTTTCCTTGTGTGGTTGTTTGTCACTTTATAAACAATGCTGATTCCCCACCTTTTAGGACTCTGGTAGCCTTGATATAATATAGCAAGCCCGCCCTCACACATAGACGTGAGTCTGTGCGGTATGCCGAAATATGATCTTAAATCCTGCCACCCCTGGTCTGCTCTGCTTGTGTAGATCAGAAATGTAAAACATAATGGCATCTGCAGCCATTTCCATCCTATCTAGCCGCAGTGCTTGCAATGTTTGCCCTCGTTGTGCTGATACTAGTGTCATGACTAGGAATGTAGCTGGAATCCCCTGGTGAAGTATTGTTAACACACTGTCAATATCCAAAACTGCATATACTTGTAGTGGGAGAACTTGTGTCAAAGATCTCTTTTACAACTCGATATACGGGGTTGAAACCCGACAGAATGGTTCCCGTTTGCTGCACCTTTAGTGGCTCTATAACTGAATTATTGTCAAAGACCATTTAAGAATGAACTGGAAGACATCAGTAATCAGTACCATATTAAATGTAACATTAACATTAAACAAACCGCTTCTGATCCCCTCAATAGGAAATGTACTGTTTTTTTGGTGCTATCCCTGCACTCTGCAGGGAGCACATCCACAGATTGATGTGACAACCTGAGCCATAAGGCAGTCCATTCAGAATGTGCAAGTCAATAATTGTTTTATTATGCAGAGGCCGGTTTCCTGAACCACAGTTTGAACCAGCAAAGTTTTCATTTTTTAGAATAACCGTATACGGTTGTATTAATATGCCTGGCGAAAGCAGGAAACATGGCTGCATAGCCAGTCAGACAGTACGAAAACCTAAAGCGAGATCTTGCTGACTTATTTCAAGACCCGACTAATGAGGCAAAATGGAGGAAGACATAAAAGAACATTCCTCCTTCTTGTAGCGAGAATGTACCTCTCCGCACTGTTCTGCCACATATTTTTGCAATCAGTGAATAAACATGAAACCAACATGTCGATATTCGATGCACAATTGAACCATACTTTCATAATACTTTGAGATCCAATACCTATTCTGTGTCGTTATCGATCTGAACTTGATGATGCACCAATGGCAAATGAGATTAGGTAAATTATTACAGGATACTTTTATATGATTGCCATGTGACTAACATATGCCACCACCTTAGTGTAGCAACTTGAAGTTGAGCATGTAGATTATGTATATTCACTCAATAACTCTTTACCCATGGGGTACATCTAGTGTATATATTTAGTTGATACCAACAACTGAAGAATTGGTAACTCATGCAAATCTCCTCCACCTCCAACTAGAGATGATATTCACAATTTCCCACCTTAGAGCTCTTAGCATCAGTTTGTAAATAACTGAAATTTGACTGACCAAACTACTGGAGCAGTGCTGAATACTGTTTGTTCATCATTGTGACTTAGGTAGCTTCAGCTGGCAATAGCTTAAGGTTCTTAACAATGATCTACATGGCCTTTGAGATATTGCTACTTTGCACCAGGTGAGTTCCTGGACATGCACAGCTGAAACACAGCTACTATATTGCCAATTACTCTTGATGAATGGAAGTCAGTTTTATAACAGGTTGCTATTAACTCCAATCTCTTGCCACAGGGCGGAGTCAAAGGCTAATTAATAGTTAAAGGTAAATCCCAATGACCAACAAATCTATTTGGTAACAACTTAAGTTAACTGGATGGATGAACCCAACCTCCCAAACACAGTTTGAGGCTGAAACAGATGACCCCAACAAAAAATACAGTGTTAGACTATCATCCAGACAAGACACAACAAGTGCCCTCAAATTCTCAGTCCAAACACCGGCTCCATCAATTAGCCAAATAACCTGGGCAAATAGTTTATCCCATTCAGCAATGTTCCACTGTTATTAGCACAGTTATCATTGCCCTTTGATAACCTTTGTAATGGGAACTACATAGAATGGATCCTTATGAATCTGTTGTTGGTCGGTAAAGAAGTTTCTTATTCTGATAGTTCATATGCAAGTTAACCATGTTTCATTATGAACAGGCCACTCCTGCCATCATTCCATGGGTGCTTCGCACTGTAACTCTGGCCCTATTTCCGAGCCTGTCTTAAAAGACAATCCTGGCCATAATCCCAAACTTGCTTAGAATGCTATTATTGTGCAGTTAAATTCCTCTAAGCAGATGCTTTTATTGTTTGTGTGTTGTGCAAACAAGTATAAATATTACAAACTTGTGAGTGGTCCACTTACCCAGGTTTCGGAAGTGCCAGACCCACCTTGTTGAGTAGGACTGGTAGGGTGCATGGAACATCTGCCCAGCTGTCATGCTTCCACCAGCTTCAGTGAACCGCTTACTGCCGATGAGCGCCTGGGGTGCGTTCTGAAACGATGAAGCTTTGCCTGCCGTTGGCCTTGATTGATCCGTCAGCCAGGTTTTTCCTGTTGAATAGACCTATACTAGGATGGAACATTCTGTTGGGCTGGAGAACTTTGTTGTCAGGAATGGTACCTCTGACACGTGCCCTTCTTCCCTTGGGGTATGCTCCACAGCTACACCCTCAGCCTCGGCGTCAGAATTACACTGACCCGGCATGCTCTCCTCCTACAAGAGGGAGACATGAAGCAGCCCTGTCACAGGCGCTGCTGCCGCAGACTTTTCTACAGGCCGGCGCTGTCACACAAATTCGGTAGGATTTATCGTGGAGGCCAGCTCTTCTCCCAGTGGCTATCCTGACTCTGACGAGACAGCAAATCGTGCTGCCAGAGATGGGACATCTGGCAGCTACCGTTCTTCACTTGGATTGACTTCACTGTTAGAGTCGGGGTCAGAACTCATCTGACCCATTGCACGCGCCTCATTAATGAGGGTGCTATCGAGCAGCCCTCTACTAGGTGCTGCTGGCGCAGCCTCTTCTTGAGCCTGGCACCGACACCACTCCTCCTCCTGAAGTGTGCCCTGCTGGAGCACCCTGTGCAACAGGTGCTCTATTTGGGATAACCGTTGAAAAAAATGGTATCCAGCCCCGGAGGGGAATCCTCTCAGACCGACTCCCCCGACGATTTTTCGATGAGTTCACCACATGCCTGGGAGCACTATAAACGACGATATGTCTGTGAGCCGCTGACCCCACTGTCAATGACTCTGGTGGTAATGCCGCGCTCTTGCTTGATTTGCCCCTCCACGGGCATCACAGCAGGCTGGAAGCCACTGACGCCTTGCGAGCTCAACATTTACCGGCTATCCGCTTCCGCGATCAGAACCAGATTCTCCCCACAGCCCATAGCTGGCTTCACTCACCGGACTTCGCGATACCTAGCAGGAAACCTCTGTGAAGAGAGGTTACTGCTTGAACAACAAACCTTGGTAAGTAAAACAAACTTACCTTCTAGGTTTAAACTTACCGCCGGCTAGAGCGATGCCCTGCCAGTCCGGTGCTTCGCCATGCGAACGACGATATGACGCGCATGTGGACTGGCGGGGTCTTCACGGAATCACTCACGTGACTCCGACGTAAAATGTCTCTTTCCCTCTCAACCACATTCTCCTGCCTCCCCCCATAACCCCAGACATTCGTACTAATCAGGAATCTATCAATCTCTGCCATAAAAATATCTATTGACGGCCTCCACAGTCTGTGGCAATGAATTCCATAGATTCACCACCCTCTGACTAAAGAAATCCCTTCTCAGCTCCTTCCTAAAGGTACGCCCTTTTATTCTGAGGCTATGCCCTCTGGTCCTAGACTCTCCCACGAGTGGAAACATCCTCTCCACATCCACTTTATCCAGGCCTTTCACTATTCGGTAAGTTTCAATGTCCCCACTCATCTTTTGTCCTGGTGGTCAGAGTTGATGCTGAATGTGGTAACATATTCTGCTCATACATGACAACACCACTGCACCATGACAGATGTTTGCTTTCCATACTTTCGCTATCACCGTCTAGTTTACTTAGTATAACTAATAATTAATTGTATATATTTTTGTTGTTTTTGTTGCATCTGATGTGCCCCTAACGCTGCAGCAAGTAAGAATTATATTGTTCTGGTTCATATCCAGAGCATTTCACAAATAAATGCTCTTGACTTTCTCTGCTCTCTCCATTATCTTGAGCCAGTTATAATCTGCCACTGAGAAGTAGGAGCTTTAAGGCCTGTATGAAGCATGATCTTGTGACTACTGCTTGCTTTACTTTACATGCATTTGGGTCATGCAATCTCACAATTATACTGTGAATGAGTTAATTGTTTTTATTATCTCTTTATCACTAGAAAACATCTGTCTTCCGTACAACAAATTACTTTGAAATGCAGTGGCTGTTGTGCAGGGAAACATTCCACCAATGCCCCCAAGCTGCAATGAGATGGAAAAATGAACTGGGGGTGAAAATATGGTTTACACAGTGGATATGAGTGCCTCAATTGTTCTCTCTTGCAATTAGACGAGCCTGATGTACAAATGACCCTGAATCAAGTAATATAGGTCAGACAAACAATGGAGAAATATTTGTAAGAAGAAACTGCAGATGTTGGTTTGAACCGAAGATAGACACAAAAAGCTTGAGTAACTCAGCGGGACAGGCAACATCTCTGGAGAGAAGGAATGGATGAGGCTTCGGTTCGAGTCTTATCTTCAGATATTAGTTGATTGATACATGAATGTCCCTTCACTATCCACCAGGAGGAGAAGGATCTAGCTTTAACTCTTGCTATTTGTTCGTCTGTTGCATTTTAAAGAAATCTTTATTGATTTAATCACAAAACATATAGCCATGGAGAAGGAAACAGGCATACCAGGTCTGCACTGGTCATTAACCACCCAATTGCTCTAATACTACACTAAACCATTTCACTTTAGTTTAGCTTAGAGATGTAGCATGGAAAAAGGCCCTTCGGCCCACCGAGTCCATGCCGACCAATGATCAACTGATATTACTTCAATGCTACACCTTTGGGAAAAGTTACAGAAGCCTATCTATTTACAAACTGGCATTTCTTTGGAGGAAAGATGTGGGAGGAAACTGGAGTACCTGGGGAAATCACACACGGTCATAGGGCGAACGTACAGTCTCCATATAGACAGCACTGGTAGTCAGGATCGAACCCGGGTCTCCAGCGCTTTAAGGCGACAGCTCTACCACTGTGCCACCGTGCCACATTCACATCAGATCCCGCAAATTCTTCTACTCAACTACATACTGTGGATAATTTTAAATGCCAATTAACCTTCCAACTCACATGCCTTTGGGATTTTGGAGGAAACCAGAGCACCCAGAGGAAACCCATGTGTGAACTCAACACACCCAGCTAAAACTATCGCACCAGTGAAAGAGTTGGTCAATTAGAGTGATGCAAACTCTACTTATCATTCAGAAGGCAGTTCAGTTATTTTTGTGACGGTATTGAGGAGGTGAGATGTTTGAAGAACGACATCAGGATAACAAGATGACGTAAAAGAACTCCAGAGTTTGTAGAAAGCACCAACAAAACAACAATTGGGTTAGCAGTTCCCTGTTTTGACAAGTTTCTTTTTGGCTGCCTGCCTTTTACCTTCCCTCATTACTTTTATTAATTGTCCTCAATACTTGTCCTCACTTTCACAGATCAAACCTACGACTGTGATGACATATTGTATATTATCTTCTCTCATTTTCATTGATTTTGGCCAATCTTACCTGTGCTCTTTTGATTTATTCCACAACTTGAGTTCAAATGTTGTTTTGGATGTCTCTTCAGTAATCTTAGGTTTCAGAATAATATTACACTGCTTTAAGTTAGGATATACCCTGCGCTTCTTTCCCTGAAATAGCTGGCCACCTTTTCAGCATTCCAAAGATCAAGAACTGATGGCATGAAGTGTATGCCTCGGGTGAGGGAAGATAAACAAAATGCAATAAAACTTGGTGCCTCTTAATGTCACAAAAATGATTAATGGACGTAGAAAGAGCTGTGTTTTTCCATATGGTGAGAGCTCACATTATATAAGTAAATCAAGTTCTTTTAGCTGGAGGGCAAAAATCACAGACTGTTATTTGTAAATGAATAGAGTTTAAACAAGGTGTTTGCAGAATTATGGAGGAGAACTCCACAGCCAGCTGTGTGATGTAAAGGAAATCAACTGTGCTATATCTGAGAGCGAACTTGCACTGGGGAATGGGCAAAGTTGGTTACAACGCTGAAGAGGCAGCATCAAAGGGCCCTTGCCAGCAGGTGGCGGCAGCATGACATTGGGGGTTGGGAGGGGCTTGTTGGGAATGGGGCATGGGGGTTGTGAACAGCCCTGCCCTCATCACAAACGTGATCAGTATAATGTTGTCTCTCTGAATCTATCACTCTTTTTTCCATTCTAGCCTTTAAATTCTTGTTAAATACCTCCATTTAATCAGACAAACCTAGCACATTGTTTGAATGGAGTGCACATTGTCTTTATGAAACAGGTATTTGGATAATGAGTGGACTTTTTTTGAAGTATTATTAGAAACAGTGACAATAAGCTAAACAAAACTAAACTGGTTTTGACTCACATAATAAATATTTTTTATGGAAAAGGAAAAAAATAACAAATTATTCATCCTTGTTGATTTGTTTGCTGTTATCTTTGGTCATCTGTTGCTGGGACCTCTTGTTTGTTACATAGATAAATGATTTCAATGAGAATCTAAGTCATCTGATTAGTCAGATTGCAGACAACCTGAAAATGTTGTGGATATTGAGGAAGTTTGACAAAGAATCGATTAGTTAGAGATATGGACGGAGAAATGGCAGATGGAGTTTCATTTGTACAAGTGTGAGTATTGCACTTTCAGAGGTCTAATGTAAGAGGAAAATAGTAAATTGTTCGATCACATTGATGTACAGAGGGAGGCACAACTGCTGGAGAAAGTCAGCGGGTGAGGCAGGATCTATGGAGCGAAGGAAATAGGCAACGTTTCGGGTCGAGACCCTTCTTCCTTAAGTGAATGTCTAACCTTTTGTCTACCTTCGATTTTCCAGCATCTGCAGTTCCTTCTTGAACGATGTACAGAGGGATCTTGGAGTGTGAATCAGCTTTCCAAAAGTGGATAGCATGTTAAAGAAGGCTTATCTGCCTTCATCGGTCACAGTGTTGAATATAAAAATAAAGAAGTCATGATGTGGCTGTAGAGTTTTGATCAGGCCACATTTGGAGCAGTTCTGGTTGCCCCAGTACAGGAATGAGTGGCACTGTGACGTAACGGTAGAGTTGCTGCCTTACAGCGCTTCCAGCGCCGGAGACCAGGGTTCGATCCCGAGTGCAGGTGCTGTCTATATGGAGTTTGTACATTCTCCCTGTGACCTGCGTGGGTTTTCTCCGAGATCTTCAGTTTCCTCCCACACTCCAAAGCCGTACAGGTTTGTAGGTTAATTGGCTCTGTAGGTGAAAGTAAAAATTGTCCCTAATGTGTGTAGGATAGTGTCAACGTGCGGGGATCGCTGGTCGGTGCAGACCCAGTGGGTCTGTTTCCACAATGTATCTCCAAACTTAACTAACTAAAACTAAAGGAGGGGTGGAGAGGCTGTGGAGAGGGTGCAGAATCATTTTACCAGATTGCCAACTGGATAAGAGGGTATTAGCTATCAGGAAAGGTTGTACAGATTTGGATTGTTTTCTCTGGAGTTTTCACTGAGGTCGTGAACTCATAGAAATACATGTAGAGGCATGGATAGTATAGATTGTCAGTCTTTTTCCCAGAGTGGAAATTTCTAATATCGGAGAGTATAGGTTTAAGGTGAAAGGGGAAATGTTGAAAGATGTGTGAAGCAAATGTTTTTATACAGAGGGTGGCAGGTGTCTGGAACGTGCAGCCAGGGGTTGTGGTAGAAGTAGATATGATATCTATGTCCAAGAAGCATTTATACAGCACATAAAGAGGCAGGGTATGGTGGAACATAGACCACAAACAATAAAATGGGATTAGTTTAATTTGGCGTCATGGTCCGCACAGACGTTGCGGGCAGAACACTGTCACTCTGTTGTATGTTCTGTTCTATATGCAAAAGTCAGGAAAACAATTAAGAAATGTTGCATCTGGTGTCTAATATAAAAGTAAGTAGAAAAAGTAAAGTGGAAGTGTTGGCTATGGGGTGTTTAATTAAAAAGATTAGCAAAAATAACAAAAGGAATTAACTCGCTTTCAAGAGATATTTCTGCTTTGATATGATTTCAGTTGCCGTTATAGTCAGAAGAGTCAAAAGAATTTATTGTCATGTGTCCCTGACAGGACAATGAAATTCTTTCTTTGCTTAGCACAACAGAACATAGTAGGCATTGACTACAAAACAGATCAGTGTGTCCATATACCATTATATACATAAATACACACATGAATGAATAAATTGATAATGTGCAAATAACAGATAAAGGAGTATTAATGTTCAGAGTTTTGTACGAGCCAAGTTTAATAGCCTGATGGCTGTGGAGAAGTAGCTATTCCTGAACCTGGTCGTGGCCGTCCTCAGGCTCCTGTACCTTCTACCTGAAGGTAGAGGGAGATGAGTGTGTGGCCAGGATGGTGTGGGTCCTTGATGATGCTGCCAGCCTTTTTGAGGCAGCGATTGTGATAGATCCCCTCGATGGAAGGAAGGTCAGAGCCGATGATGGACTGGGCAGTGTTTACTACTTTTTGTAGTCTTTTCCTCTCCAGGACGCTCAAGTTGCTGAACCAAGCCAAGATGTAACCGGTCAGCATGCTCACTACTGTGCACCTGTAGAAGTTAGAGAGAGTCCTCCTTGACAGACCGACTCTCTGTAATCTTCTCAGGAAGTAGAGGCGCTGATGAGCTTTTTTAATAATTGCATCTGTGTTCTCGGACCAGGAAAGATCTTCAGAGATGTGCACACCCAGGAATTTGAAGCTCTTGGCCCTTTCAACCATTGACCCGTTGAAATAAACAGGACTGTGGGTCCCCATCCTACTCCTTCCAAAGTATAGCTGGCGGAGATCTACATTTGGCAGACTCTGCTAACACTGCAGACCAACCCAAGCCAGAGCAGCACACAGGTGCTGAAAGTATAAGTGTGGAAGGAGTGAATAGATGACATTTTTGATCAGGACCCTTCTTCAGACTCGTGACCTAAAACAGTACCTTTCCATTCCCTCCACAGTTTGACAGACCTGCTGAGTTATGCCCGTGATAGACACAAAATGATAGAGTAACAGTGGGACAGGCAGCATCTCTGGATAGAAGAAAGAAATGACGTTTTGGGTTGAGACCCTTCTTCAGACTGGTGCTTTTGTGCTTTGTTTTTTTGCTCAATATTCCATCATCTGCATTTCCTTGTGCCTCCATTTTATTGCATGTAAAAGAGTTTAGCTTTGGTTAGAGATTCAGCATGGAAGCAGGCCCTTCAGCCCACCGGGTCCGTGCCGACCTGCAATCCCTGTACGCTAGCACTATCCTACACACTAGGGACAATTTACAATCTTTACTGAAGCCAATTAACCTATATGTATGCCTTTGGAATGTGGGAGGAAAAAGGAGCATCCAGAGAAAACCCATGTGGTCATGGGGTGAACATACAAACCCATAGTCAGGATAGAATCCGGGTCTCTGTTGCGTACAGCAGCAACTCTACCACAATGCCACCGTGCTGGCTGACTGGTATTGAGCCTGTGCAGAAATGCCTTGGAAGCAGACTTCACCTGATGGTGGTTGTCATGTTCAGTGAGGCAATTCATTGCACGTTTTATGAAGATCAGAGGAGATTTCAATGCATCTTTAATGACGCAACTTCTAATCAAATAGAGGTCTGAACCACAGTTGGTGCAAATGGAAATCAGTATGAGATAGAAAGGGGTCACTCTCCTCACGTACTCTAATATCAAATTTAATTATATGCCTTATCTGTAGCATTATTTCCTCTTAATACCAAACTGAAACTACATGGCTGCATCACAGTTAAAATGAAGTGTGGGCAACATTAAGAGTCAACAAAATGAAATGGATTTTTAATAAGTAACATTCTTCTTGTCAGGAATGAAAATCTTTTTGCTGAGATTAAGGCAGAGAGGGAAGTATAATGGGGAAATGCGATGGAAGAGTTTCAGCACAGCAGGATACACACCTCACCAGTGTGATTAATGGAAATGTTTCACTGTAGTTTGGCTTAGTTTAGTTTTAGAGATACAGCATAGAAACAGGCCCTTCGCCACACAGAATTAGACCATTGGGTCAACAAACCTGTGCCTTTTTTTGACGAGTAATCCAATCTAGATCCATCTTAACCCTCAGCCTAAATAATAACAAATTCCAAAATATTAATGAATGTCGCTGGCATACAAATTGTCCAACTGTTTTGGAAAACCTTTTATGTTTAATAGAGAAAATCCACCAATCAGGAAGAGTGGGAATCTATATTTCTGACTAATATTCTGAGAATCATATTTGCACTCTGTATCTTCCTCTTTGCTCTATCTATTGTATTTAAGTTTGAACTGAGTACATCTATGTGTGGTAGATCTGATGTGTCTGAATAACAGGCAAAACAAAGATTTTCATTCCATCTCAATACATGAAACCTATAAGTTTCACAAGAACCAAAGAGTGGGAATGAATGAAACATCTTCAGGTAGGCAGGCTGTGGCTAGTGGTTACAAGTTTCAATGTTTGGCCCCCTTTTCTAAACGGGCTGAAATATCCTATTTATTATTTTGCTGACAATACTAAACCCCGTGAGATTGTGAGTACAGTGGGGGAGGTAGTAAGGTTTCAAGTGGTTATGAAGAATCTGAATGGGTGAGAACATGGTGGATGGAGCATAATGTAGAGAAATGTGACGGCATGCGTTCTATTTGTTAAATGGTAGAGATTGGGTAGCGAGGTTTAAGGGGAAGAAGGAGTGCCTGTATGAGTGATTGTAGGTCAACATGGAGGTTCAGATATTTATCAAGAGGGTAAATGCTATGTTAGACTTTATTACAAGGATGTAATATTATGTTAAACTTTATTATAAGACTAAGGAATCTTATTGCAATAATATAGGACATGGTGTAGCATTGCCTGTTGACATTGATAGCCATGTAATTGCATGCCTCTAGTTGGATGTGGTCTGAAGAAAGACCCTGACCTGAAACATCATGTGTCCATTCCCTCCACAGATACTGCCTGATTTGATGAGTTCCTCCAGCACTTTCTGTTTTGCTTAAGCTTCCAGCATCTGCAGTTTCTGGTGACCCCATACATGAAGCTTTCTTCTGCATCAACTTTGGGTTCTGGCGGTCAATGGATTTGCATCCAACTGTGCCACAGCTTAGTACGTGTTCCACACTCAGCCAAATCTTCATGGAAACAACCATGGTAAAAAGATTCATGTAGAGAGATGACAGTGCAACTCACCCAAAGTAGCTCTGAGAAATATTAGTTGCTTCCAAATTGGCATTGCATAAAGGGCAACCTCACTCACTTCATGGCCAGCAAAAACCACAGCAGGGAGAGCTCCTGAACTGCACAATTCGGATAGAATGATCACATTTTCAGGATTTAGCCATTAAAAGATTTTTCTTTCTTTGCAGATTGGAACACAGGACTCCACAATTCACTTTTTAGCTTCACAATTTTCTACATTAAGTTGTATTCTTGATACAATTTTGAGGAAAGAATCAGTGGGTGAATTTACAAGTTCATAACTACAATGTGACTTAATACGCACAGCAAAACTCTAAAAAAATCCAGATGCATGGTCCATCAATTGACTTTACTTTATGGTGTCATTCAGTGAGGTGTAGATGGATTTCTGAAACAGCTGCCTATTCATATATCACTGTGACTGATGGAGAGGACTTGAATGTGGAATGGAATTAAGTTATAAATTTACTCGATCTTAAGCAGACTTCAGTATACAACAGAAGGAAAGAGGGAGCTTGGAACTGCATTGAACTGGAACTAGATATTTTTGTGTTTTTACTGTAAAGGTAACACACACCAGGTGTAACGTGCTTCAATTTTGAATGTTTAGGATCCACTACTTAACAAATAGAAATTGGCATAATAAAGCTGTATGTACCAGATATAATTGTGATATAAAAATAATGTAATAATGGCATTTAAAAGACATGGACAGGTACATGTATAGGAAATGTTTGGAGCTGTAAATGGGACTTGCTCAGTTAAACTAGGTCAGAATGGACAATTTGGGGTGAAAGGTCTATTTTACGTGCTGTGTAGCTCTACAATGCAATGACTTTATGCATAGTGTCCGATTCTGTTACTCCTGGAATGCAGAAAAGAAAACTGCATTCTATACATATGTTTGTCCAATTAAATTGAGGCGACATAGTGGCACAGCGGTAGATTTGCTGCTTTACATTGCCAAAGATCCAGGTTTGATCCTGACTATGGGTGCTGTCTGTACGGAGTTTTGTTCATACTCCCTGTGAGCGTAAAGGCTTTCTCCGGGTCCTTCGGTTTTGTTCCCACACTTCAAAGCCGTACAGGTTTGTAGGTTAATTGGCTTTTATAAAATTGTAAATTGTCCCTCGTCTGTAGGATAGTGTTAGTGTACGGGCTGATCGCTGGTCGGCACAGACTCTGTGTACCGAAGGGCCTGTTTCCACGCTGTATCTCCAAAGTAAATTTAATAAAGTAAATCCTACAAAAGCTGCTATCACCCAAGTCCTAAAATGAGATAATTCAATGGTTATTGAAGCTGACCTTCATTGTTCCTCATTATCACAACTTAGGAATGTGCAAGAAAGTCATCCACATGGATGGCAATCCAGACTGATATTTTGGAATAGAAACAAATCATCAAACTCCATGCTTGTTCCTCTCTAAATCTTTGTGTTACATTATTATGCCCCTATGGAGCAGGATAGTGCTTCACTTTGTGAGAACGTGAACCATCTGGCAAGAAACATCTAAGTTCTGACTCAATGGAAAAAGGCTTGGGGCATTAGTTTGCCATGGAAGGCTCCAATCAGATCTAAATGGTGCATGATCACCGCAGTCATTGATGCACAGATGTTGCTTTTGAAGCTTTGATACATATTGACTGTAGAACTCAAACCAAATTATAGATTGCATCTAAAGCATCAACTGCGATGCAGAAGACGATATGATTCCGAGGAATTAGTGGACTCCACTGTCCATCCAGCCATATATATCAAGATTAATTTCTCAGTGGTCATCCTCTGTGACCGATTCTCCCTTACACAGCCATCCCCATGTAAGAAGTACCTGCGTCAAACTATCTTGACTCTTTTTCACTTTCCCTTTGAGCACTCTATTCTAGAATGAAACTATCTCTCAGAAGTTATTGTGATTCAATGGGCCATCAGGTTATTTAAGAGGCTTTTAGATAGGTACACAAATATGCAAAGAGTGGAGGGACATGCAGGTAGCTGAGATTAGTTTGTTTTGGCATCATGTTCAGCATGGACATTTTGAGCCAAAGGGCCTGTTCCTGTGCTGTACTATTCTATGTTCTATGAATGCAACAGTATTATTTCCTTTGGACCATCTTCTCTGGAATAATTAATTCTTCCTCTTCAAACAGTATTCCAAATGTCTTAAACCAGCGATGATTTTGTGCAGACCTCTCTGTACCTTGATGTATGTTGTACATTGTAAGACACGATGGATGTACCAAAGCCAAGCATGTCATTGTGTTGAGTCAATGTGTTGTGCCATAAATAATGGGGCAGATCTTTTACCTAAAAATCAGCAGATCTGCCAGCTTTTACATATGTAATGGACAGTACCTGGGTTTCTTGAGCAGAGACTGATGTCCAGCGTTCTGCTCATTTAAGACATTCACTGTCATTCAGTTCATTCACACTTGATAACCTGTGGCAGAAGCCACACCCCTCTCATTACAGGAACTATTTAACCTCAGAGAGACTATGCTATACTGTATCTCATGAAACATCTTGGAGCTTCCCTTCCAATGGAACAATTTACTTGGGACCAGTGAAATAAATAGTTTAGCTCAAAGTTAGGCTAGTTGATTTTCAGAAAGAATAAAGCTAGTTACAGCAGCTAGCTTATATATTAGAAACTCCTTCTAATAAAACTAAAGCATAGCAGCCAAGATGATGCAGCCAACATCTTTCATGTGAACATCTGAAAATTTATAGTTAAGTTGGAGAACTGTCGCATAAACAGATTGAGCAACAACCTGACACTCAAACTCACAAAATGCACATTGAATTGCCAATAATTATCTGAATAATGTAATAGGTCAATTGAATTGTATTGCAGATAAGTCATTGTGATAGCTTTGAGATACAGGTTGTGGGAGCGAGTATCATGAGAAGCCTTGGCCTCAAACACGGCACTGTGACATTTCTCATTTTGACTTCCCTGTAAAGATTTATGGTAGGTTAAAATACCACCTGCAAATTGATATCTCCATCAAATTACTTTTGTTTATTTTATTTCCTTCTTTCACTTCAATGTCACTTAAGCCCTTTAATCATGTTTTAATTGCCACATATCTTCACTTTGTATTTCCTTTTCCATTTGATCTAATGTGTTTTAAATGTTTTCCATTGGGGTTTTTTCCCCAGTTATAATAAAAGGCTATTCCAAAATGTTAATATGTCCATTTGCTCCTTAAATGCTGATTCAACTGTGGATAGCTTCCAGCAACCTATGCTTTTTGTTTGAGGAAATACTCTATGATATTCATATGAACAGATTATTGTTACATCTGCTACAACTTATTTTATTTTAGATGGAAACAAACCAGCTAAGTGTTTGGCCTATTCTTTTGTGGAATTAATAGTGGAAGGTTGCTTCATTATACAAACTACATTTTGGAGCCAAACATATTGTAGTCCATTATTTGTGCAATTTTGATGTTCACAAGTGTGATACAGAAACCTTTTCCATTCCTCCTTCAGTTTCCACCTTAACTGCATTGGGCTAGAAAATCAACTGCAAAGTGGCAAATTTCTAAAGCCTTACAATTCAAAATAATTTATTGCACTAACAATCGTTTCTGCCTCACTTTTGTTCTTGTCACTCTAGAAATTTATTTGGGAGGTTTATATTGCTAGCCCCAACATAATTCTTGCTTCAGTTAAGCATGGGTTGACATCATCTCTGAGCAATGCTGCTTTTCAAGTATTAAAAGAGAAAGGAGAATAAGTTGCTGATTGCTCATGTGACAACCGTGCTTTACCATTACACCATCCAAATTCCCATTTCACTTTTGACTCCATGAATCCTGGATAGTTCTCCAGCTTACTTGTTCCTCTGACACTCCAGTGTTCTGATTCTCTGAGATAGCACTGATGCATAGACCCACATAACTACTGACATGTTAAGACTGTAGAAATACAATTTCGTTCAAACCAAGCTGTTTGAATGACAATAAAAGGTATTCTATTCTATTCTATGTTGGTTGTCTACACCTGGCTATCTGGAAAACTAAACAGTTCTACAGTACTGTGTAGTAATTTTGAGTAAGGAGATTTGGTGAAGAAATTTATGACATCTTGTAATTAATATTAGATCAACTGTTAGGTATCGGTTATTAGGAAAGAATAAAGTGAATGGATATGTGTGTAAATGTGTGCATGTGGGTATGTGTCTGTGGATGACAATGCATGTACATATGCATGCATATTAGCCAGTATGGGTGAGAACGATGTACTCTGGAAAATGGCGGATAATATCGATACAAATAGGTTAAATGTGCTACGTTGTTGATACCAGTATGAAATGTAAGTTATTTTCACCCCTGGTATGACAAGCTATTAAAAAAAAAAGAAAGAAGATGCTGTTGTAGAATATGTGAACTGACTGAGGGGATGTCCTATTTTCTATGCGAGTGGTTATAGTGAGAAATGCAATTTAGTTGTCAGGAGAGAGTGAAGTGATAGGACGTGAGTTCGTGTTCTGGCTGATAAGAAAGCAATTGAACAATTACATACACATGTGATGGTCATTAGAAAGAGTAACAACAAAGGCGTAACATGCACAAGCAGACATTTATAAAGAGAAAACAGCGAGGGAGTGTATTTACATGTATACACACTTGTGCATTTGCTGGCTTTTGTGTGAAGGTGCAGTAAAGTAGTATCTGTGTGTGTGGTGTTTTTGGTAACATGCTTGAAATGTGTTGCAGTTGTTTTGTTGCAAATTGTCTAATTTCCTTCCAATGGTGAACATATCGCCAGCCGGTTGTTTCATGTATTACTGAAAATCCTGTTTGCTCAGCAGCAACCATGGTCGGGGAGTTACCATGGTTACAGCTGGATTTTGCCAATGGTAAGACCATAGTGGTTTAATTATTTTTAAAGTGCTGATGGCTTGCAGGGAAGTTATTACTAGTTAGGCTGTCATGTTGCGCATGATTTCCGCAGGTATGTGCACTAACAAACATCATCACCTCCACTTTACACAGGGGATATACTGAATCTACACCAACATACAGCTTGACATTGATACAACACAGTTACGAGCTAGTACATGTGTGATATAACTGTGGTCTTCACCACACTATAAGGCGCTACCATATAGTTGCAGTCACCCAAGAAATTACTTTTATTTTCTAATGGCAATGTAAAAAAATGGACAATATCAGATAATCTGTAGATTCTATACCAGCTGATGTTTTCCATTGATTCCAGTGAAGCTCTGCCCAAGTTATCCACTTTATATGCAGGTACCACTTGATTGGAACTTGAAATGTGATCTTATATTTTTAATGACTTGTAGGTATAATTTTCTTTATTCATTTCATTTAGCTGGAGAGAAGAATAGAAAAATAGTTGGAATAGGTGGATGGTCTTGGAAGGAAAGATTGGACTGGGACCTCTAGAGTGAATGAGGATTAAAATATGGAATTGTGACAGGAATGAATGTGGAGTTAATGTTGCCTTGTGTAGTGGATCTAAAACTAAGGGACACCATTTAAAAATAGAGGGGCACTCATTTAAGACAGCGATTTTCTCTCAAAGACATGAATCTTTTGCACTCTCTTCTTGGAAGGGGATTTGACACAGAGTATGAATGATTTTTAAGATAGAGGTTGGTAGATACCTTATAAGTAATGCTGAGGTTTTATAAGGCACTGGGAGTATTGTGAGCAGTTTTGGGTCCCATAGCTGAAGAAGGATGTGCTGGTGCTGGAGAGGGTCCAGAGGTGGTTTACGTAAATGATCCCAGGAATGATTGGGTTAACACATGATGAGCGTTTGATGGCGCAGTGACTGTACTCGCTGGGGTTAAAGAAGAATGAGGGGGGACTTCACTGACACTTACCAAATCGTGAAAGGCCTGGATAGAGTGGATGAGTAGAGGATGTTTCCACCAGTGGGAGAGGCTAGGACCAGAGGCCATAGCATCAGAATAAAAAGATTTGCCATTAGAAAGGAGATGAGGAGGAACTTCTTTTGTCAGAGGGTGGTGAATCTGTTGCCACAGACGGCTGTGGATGCAAAGTTAATGGATACTTTAAGGCAGAGATTGGCAGGTTCTTGATTAGAAAGGGTGTCACGGGTTATATATTAGAGTCCTATTCAAATGAATTGTAACTTTGTCCAAAACCAAAATCATGACTAAATCAATAGTTTACCAATCGAGATTTAACAATCCAATGAAAGTATAACTGTGATCTTTGTTCAGTAGCATGCATCTCACTCCCTCTTTTGCCGTGGACACCTAAAGTACATATATATTTTATTGTAGATATACAAACTACAGGTCCACTCTAGCTTATGAATAGCTGACTTATGTGAGGTCTGTACATAAAACAAACGTTTGGGAGACAAACAGAATGGGTTCGCAATTTTACCAAAGGTTCCCATGAATAGAACACTTCTGTAATCTGGGGAGGACCCATATAGTGTAATTGAAATTAAATGGCAGTGTAATACTTTGTAAAGTGATAATACACATGCAGCCACACTAAGTTTATGTGAAGTCTCGCAGCAAATTTATTTCGTACATTAGGCCAAGGATTTTAATGTAATGGAACAGGTCTTACATGCTTGTGTGCACAAACCTTTCCACTGCCAGGTCCTGTCTTTGGACTGCAAATCTTTGGTCGGGGGATGAGGTTGCACGGAGAAGTAGGAACAAGTTGGACAGCTTGATCAAGCTGGGGTGAGCATGAGTTATCTATTTGGGAGGGTATCGACATCAAGAGGATTGGTGAGAATGGGCCGGAAGAAAATCATTTGAAGGAAGATCCAAGTGGAAGATAATGGATACATCAAATCCTCCTGTAGTTGACCAAGAAAAACTGAACTTAATTTAACTCGTGTGAAAGCAGATTTTAAACCTTTGAGTAAAGCCAGCTCCAATGTTCGAGGCACATACTATTTGCAGACTTGTCACATGCAGGGCAACCTTGTGGCAGTAATGATAAACTTTGCATTAACTCAATTTTATGCCATTATGCATATGCATGGAAGGTAAGGTAACTTGAGGAAATAGTTTTTTTGTGTGTAAAAATTAATCATGTGGCAGAATTATTGCAGGAAACGTAAAAGTTTTTAAGTCTTCACTCAGCTTCAGACTTCTTCAGATATTTCAGTCTGAAGAAGGGTCCCGATTAGAAACGCCACCCATCCTTTTTCTCCAGAAATGCTGCCTGACCCACTGAGTTACTCCAGCACTTTGTGTCTATCGTCAGTATAAACCAGCACCTGCAGTTTATTTCTATACATAAGCCATCACAATCTTTATGTCCAACAAGGCGAACAACAAGAAAATGCTCTTTGGCAATCTTCAATGGGCTGATACCACAGTTATTCACCACCAGTGTTTATGAAGCAATGTGCAAAATTATTTATATTTTTTTATTTTGTTGCAACTTTGACTAACAGTTTTGCATTGTTGCAACACATTAAAGTAGTTATCAATGCATCAGCCTTGATGAGTGGCTGTCAGTGTGCACTGTTGATGGGAGCTATGGAAAATGTACAGAGAGAGAATGTGACAGGGCTGGGTGTCTCACTGGAGTCAGCAGGGATCAAGTACTTTGGAGGAAGATTGGCACCAGAAAAAGCTCATTGGCCTTAGGGTGGAAGCTGCGAGAGAAATTGATTAAAACAAAGCCTTTTAAAATGGTATCAACTGGTTCAAAGCATGGTGCTCACTACCTACTGTGATAGTGTGTAAATCACAGGACAGATTTCTGCCACCGATTTGGAATTTTATGTGGTTGTAACGGAGCCTGGAAATGAACAGTGTATACCATCACCCTCACACGACAGTAAGTGACAGCTAGAAGCATGTAAAAGAATCATCAGCAGATACACACTGGCTGCATTGGGACAGCTGAAAGGCTTCTTTGTACATGAATAATACCTCTCTCTGTCACGGTTTTGATGGGCAGTTTTGATCCCAATTTATTACAGATCAAGCTTCAATTCTTCTTTGTGTGGAAAGCATTTGGACTGAATATTAACACCAAAAGCCCATCAGCCGACATGGGAAGATGGGGGAGCCATGCCACAGATTGCGATGCACTATTACAATGCTGACTCTCAGGATAATTGACTTAACCAGCTTGCATTAAGTACCATTTAAAATGGGATTTTGGAGCATTGCAGCGATGTTATTTATTACCCCAATTTTACCGGTGGTGATTGGAGGGGGTCTGTGTTGCAGTGGGAGATATTTTCCCAGTGAGGAACGAGGCGTTGAGTCACCTCAAACCATGTTCCCTAAATCTCAGCAGCTGGATTAAGAGCAGCCATAGCCAAGGGCTGGCAGCAGGGTGCTTGCTCCTCTTCTCAGCAAAAGAGTGATGTGTACAGCACACCAGGGGGGCAGTGGGAACAGTGAGGGGAGAATAAATAGATGATTTCACCATCCTGTCATGGTAACTAAAAAAGACAAAAGCCGAAAGAAAACCTTTCCTTTTTACAACAGCAGGAGTTAAGAAGGCCGACTTTTTGTTTTTGTTTAAAGACCTGAAAAAATGTCCGCTGTCAACATTGTGTTGTAGATGCGAGTACTGCAAGGACTGGAACTAAAAGATGGGTGACTTCTATCATGAGTGGTTAATCTGCACAGAGAGGCGAGTGAGTAAACTACAGATCTGGCAAAGTTTACCTGGTATCAGTCTCACCTCTGAGGCAGGTAGTTGCAGCTTCAATCGCCATTCATCAAAATGTGCGGAATATCTAAGCTGAGGTACATTGGGAGTGTTGCTCTCTCTGGTGGTGTCATGCCTGATTTTCCAATGCATTAGGTAAGCAGGTCAAGTTTCCAGCAGGTCAACAGGCCCTGCAACCTAGTGCCTCAATGCCAACCAAAATGTCCCATCTAAGGTATACCCATTTGCCTGTGTTTGGCCTATATCCCTCTGAACCTTTGCTAACGATGTACCTGTCCGATTATCTTTTAAATGCTGTTATAGTACCTGCCTCAAATACCTCATTGGACAGCTTGTTCCATACACCCACCATCCGCTAAGTGAAAAGTTATCCCTCAGGTTGCTCTTTAAATGTCCTTCTCACCTCTTTGCATGCCAAAAGTGTGCAGCAGATTATAATGGATCAGATTGTACAGTAGGCATTGAATATATACACAATAACCATCTAAATAACCAGATATTGTTTAATCCATCATTTTAAGCTACACAGTTGCCTATAGCTTTCAAAGTCATTATCACAAATGGTTAGATATTGGGAGATCATCCACTTTTATCTGGCTTCCCACTTTCATCTGATCTCCAGCACCACTAACATGAAAGGCATGGCAGAACATGCAGCTTGGTTGAGAAAGTTACTGGTACCCTCAGGAAAGAGGAAACACAAGAGAAACATGAAGAGGGAGTGCAGGTTCAGTGCATGATGAGAAGGAAGAGTTGATTGAGCATCAACAGCAATCACAGTATGTGCAAGTAAAAGATTAGAAGGGCAGGAAGTGCAGATGCTAGACTCAAGGAATTGCAAATGCTGGAATCTTGATCAAAACACAAATTGCTGGAGGAACACAACGGCTCAGGCAGCATCTCGGGAGGGAATGGACAGGCAATGTTTTGGGTCGGGATCTGAAAGCTTTCTCTCTCCTATTCCAATCTGTTGAAGAAGGGTCCCATCCTGAAACATCACCTGTCCATTCCCTCCCTATATGCTGCCTGAGCTGCTGAGTTCCTCTGACACTTTGTGCGCTTGGAAGGGAGGTCCTGTTATAAATATATTCTGCTGAAGGTTTGCAGACACAAAACATTGCCTGCTTTTCTTTTCGGATGGTGCTTGACCTGCTGAATTGTCCCGGCATTTTCTGTACGTATTGCAGATGCTGAAAATCTGCAATATTTTTTATTTTCAATGTGAATATTTTTCCCAATGATGCAGAAAGAGGTCAGTTGGTGCATTGACAGATGACAATAAGTCTCGTTCCCCACTAATCTCCTGCAACCTATCTAGGCTTGCATGCCTTTCCTGATTCTCCTACCATTTCCTTTTGGCAATTTGCAGTGGCCAATATGGTAATATCTCAGCATGTCTTTGGGATGTGGGAAGAAACGCATGGGAAACCCACACAGAGAAAGAAAGAATGTGCACGCTCCACACAGATAGCACTTGGGGTCAGAATTGAACCCAGGAAGTTGGAGCTGTGGAATAGCTACACTGCTACTGTGCAAATGCACGCTCAGTTCTCAGTTTAGTTTATTGTCACATATACCAAGGTACAGTGAAAAGCTTGTGTTGCATGCTATCTAGTCAGTGGAAAGATAATACATGATTACAATCAAGCCATTTACTGTGGATAGATACATGATATGGGAATAACATTTAATGCTGTGCCACCAGTGTGCCTACTTGAGATGCTTTAAGGGAGAATTTAATAATCCACAGAATCTCTTGTGGTGCACAGTACAATAGATTCTAACCCATTTCTAATCTTCTTCCAGATTGGACTAATTTATCCCAGACACCAAGACTGTATTGTTTTTGGTATCCAATGAGGCTTTGACTGTACCACAAATAATCCTCAGCATTTTACCGTTCTCCACTTGAGACTTACATATGCACAAGGTTCTGAAAGGCGTATCACAGAAGTGTCTGTCAACCAAACTGAAGTTGATCTTGTCCTGCACATAATCTCTGCCCACAAACACAAAATCAGAATGTGGTATAACAAGGGAAAGTCCCCAAAATAACAAGAATGTACTGAATAACTTATTTGTTTCCAGATTAAGTCATTGTTCTCTAGCTCTGTGTTGGGTGCTCAAAATAATCCAGGCAAGTAGGAATGGCGCAGTGGCACAGTGGTTGAGTTGCTGCCTTAAGGGCCTGTCCCACTTACGTGTCCTTGGCACGCAATTTACGCAACCTCGTGGTCGTGTTGGCCCGCGATGGTCCCGCGATCGTCGGGTGCGATTACATATACGCACAGCCGTCTGGAGCGCGTGATGTCATTTGAAGATGGGCACAAAATGCTGGAGAAATTCAGCAGGACAGGCAACATCTCTGGAGATAAGGAATGGGTGACGTTTCGTGTCGAGACACTTCTTCAGTGTGAAAAGAAGGTTCTTGATCCGAAACGTCACCAATTGCTTCTATCCAGAGATGCTGCCGGTCCCGCTGAGTTACTCCTGGATTTTGTGTTCATCTTCAATTTTCTTGGCCCCGCTCTGGGAGTAGAAGTGGGGGCGGATCCGGACCGCAATGGCCGTGAGCCCCAGGCCGAGCTCGGCGATCGTTTGCCTGCTTCTGCTGCTGTTGAAGGTGAGACGTTGCATCGCGCCAGGGTCTTGGGCCTGTCCCACTTTGGCCGTCAGTTCAGTGACAGGCCGTTGGCGCGCGAAGATTTTGTTCGCGACAAAAATTTCGGAACCCACGACCACATACCCCTCCGCACTTCTAAGTATGCCTCAATTTGTGTGCCAAGGACACGTACATGGGGCAGGCCCTTTATAGCGCCAGAAACTGGGTTTGATTCTGATTACGGTTGCTGTCTGTATGGAGTGTGTATTACCGGGTACTCCGGTTTGCTCCCACATAACAAAGATGTGCATGTTTCTGATTTAATTGGCTTCTATAAATTTGTCCCTACAGAAGGGCCTGTTTCCACATTGAATCTCAAAATTATACTAAACTAAATTAAACTACATACAGTATGTAACAACCTGGTTACATCAAATCTCTTTTTGATATTACTTTCCAGTTAAGATGGATCCCCATAGAGCAAGCATCTCCGTCCATTAAACATTTCCTACAGTGAGTTAACTTCAGAGGAGACACTTCTTTAGACTGGTTCCATTAACTTCAGTTAACTTCAGATGTTTACTCTACATTTTTCACAATTTGATAACCTTGGGAAAAGGTTCTGACTGTCCACCCTATCTATGACTCTCATAATTTTATATACTTCTATCGTCTCCTCTCAACCTCCGACTTTCCAGAGAAAATTATCCAAGTTTAACCAAAATCTCCTTGTAGCTGAAATCCTTGAATCCAGGCAGCATTGTGGTAAATCTCCTCGGATACAAAGTGCTGGAGTAATTCAGCAGGTCCGGCTCCATTCTGAAGAAGATGGATAGTGACATTTTGGGTCGAGACCCTTCTTCAGATGTCACCAGCCTATGTTCAATCGGTCTGAAGAAGGGTCCTAACCCGAAACATCAGATATCCATTTTGAATCAGTCTGAAAAAGGGTACCAATCAGAAATGTCACCAATCCATGTTCTACAGAGATGCTGCCTGACCCGCTGAGTTACTCTAGTGCATTGTGTCTTTCTTTTTCAAGATTCAAGATTCAAGAGAGTTTATTGTCATGTGTCCTAGATAGGACAATGACAATAAACTACAACAGAATATGGTAGGCATAAATAAATACAGAACAGAACTGAACAGATCAGTACGACCATATGCCAATGAATATATATATATATATATACACACATAAATAAACAGATAAAGTGCAATGGACTATTAATGAACAGAGTTTTGTTTGAGTTGAGTTTGATAGCCTGATGGCTGTGGGGAAGCAGCTATTCCTGAACCTGGATGTTGCAGATTTCAGGCTCCTGTACGTTCTACCTGAAGGAAGCGGGGAGATTAGTGAGTGGCCAGGATGGTGTGGGTCCTTGATGATGCTGGCTGCCTTTTTGAGGCAGCGACTGCGATAGATCCCCTCAATGGTAGGGAAGACAGAGCTGTCGATGGACTGGGCAGTGTTCACAACTTTTTGCAGTCTTTCTCGCTTCTGGGCGCTCAAGTTGCCGAACCAAGCCACGATGCAACCGGGCAGCATGTTCCCCACTCTGCACCTGCAGAAGTTCGAGAGAGTCCTCCTTGACATACCGACACTCCATAATCTTCTCAGGAAGTAGAGGCGCTGATGAGCTTTCTTTATAATTGCATCCTTGTTCTCGGACCAGAAGAGATCTTCAGAGATATGCACGCCCAGGAATTTGAAGCTCTTGACCCTCTCCACCATCGACCTGTTGATATAAACAGGACTATGGGTCCCCATCCTACCCCTTCCACTATCAGTTCCCTAGTTTTGCTGGTGTTGAGAGCCAGGTTATTGTGCTGGCACCATTTGGTCAAACCGTCGATCTCCCTTCTATACTCTGACTCATCTCCATCAGTGATACGTCCCACAACAGTGGTGTCATCAGCGAACTTGATGATGGAGTTCGCACTTTGACCGGCTATGCAGTCATGAGTATAGAGTGAGTATAGCAGGGAGCTGAGCACACATACTTGAGGTGCTCCCGTGCTGATTCTTATCGACGTTGACATATTTCCACCAATATGAACAGACTGTGGTCTGTGAATGAGGAAGTCGAGGATCCAATTGCAGAGAGATACGCAGAGGCCCAGTTCCGAGAGTTTGGTAACCAGCTTGTGTTAAATGCTTAGCTGTAGTCAATGAATAACAGCCTGACATGTGAGTTTTTGTTGTCCAACTGGTCCAGAGCAGAGTGGAGAGCCAGCGAGATTACATCCACCGTTGATCTGTTGTGGTGGTAAGCGAACTGCAGTGGGTCCAGGTTTTTGTCGAAGTAAGAGTTGATTTGCGCCATGTTCAACCTCTCAAAGCAATTCATCACAACCGACATTAGTGCCACTAGTCATTGAGGCACATCACCTTGCTCTTCTCGGGTATAATTGATGCCCTTTTAAAGCAGGTGAGAACCTCAGACCTCAGAAGTGAGAGGTTGAAAATGTCTGTAAAATCTCCAGCCAGTTGGTCTACACAGGTTTTTTGAACATGACCGGGTATACCATCAGGTCCAGGCGCTTTTCGAGGGTTCACCCCTCTGAAAGATTTTCTGACGTCGATCAGAAAATCAGCACAGCAGTTCCGTGTTTCTCCACTTCCTAAAACACTTAAAATATGAATGATAACTTAGAAATGTAATTGTAGGGTCTATTAATTAATTAGCTTCTTTCTCTTTAGCTTCGCCAGAGATCACAGCAGCAGATGCACTCTTCACGAGGAGCAGATCCTTAACATTTGTTTTCTTTGCTGAAAGCTTACAAAGTTAGGGGAGTATAAAATAAGAAATTAGTAAAAAATTATGCACCAGTTCAATTTCACATGCTTTTGAATGAGCCTTGACTAAACATCATACCAGCAGGATAACTTCACCCTGTCAGATTAAGACACAAAAATAAAAGAATTTCATAAAGTATGCCACCAGTCCCTCACATTAAAATGTCATTGTCTTCTACTTAAAGAGGATGTTCCAGTGTCAACCAGTGGCAATAGGGTTTGGTTATTGTGACACAGTGTCATAGGGAGCACAGAATGTTGCAATATCGTGTCAAAATATATCTTGCAACAAGACTATGAGAAAAGTAAAAATAAAAGGAAAGATAAGAACAAGCTGCTTCCAAACAATTACCGTTACTGTAAGTCACGTAAAAGTACAACATTAGAGATCTTTGCATCTTAAAAATAAAACTAAACCATTGCTTGTGATCAAATTTCCACTAAATACCATATTTTATGCAAACCCTCCTTCTTGAAGATTGAAGGATGAATTTGATTAATGGTAAATTAGAAGTGGACCAAGCAAGACAGTCTCTGAAAATTAATCTCCCCCAGATTAAATAGAACATATAAGTGCACGGTTTCTATACTTTACACCAAGTATTATGCAAATTTCAATAGAGGTGCAGCTAATGAAAAATGGCAGTAAGTTGGTTGCCACATTACCAAAGGATTGTACATTGACAGCTTTTCAAGTTCTCAATGTTGTAACCTGTGTTTTATAACATGGTAAAGATAATGTTAAAGAAAAAATACCCAATACTATTTAAACATCCACGCAGATGCATTATTAGCACATTATATTCCCAATAAATTAAAACAAAATCTGTGTGGTTTATATTTTTATTGATTAAAATGCAGATTTCAAGTCAGCTAAAGATCTAAATATATCAAATAAAATGTGTTATCTCATTAAATTAGATATGTATAGTTAACTCACAGCAATATTTATTTGGATAGGCAATAACAACAGTACTGTCTATAAGGTTTACCCTGTAAAGGAACTGTATTATTGGGTTTTCCTGTATGAGGCTCCATGTGTGTGTCAAGAGCTTTCTGTTACCAATAAACGTGGATTTGTCCAAAGGTTTGCTGCCTGTGTTCCAGCGCACACCATGTCCCATTCACCCATAAGCCTGCTCTTGCTGATCAATGGTGGCTTCCAATCCAAGTAAGTCAAATCAAGTTGAGTCTATTGTCACATGCATAAGTACGGTGATGTACAGGTACAAGGAAAAGCTTGTTTGTAGCAGCAACACAGGCATATAAACTCGGACAACACACAAAAGCATAAATTACAAATAAATTCTGCAAGACTGTAAAAGAAAAACAAGACATTAGTGCTAAACACAGTTTAAAAAATGTAAATCGAAGCGCAGGATGTCGTCCGTAGTGTGCCATTGCCGAATTAATGTTGGGGTCGGTTCAAGAACCTGATGGTTGTGGGAATGAGGCTGAAACTTAGGGCAGTAGAATCAAAATCCTCATTATATTTAATGGATAACCACGTGTACCTTAGTGCAAGTTGCCTGACCTAGATCTAAAGGTCAGATTAGGTTGGGCAACTCTTTTTTATCAGCATTGACATGATAGGCTAAATGCCCTCCTGTGCATCATAGATTCTCTCTGTGTTTATCCTCTTGTTAAGTACCTTGTGATGTTGCTAAAGAGGCAAGTTGTTAAACAGCATTTACCTCTTTACTTAGGGTGCTGGATTTAACAGCGCAATCCAGTTGTATGGCAAGGAATGTAAACATCTGTGGGGGTCTTTTGAAGTCGTACCATGCAGCAAAATGACTATGTGTTAGAGAGCAGAAGTCATTTTCTTGGGTTAAACTTACAAAATAAAGGGAAGACCTAAATTTTGAATAATATTTAGTATAAATCGAGAATTTTTCAAATTAATGAAAAGTTTGTGGATACTGCAAAATGAAGCTTTTGCACATTTTTAAAGCTCCCGAATTAATATTGGGGAAAGGAACTGTGCTGTACGGATCAGCCCCAGGATTCAATGAAATGGCCAACTCCTGTTCCACAAAGAGCTGGAGTAACTCAGCGGGACAGGCAGCATCAAGGTCTGAAGAAGGGTCTCGACCTGAAACGTCACCCATTCCTTCTCTCCAGAGATGCTGCTTGTCCCACTGAGTTACTCCAGCATTTTGTGTCTAACATTCAGCATCACCAGTTCCTTCCCACACCAATAACATATTATTGTTGGACATTTGTGGAATTTCCACCATCGAGGTGGAGATTCACTTGCACAGGTTAAGCATTTCTCTGGTCATCCTCTGTAAATTTCCATTTTTTTTCATGTAAAGTACAAAGGGAACATTTAGATTTTAGACTTGAGAAATACAGCATGAAAACAGGCCTTTTGGCCCAATAAGTCTGCATTAACCAGCGATCACCCATACAGTAGCACAATCCTGCACAGTAGGGACACTTTACAGAAACCAATTAACCTACAAACATGTACATTTTTGGAGTGTAAGAGAAAACAGGAGCTCCCAGAGAAAACCCACATAGTCACAGGGAGAACGTGCAAACTCCGTACAGACAGCACCTGTAGTTAGGATTGAATCTGGGTCCCTGGCACTGTGAGCAGCAACTCTACTGCTGCACCACTGTGCCACCCCTTTACATTCCTTGGTTACATTTATATAAAATCAAGTCTTTCAGCTCATTGTACCTCCGAAAATCGTGACTGTACTCAGTAGCACTGGTTTCAAAACGTTTAAACTGCATAAAGAATGGAACAGGCTTTACGTGGTGTATTTCTATACAATCTGCAGAGATAATGAGGCCATAGTTTCATATTAATGACTTCATATGAAAGAACTAATCTGGGAGCATATTCTATCCATTTTTAACCAGGTTACAATAAAAAACAATAGTCAACTTACCGAGTTTAAATGTTGAAGATCTGATTGAAAAGAGAGCTGTGTAAAAATATATATATTACTAGACTATGTGGGACCTGTTGGGTCCCATATCCACATGGGGGGGCTGGTCCCCCAACGTAATATTCTACTTCTCCCCAATTCCAATATTGCTGGCCAGTGGGGGAGCTATTCCTTGAAATTCCATTTCAAGCAGGGTGCAAGGCCACCAAATTCAAGTGCAGTTTCATACCACTTCAAGCAGGGTGCAAGGCCACCAAATTCAGGTGCAGTTTCCCACCACTTCAAACAGGGTGCAAGGCCACTGAATTCATGTGCAGTTTCCTATCAATTCAAGCAGGGTGCAAGGCCCCCGAATTCAAATGCAGTTTCCGACCACTTCAAGCAGGGTGCAGGGCCAATGAATTTAAGTGCAGTTTCATACCACTTCAAGCAGAGTGCAGGGCCATCAAACTCAAGTGCAGTTTCCTACCACTTCAAGCAGGGTGCAAGGCCACCAAATTCAAGTGCAGTTTTAAACCATTTCATACATGTCAGGGCCACCAAATTCAAATGCAGTTTCATACCATTTCATGCAGGGTGCAAGGCCACCACATTCAAATGCAGTTTCATACCATTTCAAGCAGGATGAAACCACCATAAAACCACACAAAACTCCACATAAACACCACACTCACAGTTCAGTAGACATTCAGTGTGTTCAGTTGATTCACAGCTCAGACAGAGTCGTGACCTCTCCCTCCCCCATCTTGCAGAGACTGAGACACACCTATACTTCCGTGTTTTATAAACCCTCTCCCTCCCACCGGAAGGGGCATGTTCTTCATGGCGTGATTGACAGGAGAGAGATTCTCACCATTTTTTAAACACTAATAACACTTTTATTTTTATTGATGGGAAGAATCCTCTGCACCTGATGAGCGGGGGGGGGGGGGTTGACAGAATAAGATGGCCAAACATCACAGCCACAAGTAGTAGCGTTTTATCTAAAATCAATATAGAGTGCAAACTGGAAGTTGTCCAGTTACCACCACAAACAACCATTTGCAGTGCAGCATTTCAAAGCAGTGGCCACCACCAACAACCATTTGCAGTGCAGTATGTCAAAGCAGTGACCACCACCAACAACCATTTACAGTGCAGCATTTCAAAGCAGTGGCCACCACCAACAATCATTTGCAGTGCAGCATTTCAAAGCAGTGACCTCCACCAACAACCATTTGCAGTGCAGCATTTCAAAGCAGTGACCACCACCAACAACCATTTGCAGTGCAGCATTTCAAAGCAGTGACCACCAACAACAACCATTTGCTGTGCAGCATTTCAAAGCAGTGACCACCACCAACAACCATTTGCAGTGCAGCATTTCAAAGCAGTTACCACATTTTCATTTTCAAACCACATTAAGGGCACTAACAGCTGAGTAGACATGTGAGGAGTGTTATTCACAGCTCAGAGAGACGTGACCCTCACGCTTCCTCCATCTTGCAGAGACCAAGAGAGACACAACACTTCCGGGTGTTATGGTCCCTCCCCCCTCCAACCAGCAGGGGCAGCAGAGAGAATGTCAACATTTTTAAAACATTAATAACTCTTTTATTTTTCATCGATAGGAAAACCCCTCTTGTCCTGTGCAGCAGATGGGGACACTATGTAAGATGGCCAAAATTCACAGCTATAAGTGGCAGCGTTTTTTTCAAAAATCATTAAACAGAAAAACAAGAAGTGGTCAAGATCTTACTTTTAGTAATATAGATTTGCAATGCCTCAAAATTAATCATTACAACATAATCAAATCTGGGTTGGAGTTACTATAAATTCACAAGACTTGTGCAAGACTTTGAAGCAGTTCATCAAAATTCTTAGCAGTGAGGTTGTAAACCACGAACAGATTATATACATACTATTCTGAAGTACATTTAAGCAGACCGACATCACACTATGCAAATCATAGAAGGTCTTTAATGTCCGCTTGTTAAAGCAGTGAGAGTTGAGCTTCAAATCAAGAGTGCTTGAGACCAGAAGAGGCTTTACACCTCATATTTTAATCAGCTTTAATTCCCCATTTCTTGCATTAAACATGCTGGATCATTCATTACTACCATATTATATATACTGTACATCATGTTATATATTCCGATTGATTTAGTAATGCAAATAAAATTGTGTGAGCCAAAATTAAAATTAAAGATCGTATTTAAAAAGAACAGCTAATTCATCTTGCAAAGGAATTTATGAACATGAAATAAATTATAATAAATGTTGTAGATGTTATTGAAATACATTCACCATTATAAATAGTGTGCCTATAAAATATCCAAGGAAAGATTCTACATCATACTGAAAAGATAACACTCGCATTTTATTATGTTATACACTATTTTGAAAGTAAACAAAGAGCTACAAAGTGATGTTTAATACTAAGACAAAGCACACAAAATCATTCTGGAGAAAATTGGCATTGATAAGGCAAGGCAAGTTTAAGTCAGGGTTCTAAGAACATTTATAAAGATGTTTTCATTTTTAGCAACATTACATAAAGAACTGGAGGCATTACAAGTTACAGATATATTCGTCACCAGGAAGAAGTTAGTTAACAGTTTTTGGAGAGCTGTTAAGGCAGAAACATCCTTCCAGAAACAATGGGAAAAGCTTTTTAAAAGATAATGGTTTTGATATTAGTCTTGTTTGGTTTTGTCACAGATACTGGGACATAATGAAATACTTTGTTTTGCATGCTGCCTTGGCAAATCCTACCATTCATCATTACATCAGGTAATGCAAAATAGAAAATAAACAGACTATAGAATGAAAATAGCGAATAAAAACTTTCGAAAATGTTAAAGGATATGGCAGGAAGACAATGTTTAAAAGACTTGAACAGATCCGTGGATAGGAAATGTTTAGAGGGGTATTGGTCAAACACCGGCAAATGGGACTAGCTCAGGTGGGCACATTAATTGGCTTGGACAAGTTAAGCCAAAGGGTCTATTTTCATGATGTACGAATATTACTTTATGACAATGGATTAAGCTTTCTGAGCTGGAATAATTGAATAGACTCCTTCTGTGCTGCAAAGCTCCTACAATTCAATGAAATTACTAAGCTGATTGTCCTCGCTCATGTTTGGCGGTATCCTTCCAATCACATTTTCACCCCACAATTATTTTGATTAATTTTCAGCATCTGCGCATTGCAACCAATTTATTATCCATTGTCAATTGCCCTTGAGAAGTTAGTGATGGCAAGCCTAAACAACTGCACCTGTTATCAAAGTCACTAAGGACATCCTCTGAGTTTATGAGAAGCAGGCCTTATTTCTCCCCATCCTTTTGATGTCTTTGGCTTGGCTAGTTATGCCCTTCTTATTTGGAGTATTGTGATCAGCTATAGGCCCCATTTCTGAGGAAGCATGTGCTAGCTTTGGAGAGGGTCAAGAGGAGGTTTATTAGAATGATCCTGGGAATGATTGGGTTACGGTACGATGAGGGCCTGTACTCATTGGAGTTCAGAAGGATGAGGGGAAGACCTCATTGAAACTTACCGAATAGTTAAAGGCCAGGATAGTGGATGTGGAGAGGATGTTTCCACTGGTGGGAGAGTCTAAGACCAAAGGGCATAGCCTCAGAATAAAAGGACACACCTTTCAAATGGAGATGAGGAGGGATTTCTTTACTTAGAGGGTTGTGAATCTGTGGAATTCAATGCCACAGATGGCTGTGGAGGACATCCTTGGGTATTTTTAAGGTGAAAATTGAAACATTCTTTTAGGGAGAAGTCAGGAGATTGGGGTTAAGGAAAGATGATTGAATGGCAAGTTGACTCATTGAGCCGAATGGCCTACTTCTGCTCCTTATGAATTTATTCAGTTGGATGAACTACTTCTGCTTGGTCCCATACCAATCAACCCAGGTATTGCTTGGGAATTTCCATTGATGGGTTCTCTTAATACATCTTGTACCACACAACCAGCTTCTGAATCTATTATCTTGTGCATAATCTCTTCAGAAGAGATTGGATAAATAATAAAACTACACAAATTGCTGGAGTAACTCAATGGGTCCAGCAACATTTTTGGAGAACAAGGATAGGCCAAATTTGGAGACAAAAATGCATAAAGGGGATAAGGGGTAACTTGAGAAAGAATAGGGCCCCTCAGAAATAAAGTGTGTGGAGCTGTAGGATATGGGGTAGGTTCTCAATGAATATATTTCCACCAGATGATTGTGATGGTTAGGTTTTTTTTTCAGATTCAAGGCATGTGACTGGTCCCTCATAGATCAGTGCTGGGTCAGTTGCTGTTTGTCAACTCTTCATTTAAGTGTGAGCTGAAGGGATTTATAGGAGGCATTGCCTCAAAAAGGTAGCCAGCATCAAGGACCCACACCACCCTGACCATGCTCTTATTTCACTCTTGCCATTGAGAAGAACATAGAGTAGTCCGAACACTTAAACGTCTAGGATCAGGAACAGTTTATTTCCAAAACCATCAGGCATTTCAACACTACAAACACCATCTAAACTACGAACTGGCTTGATTGCACTAGGGACTCGGGCCTTTTTTGCACTCTAACAATTAAACACTTAATGACTTAACATAATTCCAATACAATTAATTTCCAAACCCTTGAACCTAGGATTCAGCAACCCTCTTGACAACTAAATCCTTGACATTCTGACCCATGCACCACAACAAATAAGGACAGGTGACAAAAACATCCTCCACGATAACTCTCAATACCTGTTTCCATGCAAGGTTGCAGCTTCAGCCATTTATTATACTCCCTATACACTCACTGTTTGTGAGGTCATATTCTTCCCAACCATTTATAAATTTGTGGAAGACACAACTGTAGTGGGCCAGATCTCAAACAATGAAAAGACAAAGTACAGGAAGCAGATAGAGAGCATTGTAGCATGATGTCAAGACAACAATCTCTCCCTCAGAGTCAGAAAAACAAAAGAACCGGTAGTAGACATCAGGAATCGGGATGAAGTGAAGATGGTCAAGAGCTTCAATCTTCTCAGTGTAAATAACACCAACAATTTGACCTTTATCAACCACATCGATGTTACAACCAAGAAAGCAAACCAATGCTACTTCCTCAGTAGACAAATAAATTTTGGCATGTTTCAAATGATACTTATTAATGTCTACAGATGTGCCATAGAAAGAATTCTATCGGATGTGTCTCAGCCTGGTTGCCAGCTGCCCTGACCAAGACAGCAAGAAATTGCAGACTTCAGCAGCTCGGTACATTACGCAAACCAGCTTCACTCCCATTGACTGCATCTTGATGCTGCCTCGGGTAAGCAGCAATAATCAAGGACGACCCATACCTTGTTCATTCTTTCTTCTCTCTTCCCCCATTGGGCAGAAGATTTAAAAGCCTGAAAGCACATGCTGTCAGTTTGTACATGTTTTCACAAGCTTCAAAGTAACAGTTGGTGGTGACCAACAAAGTTCTCAAGCTGATTCATCAACTCGAGCTCAAGGTTGCTGTCGAGTATGTTAAAACATGACAGGAATCAAGAGCTAACAAACACATAATGAAGTTGAAGACTCAAAATGTCTCTGAAGACGCTCAAGAAAATTATTCACCCAAGATGAACTGCCAAAAGCCGTCTAAGCGGAGACCTGGCCAAACATTCAGGCACTTTATTATAATACTGCAAAGTCTTGGGAAAAAGTCCCAACTAGGTTCATGAAGGTCAATAGCATCATCGAAGATGATCTGGCTTGTTCCAAGTTCTATCTGTGATGAACAGAGAGGTGAATGTGTGGTTTTCCATGGATAAGTTCACAGTGAAGGTTGACCATCTATCAGCACCTTCAACGTCAGCAGTATCAATGCAATCTTCCTATCCTGATCTTCCTCTATCGCTTCCTCATCTGCTTATCCACCACCCAAGTTATTTGAGCAAGTCAATGCAAGGAATTAAGGTATGCAAGGCTAATGTTAAATTAGTTTGTATTTAATCTATAAAATTTAATTTCACTTTTACTAAATGTATTTCATCCATCTATTTAATCCATAACTTTTTTTCATTTCATTGTAAAATATAGTGCGTTCATGGAGTGCAGAGAATATGACAGAATAGTAGTCTACTGCTGTCAAAGTATAGAACAAAAGCAAATGAGCACATGATTGTGGTAAATTCTGACTTGTACAAGTTGCTTTCAAGTACAGTTCCCAGAAATGAAATTTTATATTTGATAGGAATTTTAGTATGATTGTAAACTTGTTGAGGGTGGACTTGCTGCCAGGGGTGGAGGTGGAGACAGATATGATAGAGGCATTTTAATTAAGTTTGGTTTATTATTCTAATGTGTCCAAGGTACAATGAAAAGCTTTTGTTTGTGTGCTATTCAGTCGAACAAAAGACTATGCAAAAAGTGCAGGTATATCTCCACTTTTTTTTTTCCTGTCTTTCTTTTTCCTTCTCCTCTCCTACATCTTTATTCACTCTTTGTCCACACTACTTTGGTAATCTAGGGGGTCCTATCTTTTCACCTTTCACTTTTTCCCTTTCTTGTTCTTTTCCCTTATTTTCAAGTTAAAAGGTTAAAATTGAAGCTGTACACTACTTGTATAATTTTATATGCCGATCGTTTTGTTATTGTACAATTGCTTCTAATAAAAATAATTAAAATAAACAACAAAAAAGAAGAAAAGACTATGCATGAATACAATCAAGAGCACGGATAAAGGGTACAACACCTCTACTTCAACTAAGTCCAATAAAGTCTGGTTAAAGATAGTTCAAGGGTCTCAGATGAGGTAAATGGGAGGGCCTCCCTCTAGCTGATGAGAAGACCGCTCAGTTGCCTGAAAACAGCTCCTAAGAAATTGTTCCTAAATCTGGAGGTTTGCATTTCAAACTTCTGTATCTCTTGCCTGATGGGACAGGGAAGAAAAGGGAGTGGCCGGGGTGAGACTGGTCCTTGATTACTGGCCTTGCTGAGGCAACATAAAGTGTAGATGGAGTCAATGGAAGAGGCTTTTAGATAGGCACGTGGGTATGCAGAGAATGGAGGGTTATGGGTCATGTGCAGGAAGAGAAGATTAGTTTAACCTGGCATCATTTTCAGCATAGAGATTATGGGCCAAAGGACCTGTTCCTCTGCTGTACTGTTGATATGCATAGAGGTGAAGGCTTACCATGGATGAACAGGAGTGCAGAGCAGTTTATGTGCTGTTCTGTTCTATGTTCTATGGCCATAATTCTAGTGCATGCCAAACATTTGGTGAGAAATGCACTGTATGGAAGTAAAACTTTAATTTGCAGCTGAAATTATGTCTTTTTTTTTCTGCTACAGAAACACTGTTAGCCATTCACTGAGACCCATATTATTTACAGCACTTCATTGACTAGCGGTTTGTGAAATAGCCACAGTAATTTGACACTTGCTGCAGTGTGCTGAAGGAAGCTCTGGAGACTATTGCAAGCTGAGAGAGTAACCTTGAGTAATCCTTCATTATCACTTTCGCATTGATACCTTGATTATTATTTCATTGGGTTTTCTGTAATAGCTGGTGTTGCAGGAAATCATGGAGGTATAGCCAACAGATCCAGAGACTCCTATGGAGGGGAGGAAGAAACCCTTGCCTCCACACATGCAGATCCTAGGAGGATTTTGAGACATACATGCCTGCCTTTGGATCTCTGAATAATGAATCAAGAGTTTCCAAGTCAGTGATCTGTGGCAATGGTTGTCAACATTCAAACACTTGGCGTTCTAGCTGTAGAAATAACGTTCACTCTTACCCTGAAATTCATTGACTCTAGGTTATGATCGGCATGGTGATCCAGCGGTGGCGTAGAAGTAGCGTTGCTACCTTACAGCGCTAGAGACCCAGATTTGATCCTGACTACTGGTGTTGTCTGTATGGAGTTTGTATATTCTCCAGGTGCTCTGGTTTCTTCCCTCAATCCTAAGACATACAGGTTTGTAGGTTAATTGACTTCAGTAAAAATTGTAAATTGTCCCTAGTGTGTAGGATAGTGTTAGTGTACAAGGATTGCTGGTTGGAGCGGATTCAGTGGGCTGTTTCTGCGCTGTATCTCTGAACTAAAGACACAAAGTGCATGAGTAACTCAGCGGTTCAGGCAACATCCCTGAAAAATATTGATAGGTGACGTTTTGGGTTGAGACCCTTCTTCTCCAGAGATGTTGCCTGGTCCATTGAGTTACTCCAGCACTTTGTGGCTTTTGTGTATTAACCAGCATCTGTAGTTCTTTGTTTCTGGGTCATTTCAAACAGTGATGGGTGTTCTGTACAGTATTCACCAGGCACCATAGTATTAGGAGATATTTTGTCCCTTTGCTGCAACAAAGACCTTCAGGTTGAGTGGGTGAATAAACTGTGCCGTCTCCAGGCTTCCTAAAGGTTAGGCAGCACTCATGGCACTTCAAGCTCCCCTTCAGATCCTGCAGAGCCAACTGCAACACAAGAAGAAACAATTCCAAGAGGACCATGAGGAAGAATTTCTTGTGGTCAATGTTGCATGCTCTTGGAGATTGCAAGACTCTCTTATTCTTAGACTATTTGTCATCTTGGCAAAGCGAGTTGACTTTGGGGAGAAAAGGGGTTAAACCTTTTTCCTTGGCTTATAGAGTCATACAGTGTGGAAACAGGCCCTTCAGTCCAACTTGCCCACACCGAACAACATGCCCCACTACACTAGTCCCACTTGCCTGCATTGGTACCATATTCATCTAAACCTGTCCTGTCCATGTATCTGTCTAATTGCTTCTTAAATATTGCAATAGCCCCTCCCTTAATACCTCCTCTGGCAGGTTAGTCTCTGGAGCACCAATTCAACGACTTGGCAGCCAGACAGAGAGAGAAGGTGAGGAAATAATGGGCTAGCCTGATGACATCTGATTTTGGATCACGGGTTGTTAAAGTCACCCACTGAAAAATATCACTGCGTGACCTCTACACTGTATTTAAACTGAGGTAAACCTCAGCCACTGTTGCTTCTGAAAGCTTTAACTATGGTCAAAGGTGCAACAGGTTTGCACAAAGCTGGCTACGATGATTGATCACTTCCACTAAGGGCAGAGCATTCCTACGCAGCGTGCAGTGATTAACTTCACCTTGATCACGTTATGAAGTCAGTCTGTCCCGGTGGTTCTGAGGTAATGAGGAACACCACTGAGATAGCTTCATCCACAGCAGCTGTGCACTTATGAGTAGTTCAGTATACCCAGCAGAATCATTCAGTCCAATCAAGTGGTTTCATTAAGGTCCTTGTAGCACACTGACTAAGGTCATCTGACCTATGCTGGACTACCATCCGTACAATTATCCCTTTGGTGCTGTGAGAATGTGGCTTTCAGCTCAATTTGTGTGGTGTTTATTTGTTCAGAAGGTGCAATGGAATCAGTTATAGAAATGAATAGCAAAGCCTTAGGTTCTGTTCTTCCCTGACTTGGAAAAAATACTTGCCAAACCCACACTGTGATCAATAGTCAGTCCCACATAGAGTATATGGACAATACCTTAACTAAGGGATTACTTTCATTCGCATGAAGTTTGCCTTGGAGTTATAGTCATGCAGCAAGGAGCAAAACTCAGTGCTGGAGTAACTCAATGGGTCAGGCAGCATCTGTGGTGGGAATGGATAGGCAACGTTTCCTTCAAACTGATTGTACTAGGAGAAGAAAGATGGAAAAGAGAGGTGGGGGTGGGTTATTGTACAGCTGTATACCATCAAGCTTCCATTTACAGTAAACCTATTTTTTTATTTTCCCTGCATTCCCATTAGTTCTCCCAGATTCTTCCACTGACTTACACACACGCAAAGTGGTAATTAACAGTGGCAAATTAACCGACCAATAAGCACACCTTTTGGATGTGTAGGAAGGAACTGCAGATTCTGGAGTAATTCAGCAGGTCATGCAGCATCTCTGGAGAAAAGAAAAGGCTGGGACTCTTCTTCAGACTGAAAGAAAAAGAAAGCCAGAACAAAACAGGGCTGGCAACAGATGACCTCAGGAAGTGTGGAGTCCATATGGCCCATTGTTGACTGAGGAAGATGTGCTTATGATAGGAATATGAGGATGCGAACAGTGGAACTAGTAGAATGCCTAGGGTGGAGGAGAGTGGGGAGAGCGGAGGGAAAAGGAATGCTGGAGTTACTTGTAATTTGAAATTTTAAGTTAAATTGAAATTCATACCACTGGGTTATAAGCTGCCCAAGCAAAATATGAGATGTAGGAGGAAAACAAAGTAGCAGGAAGAAACCAATGTGGTCACAGGGGGAGTGTTCAAACTCCACACAGACAGCTCCTATTAGCAAGAGTCTTTCAAGTTGGTTTGATGGTCCAGCTCTGTCGTTCCCCTGACATCCTCCATCTTCCCCCATCCTGTGACGTAATTAGGCTGATGAAAGACTACTCCCTTTCAGTAAGGACAACTGTAGAGTACCAGGTGGTGCATCAGTAGAGTTGCTGCCTTACAGCGCTTGCAGCACCAGAGACCCGGGTTCGGTCCTGACTATGGGTGCTGCCTGTACAAAGTTTGTATGTTCTTGTATTGTCAAAGTCAAAGTAAAAAGTCAAAAGAGTTTATTGTCATGTGTCCCTGACAGGACAATTAAATTATTTATTTGCTTCAGCACAACAGAACATAGTAGGCATTGATTACAAAACAGATCAGTGTGTCCATATACCATTATATACGAAATACACACATGAATAAATAAATTGATAAAGTGCAAATAACAGAAAAAGGGGTATTAAGGTTCAGAGTTTTGTCAGAGCCAAGTTTAATAGCCTGATGGCTGTGGGGAAGTCACCCAGGACTTGACCTGAACGTGGTCGTTGCAGTCCTCAGGCTCCTGTACCTTCTACCTGAAGGTAGCAGGGAGATGAGTGTGTGGCCAGGATGGTGTGGGTCCTTGATGATGCTGCCAGCCTTTTTGAGGCAGTGACTGCGATAGATCCCCTCGATGGAAGGGAGGTCAGAGCCGATGATGGACTGGGCAGTGTTTACTACTTTTTGTAGTCTTTACCTCTCCAGGGCGCTTAAGTTGCCGAACCAAGCCACGATTCTATCAGTCAGCATGCTCTCTACTGTGCACCTGTAGAAGTTAGAGAGTCGCCTCCTTGACAGACCGACTCTTCGTAATCTTCTCAGGAATTAGAGGTGCTGATGAGCTTTCTTAATAATTGCACCTGTGTTCTCGGACCAGGAAAGATCTTCAGAGATGTGCACGCCCAGGAATTTGAAACTCTTGACCCTTTCAACCATCGACCCGTTGATATAAACAGGACTGTGCGTCCCCATCCTACTCCTTCCAAAATCCACAATCAGTTCCTTGGTTTTGCTGGGGTTGAGGGCCAGGTTATTGTGCTGGCACCATATGGACAGTCGCTCGATCTCTCTTCTATACTCTGACTCATCAGTGATACGTCCCACAACAGTGATGTCGTCAGCGAACTTGTTCGCACTATGACCGACCACGCAGTCATGAGTATAGAGTGAGTACAGCAGGGGGCTGAGCATGCAGCCTTGAGGTGCTCCCGTGCTGATTGTTATCGAGTCTGACACATTTCCACCAATATGAACAGACTGTGGTCTGTGAATGAGGAAGTTGAGGATCCAATTGCAGAGGGATGTGCAGAGACCCAGTTCTGCGAGTTTGGTAACCAGCTTGGAGGGGATGATTGTGTTAAATGCCGAGCTGTAATCGATGAATAACAGCCTGACATATGAGTTTTTGTTGTCCAAGTGGTCCAGAGCCGAGTGGAGGGCTAGCGAGATCGCATCCACCATTGATCTGTTGTGGCGGTAAGCGAACTGCAGTGGGTCCTGGTTTTCGCCGAGATCTTCGGTTTCCTCCCACACTGCAGGTTTGTAGGTTAATTGGCTTGGTATAAGTGTGAATTGTCCCTAGTGTGAGGAGGATAGTGTTAATGTGCAGGGATCAGTGCGGACTCAGTGGGCCAAAAAGCTTGTTTCCTAGCTGCATCTCTCAACTAAAATAAATTAAACGATAATCATGAACAGCTCGGGATCATGGAAGGAATCATTTGTGACTGTACCATCTCAGGCTGATGAGCTTCATATGTAAATATATGGCTAGAAAGCCAGTGGACTGGAGGGATCCTGACATATTGTATAGGAACAGTGTTCTCAGATTCCACAAGGGCACTGGTGTTCACCAACCATACCTTTACAATCCTTGTTGTGAACAATCTCAATTTCTAAACATCTTTCTTTTATCATTGATGAAAATCAAATATACAGCAGGTACTGGAAAATTTAAATTTGAATGGAAAATGTAGAAACTCTCAGCAAGTTTTTAGATTTTAGAGATACAGCACTGGAACAGGCCCTTTAGCCAGAGTCCGTGCCGACCAGACTCCATACACTGGCACTATCCTATACTCTAAGGACAATTTACAATTTTACCAAACCCAATGAACATACAAACCTGTATGTCTTTGGAATGTTGGAGGATACCTGAGCACCCAGAGAAAAACCCACACGGTCACAGGGAGAATGTACACACTCCGTACAGACAGCACCCATAGTCAGGATCAAACCACAGTCTCTGGCGCTGTAAGGCAGCAACACTACTGTTGCACCACTGTGAAGGAAAAGCAGTGCTTATGTTTTAGAGTGAAGTGCCTTCATTTCAACTTGAAAAACAACTCCATTCTCCCTCCACTGATGCTGCCTGACCTACAAGAGTTTCCAGCATTTTCTGCCTCTATTTTAAAACTAGTTTTGTGATTTAACAAAGTTTTACCTCTTACTTAATGAGCTGATAATAGTTTTTTTGTCATGTAATTCATATCTTAGGTTGTCATCATTCACCAATTACAAGAACATTTTAGCCATCAGTATTATCTTTCTCTAACTATTTATTATCTATCTAACGCTCAATTAATAATTGAATAAAGCTTTTTAAATTTTTTTTTAATTTTTATTTTATTAGAAGTACAGGAATATGGCACCAAGGTGCCTAATATATATTGACATATTACATTTTATGTACAGCTTCTTATATATATATATATATTTATTTATTTAATAATGAAAAAGAAAAAGAGAGAATAGATTATAAAAGATAGGGAAACATGTGATATATAATGTGTGAGAAAGAAAAAAATGTGAAAAAAGAAAGTTGAGAATGAAAAAGAGAAAAGAAAGGAGAGAGTAGAAAGTAAGAGATTAAGGAGATCGTTATCTATATTCTTGACCATCCCTCACCTAATCCTGAAACAGTTAGCTTCTACGGTTTTGTTGCACCATATGCTTCCAAAAAATCGACAAATGGAGACCAACTCGTTAAAAATTGGGCTGATTTATCTATTAGGAGCAATCACATTTCCTCAAGATGTGCAGTGTCCAACATGTTTGAAGTCCACATTTTAAGCGTTGGTATGGTTATATTTTTCCAAAAGTTAAGTATAAGTTTTTTTGCCGTTATTAACCCATAATTAAAAAATAAATTTTGAGATGATTTCAATTTATTCCCATCTTCCATTACTTCAAATATAATAATTTCAGTATTAGGTTCCATTTTAATCTTAAATAATTTTGTAAATATTTCAAAAATATCACTCCAGAATGTATAAAGTTTTATGGTTGTATTTTGGGATAGACATTTATCACAAATGGGGGAAGTATTTGGATATAATTTATTCAGTCTAGTTTTTGAGTAATATAATCTATGTAAAATGTTTAATTGAATTAAATTATGTCTTACATTAATCGAACATTTATGTATATATATCAAATACTTTTCCCATGTTTCCTTCGTAATTTATCATTAATTCTCGTTCCCACTCTTCTCTAAGTGTCTCTGTCGATGGTAAATCTATATTTAAAATACTATTATATAAATATGATATTAATTTCTGTGAGTCAGCCTTAATGTTCATTGCTTCTTCCAGTGGCTCTGAAGTTATGTTTTGATATCTTTGTATGTATTTCTTCATGAAGTCACAGATCTGAAGATATTTAAAATATTGGTTATTTTTCAGTTTAAATTTTAATTGTAATTGTTGGAATGATAACAGATTTCCCATTTCATACATATCACCGAACCTTTTAATTCCCATTCTTTCCCATTGATTATATGTTTTATCAATAAGAGATGGTTTAAATGAAGGATTATTCACGTTTGGCATTAACAATGATAGGTTTCTTAATTTTAAGCATCATTTTATTTGTTTCCAAAATCTTAATGTATCATGTATAATTGGGTTATTCTTATATATTGTGTTGTTCAGTTTTATCGGGGAGAAGATGATCACTCCTATATTACAAGGAGAACAGTCCTCTTTCTCCATTCTTATCCATTCTGTCTGTTGGGTAGAACTGTCTAACCAGTAAATTATATTCAATCAGCAAATTATATGCACTGCCCAATAATAATACAAAACGTTCGGAAGTGAAAGTCCCCCAATGTCTTTTGGTTTGCACAAATGTTTTGTTTGGATTCTATGTGATCTATAATCCGAGATAAAATTGGTAATATTAGAGTCTGTTTTTTTTAAAGAAGTTTTTTGGTATATATAATGATATAGATTGAAATAGGTATAATATTTGTGGTAAAAAGATCATTTTTATAGCATTTATTCTACCTATTAATGATAACAGAAGTTTTTTCCAGAATTTAATCGACGCGTTGAGTTTATTTAATAAAGGCATAAAATTAGCATTAAATAATGCTTTGTATTTTCTAGTAATTTGAATACCCAAATACTTAAATTTTTCTGTTGCAATTTTAAAGGGGAATTTTAATAGGTGTGTAGATTCTTGAGGTTCTAACATCATGATTTCACTTTTATTCCAATTTATTCTGTATGCAGAAAAAGAACCGAATTCCTCTATTAAATTTAATAAGTTTGGTATGCTCGTTTGTGAGTTTGTAATATATAAAGGTATATCGTCTGCATATAATGAAATTTTATTATTTTAGTCCCTAGTGTTATTTCCCTGAATATTCGGATGACTTCTTATACTTTCAGCCAGGGGCTCCATCATGAGGGCAAATAGCAGAGGTGATAAAGCACATCCTTGCCTATTGCCCCTCGATAAATGCAATTGAATAATTGAATAAAGCTAATGGTCTGAGGGCCAGATGGGGATGTACCAGTTTTTTAAGGAGGCTTTGAAAAAAATCTGGAATCTCTACTTCTGGCTATTGAATTGTTGTTTAGGGGTATCTGGTGCCAGTCATTCAAATGCTGAGTTCTCCCCAATTGAGTCATTTGATTGTATAGAGGCTTCAGTGGGGGATGTAAGCCTGGGGGAGAAAGTTGACATTGGTTCACTGTATACGTCAGACTTAATGTCAGCAAGACCAAGAAGATGATTGTTGACGTTAGAGGAGGAACGCCGAGGATCCACGAACATGCCTTCATAGATGGGTCAGCAGTGGCGAGAGTCATTCACTTCAAGTTCCTGGGCATGCACATCTCTAAAGATCTGTCCTAGGTTCAGCACATTGATGCAATCACAAAGAAAGCTCATCAACAGCTCTACTTCCTTGGACGATTGAGGAGATTCGATATGTCAAAGAATACTCTCTTGAACTTCTCCAGGTAGACTACAGAGAGCATATTGACTGGTTACATCATGGCCTGGTTCGGCAACTCAAACGCCAGGAATGAAGGAGATTACAAAAAGTGGTGAACACTGCCCTTGTCCATCACAGGTACTGATCTCCCCACCATTGAAAGGATCTATCAAAGTTGCTGCCTTAACAGGCAGCCATCTCCATCAAAGATGCACACCACCCTGGCCACGCTTTCATTTCACTCCTGTCTTTGGGAAGAAGAAATTTTCTAACAACCATCAGGCTCTTGAACACTAACACTAACTAAATGAAGAACTATGAACTGTCTTGGTTGCTCTCAGGACTTTGGGTGTTTTGCACTAGTTTGGGTTTTTAATTTATTGATTTATTTTATTTTGTTATGTCATCTATGAGTACTGTATTTACAGGGCTATTTTCTGCTGCACATAAAGGGGCTGTCCCACTGCGGCAACCTAATTGGTGAGTTTAGAAGCGTTTAGGAGAGTTTGAAAAAGTGTCACATTGAAGACCTCCTTCGACTATGTAGAAGACCTCCTTCGACCTCCTTCGACTATGTTGAAGACTAGCTTCGACTAGCTTCGTTTCGCTTCAGGAAAATTGGACACCGAACAGTGGAGAGTGAAGATGACCTACGATCTCCATCGATCTCCCTTCGACTACGTTGAAGGCTATCTATGACTATCTTCGACTACCTTCGACTATCTTCGACTACCCTCGATTACCTACGAATAATATGCCGACCTACTATGACCTACTTTGACAAGAATTAAAAAAATATTGATTTTTTGCATGCCGACCTTTTTTTACTCGCTGGCATTTTTCAGCATGTTGAAAAATACGCCACGACCTAGCTGAGGCCTCGAGTACGCGGGGACTACTCTCGAGCATGAAGGAGAGTTACAAAGACCTCCTAGGATCTCGTGTCGACCAAGCTGTGAGTATGAGTCAAGGGCAAACTCTTCTAAATTCGGCAATTAGGTCGCCGCAGTGGAACAGCCCCTTAAGAATTGAATTGTTCCGTTGTCAGTACATATGACAATTAAACAATCTAAAACTTGATATATTCAAGTGGTCACTCTTGTAGCAATGTTACACTTTACACATGGGAAAACTTCACCTGCAGTGAATGAACTTCCATTCAAAAGAAGTATAGAGTTAAACATAGCAGCCCCTGTGCGTTCTGCAGTTGACAATGCTTTTAAAAATAATTGATACAGGCAGTGATTAAAAATCCACCGTCATACCACAGAACTTCGATGAAAATCAGAGACCTCAAGCTTTGTTCAAATGGTTTATGAAACTGTCTGAGCGCTTCAGGGAAATTGCTCATTTGTTATCATTGATTATGTGCAAAATTGTCCGCAAGCAATAAAAGACAATGATTTTTTAAAAATAAATCTTCCATAGGATTTCAGATGGGCATATCAGCAACAGCATGATTGGAATTGAAATTCCTTGCATCTACCTCCGCAAGTCAGGAAAGAGCAGTACTCATTGTTTTAACAAACAAAATAGGCGACTGATAGAAAGCATCAACCAAACGTCCATGCTAGATGTTTCTTGAATTTGATTTGAATCTCTTTTATACAATTTTATGAAAGTGTTATTTTTGTACGACCAAGGGAATTGCTAGAAAAATGCAAGAGGTAATTTCTGTGTCAGAGGCAGTTATGTAAAAAAAAAAATACATTGCAATGTTTTTTTGTAAGAAATGAATTTTGAAATGGAAAATGGATCTCTTGGAAAACTGAAATTCTGATAACGTCTTTGAGTATTAAATTATGTTTTCTAAGAAGTTTCTGTTTATCTTCCCATTTCTCGATAGATAGCAGTATCTAAAATTTCGAGAGGCATAGATGGAATAGACAGTCAGAACCGCATTCACAGGTGGAAATGTAAAAAAACTAGAGGGCACAGCGAGCGAGGCAAAGTTTAAAGGAGTTGTGTGGGGCAAGCTTTATTGCGAGTGGTGGGTACCTGGAACATGCTGCCAGGGGCAATAATGGAGACCGATACCTTGGCATCTTCAACACCTCGCTGAACCAGGCTGTCATCCCATCGTGTTTCAAGACTGCCACCATCATACCAGTGCCAAAAAAATCCAATATACAATGTCTCAACGATTACCGCCCTGTAGCATTCACTCCCATAATGATGAAGTGCTGGTCAGGGACCATATTACCTCCAGACTCGCCTCCACGCTTGACCCATACCAGTTTGCTTACAGGCCAAACCGCTCCACAGAGGACGCTATATCCTCCGTACTCCATCTGAGCCTGGAACATCTAGAGGAGAAGAACACTTATATGCGAATGCTGTTCGTGGATTTTAGTTCAGCATTCAACACAATTATCCCTCAGCACCTGATAAGCAAACTGGGTCCACTGGGCCTCAGCACCCCCATGTGTAACTGGCTACTGGACTTCCTCACTGACAGACCCCAGTCAATGAGGGTTGGAAATAACACCTCTAACATCATCTCTCTGAGCACCGGCTCCCCTCAGGGCTGTGTCCTGAGTCCACGACTGCTGTGCCAGGTTTAGTACAAACCACATCATGAAATACGCAGATGACACAACAGTGGTGGGCCTCATCCGGGACGACAATGAGCTTGCTTACAGGGAGGAGGTGAAACAACTGGTGGACTGGTGCAATACGAACAACCTGATCCTGAATGTCGAAAAAACAAAGGAGGTCATCGTCGACTTCAGGAAAAACTGGCACAGTCCCACACCACTTCACATCAATGACAGCGATGTGGAGGTGGTCAGTAGCACTAAGTTCCTGGGGGTGCAGATCACTAACAGTCTCTGATGGTCAAAATAACATCTCATCAACAGTTAAGAGAGCACAGCAGCAGTTGCACTTTCTGCGCCGGATGAGAAGAGCTCACCTCCCCCATCCCGTCCTCACCACTTTCTACAGGGGCACCATAGAGAGTATTTTGACCAGCTGTATCTCTGTCTGGTTTGGGGACTGTAAAGCCTCTGACTGGAAGTCCGTGCAGAGAGTGGTGAGGACAGCGGAAATAATCATCGGGACTTCTCTCCCCTCAATCGGGGATATTGCGACCAAATGTGGCATGCCTAAGGCCAGCAGTATTATAAAAGACCCCACACATCTCCATCATGGACTGTTCACTCTGCTGCCCTCAGGCAAAAGATATTGTAGCATAAGGAGCAGAACATCAAGGTTCTGCAACAGCTTATTCCCACGAGCCATCAGACTCCTGAATGGCATGTAATGGGCTGTCACCATTGTCTATTTATCCTTTTATCCATTTTATCCTTCTGTTTATTATTGTGTGGCACGGGGAGCCAAATGGAACGGAATTTCGTTTGGAATTGCATATATCGATGTATTTCTAAATGACAATAAAGTTTGGTTGACGTTTGACGTTGACGATATGGTAAAGGCTTTTGGATAGGCACATACAGTATACTCTCAGACAATGGATGGATATGGATCATGTACCTGCAGAAGACATTTGTTTAACTTGGCATTATGGTCGACACAGCCATTGTAGGCCTAACGGCCTGTTCTGTGTCTCCATGTAGACTTTCTTAATATCCTTTAAATCATTTCAGTTTGCATTTGTCTAACCTCATATCTCTTGTCTATATCCAGTCTATCTGTATTGCACATGATTTCATGTTTTTCCTTCACGTTTCTGTCACGTTTCCACCAAGAAAGGAATGTAATTAAAATATGCTAAATAAATCATGGCTGGTAGAATAGTCCAAAAGTTTGCAAATGATCTCGCAAATGCCTCAAGGTTCCTAGATATAAATTGACTAAGCAATGCCATTGATTCACTGAGTAGCAGGGTGACAAAAAACTTTATTTTGGTGGTTAACCTAACATTGCTGTTATTAGCTGCATAATTTGAGAAATTAGTTCCCAATCAGAGTCTGTGTTAATAAAAAGAAAGTAACAACGGAATTAACAAAAGCTGGAACAAAAATTATAATAAAATAAGAAATAATTGAATGGGTAGGCATTAGTAGTTCAGGTTATCAGGAGAATGTTCAAACTCCATATGGATATCACCCGCAGACAGTATCGTACTTGGGTCTTTGGCGCAGTAAGGCAGCAACTCTACTGCTGCACCACTGTGCCACCAAACCTAGTGACAAAGCCTCTACAGCCCTCAGGTATAACTAAATACAAAGACTTACTGCACTTGGCATGAGAACATTTCTCCGCATCTCAATCTTAAACTTATTCTATAACACCCGATTCTAGGCTCCTCAACTAGGGCAAACATTCTCCTTATATTCAGCATGTGAAGCTGGCGATTCAACGACATTTCCTCTTATTTCCAATCTCCAGAGAATATAAGTCTGGACTGATTAATGTCTTTGCTAAACAGCAAACCAGCCATCCTTGGAAGCAACTTAGTCAATATACAATATGCTGCACTGTCTCTCTGGCAAGTATATCCTTTTACAGGTAAGGTGACTAAAACTGTATGTAATAGTCCAGGCACATTCTCGCCAAAGTCCTGTGGTGCAGCCGATAGAGCAGCAGTCTCTCAGTGCCAGAGGCCTGGGTTTGAACCTTACCTTCGGTGCTGCCTGTGTGGAGTTTGCAGCTTCTCCCTCTGACCACTCGGATTTCCTCCGGATGCTCCAATTTCCTCCCACATCCCAAAGATCTGTTGGTTTATAAGTTAATTGGCCTCTCTTAAATTGCCCATGATGTTTAGGGAGTGGATGAGAAAGTGGTATAACAAAACAAGTGTGAACAGGTGATCGATGGTCGGTGTGGCCTTGGTGGGCCGAAGGACCTATTTCCATGCTGCATCTCGAAACTAACCTAAATTGCAATAAGATGCCTTTATTCCTGCACGCATAACATCTCACAATTAAAGCCAACTTGTCTTCCTCTACAGCTTTCAGCAACCTGTCTAGAAAGAAACATGGATCCCTTTGAGTAGCAATGTTAACTTGTCTCTTCCCATTTAAAAAATATACCCTTCCATTACACTTTTCCACGTAGTATATTCTGCCTCTTTTTGCTGACTCGCTCATCTTGTCTATATTCCTTTGAAGCCTCATTACATTCTCCTCCTGACCTACCATCCCACCTGGTTGTATTATTTTCAAATGGGAATATGACATTTGGCTCCCTCAGGTAAAATTGTTGATTCGGGTTGTGAATTGCAGGGCCTAAGCTCTAATCCCTGTGGTATCCCAATTTCCAACATGAAAGAGAACTGTTTATTGTCCTTCTTTGTTGTTGAATAACCAATCCTCAGTCATGAACTAAACAGCTAAAGTAACCAATTCTCAATCCTTGCTTCCATATTACTTCCAGTCCCATTTGCTAAAACCGTGTGGACTAGCATTCTGTGTGGGGTCTTCCTAAAAGCTTCCATGAAACTTATACACCCCACAATCACTGCTTCCCCTTCATCAAAGCTATTGGCCATATGCTTACAGTTGTCAGGCATTACTTAATGCTGCTTGAACACATGCTCTGTGAAGGAAAGTTCAAGTATGAGTAAATGGAATCATAAGTCAAAAGATCAGGATAAAACTTGTTAGCTGGTTTAAGGGTCAGAATGGAGATAGGGATAAGGATTGGAGTGATGATGGGTTTGGGGGCTTGAAGGGGCATGTGATCATGTGAGCAGAGTCAGGATGAACAGAGAGGGATGGGAGGTTGCCAGATTCAGCAGGTGAATGGGGAGGTGAAGAGATGTAGGAAGGATTATTGGAGGAGATGGCTGAGAGCACCTCTAACAGAAAATGTTGACCATGGGAACTGACACTAATGAGGTTCATAGACCCTCAACTGGAAGTCCCCAGTTGTACACCTTAGTATAGTAATGACTAATGTACACCTTGACATAGATACAGGTAAATCAGCCTGAATGTTGATATTTTCATGCCCAACGACTGACATGGAACTTAACACTTGGTAAAGATGACCTGGTAATATAAAACTTGAACCACTTGAATCTGCACTCTTCCTTCAGACTGGGATGATTGGCTGGTTTTGTCTGTCCAACAGGATTGATGTATCACTGCTGGCTGGGATTAATTTCCCACAACATTGTGTTACCCTGCAGCCGATAGTCTTTCTTTTGCTGGTTGTAGGCCATCGCCAGCTGAAAGTAATAACATGACTGTGGTCTCCACAACACGTTTCATTGTACCAAATAAACCTGCTTCAAATTATTATTCGGGTCTTTTACGTGCATCCCAGTATTTCATTAGATTAATTAAAAAAAAACAGATTTAGTTAGTTTAGAGATACAGCACAGAAACACGCCTATTGGCCATCAAGTCCACGCCAACCAGTGATCTCCACATATTAACACTATCCTACACATACTAAGGACAATTTACAACTTTACAAAGCCAATTAGCCTACAAACCTGTACGTCTTTGGAATATGGGAGGAAAATGGAGCACCCAGAGAAAGCCATGCAGTTCATGCAGGAGCGTACAAGCTCCATATAGACAGCACCCATAGTCAGGATCAAACCTGGGTCTCTGGTGTTGTAGAGCAGCAACTCTACTGCTGTGCCACTGTGCTATCCTTAATATTTTTAGTAAATAGTTATTGGTTAATCTCTTTTACTTCCCATCTTTAAACATTAATTAATAATGAATTTAAGTATTGTTTTGAAGATGTGAACAAGCTTTTACTTTCCCACTTCAAATTCGATCACCTATCCCATAGCCCAAGAGCTAAATTTGTCTCACATATTCATTCATTATACATTTACATAGCTAGGTATTATTTAATCTTGGCCCTAATTAATTATATTTAGTTTTTTTTATTGTCACGTGTACTGAGATATAATGAAAAGCTGTGTTTCCATGCTATTCAATCAGATCAGATAATACTATACATATATACAATAAAATCAAACTGAAATATAATAGATAGAACAAAGGGGAAAATGCTGAGTGCAGAAAATAGTTGTAGTGAAGAGTTTCACAGCCAAAGTTCAATGTTCTCAATGGACAGAGGTGAACAGTGCCCTAGGTTATGGAATGACCTATAAGCCTGATAACAGAAGGGAAGAGGCTGTTTCTGAGTATGGCGGTGCACACTTTCAAGCTTCTGTACCTTCTGCCCAATGGGAGCAGGGACAAGAAGGAATCACTAGGGTGGGACAAGTCTTTAATTACATTGGCTGCTTTTCGGAGGCAACCTGAAGTGCAGATGGAGTCAATGGTGAGGTCTTATCTGTGTGATGGACTCGGAGATCTACAATCTCTGAAATTTCGTGCAGTCTTGGACAGAGCTGTTTCCAACCCAAGTTATGATACAACTGTATACTTTCTATGGTGCATCTGCAGAAGTTTGTAAAAGCACCGGAGACATGCCAAATTTCCTCAGCCTCCTCAGGAATTAGAGGCATTGGTGTGCTTTTGGGTATCACATCACTGTATTCTGGATTGTTTCAAACACCATTATTTTGAGACACAAGATACTGCAGATGGTGGTTTAGAGAAAACATTCAGTGCCGGAGTGATTCAGGGAGTCAGGCAGCATCACTGGAAGACATGGATAGGCGATGTTTCGGATCGGGACCAACCCGAAATGTTGCCTATCCATGTCCTCCGGAGATGCTGCCTGACTCACTGAGTTGCTCCAGCACTTTGTGTTTACCATTATTCTGAAGACATATAGAAAGAAGCTGAACAATCTCAAATGATAAGCAATCAATTCTGGTGATAGATCTGTTTCTGTTTTGTTTCATGAGTCAAGAGCCAGAAGTATTTAATTGTCATATGTACCAAGAATGGAACAATTAATGCTTATTTGCTGCAACTTTTAAATGTGTCTTAATGCAACAATTCTGCATCTAAATATACAATAAACAATAATACCTCTATGTAACTTAACTTTGACATGTCTCTCTATCTGTGTCATTCAAAATCAGTGTAAACAGCAAATAGACTGGTCTGTCAATTAGCCTGGACAATTATCCAGCAAAGCAAAATATTGAAAAAATAGAATAATTTATATATTACTTAAAAATATAACGGTAGGTCTGACTAAGTCCCAACCTGAAACATCACCTTTCCATGTTCTCCAGGGATGCTGCCTGACCCGCTGAGTTAGTCCAGCATTTTATGTCTTTTTTTAAAGAATAATTTAATTATTGTAGTGAAATCAAAATGAACATTAGGACATGAGGTTAACCGAGAATTTTATAATTGTTGAACAATAAAGAATCAATTACAAATCTAAAAGTGAAAATTTAAATGTTGTGAGAAGGGAATGAAACTCCATAATTAAATAAATGCATTTTTCTCTTTTAACATAGCAATGCGTTCAATGATAATTGCAGACAGTATGTGTTGTTTGAAGCCCGAGATTATTCCCCCTGGGCCCCTTGCATGCTTGATGCATTAATAGTAGGAGGAGCCCAGACATTCACAGGAGCATCCAACATTGTACAACATGGGGCTGGATTGACATCTGGGATTTCCATCGTTGTATGCATCGCCAATGAACAGAGTGAGCCACTCAAATAGAAGTAAGGTTTCTCAGCACATCTGAGGACTGCATGGATGCTAATTAAAGAGGACCTTGCTGAGTAAGTTTCAACCTGTGGATCCCAGGGCTGGATCCCTTTTAAGTATTATGTTTCCCTATCTGTTTTTTCCATTGGGCTCCACCCTGATCTCACGACTGTCACCTCATGGTCCCACCTCCTTTGCCTCTAACTTTAAATCACTTAGCGAACTCTTCCCTATCTCCCTATATACCCACCACTCATTAGCCAAGAACTTCTGAATGTCCTTAATCTTCTGAGGAAATAAAGGCATTAGTGTGCTTTCTTACCAATAACGTTAATGTGGTTGGATTAGGACAAATTGTTGATAATATTTAAGCCTGGGGACCTGAAGCTCTAGACCATGTCCATGTCCATGTCAGCTCCGTTGATGCTGACTGGGGCACGTACACAAACTCCTTCCTGAAGTTAATTACTAGCTCCTTCATTTTGGTGACATTGAGGGTGAAATTGGTTCTCTGGCCGCTGATTCCGTATACGCCCTCTCTGTGAAAGAATTGCCCCTTATATTTCCTCTCTCAACTTAAACCCATACCCTCTCACTTTAGACTCCCCTGTCCTCTGTAAAAGACTGTGGCTCTTCATCTTGTATATACCCCTCATGATTCTATAAATCTCTACGTTTACTCCTCAGCCTCCTATATTCCATGGGAAGAAAATACAAGCTAATTTAACCTTTCAACTCAAACCTTAATGGCGTCCTTCCACCAGCAGGATGACACGGTACTCTAAAGTGGCCTTACCAACATCTTGTACAGTTGTAACATGATGTCCCAGATCCTGTACGCAATACCCCAACTGATGAAGGCAAAATGTCTTCTTCACTACCCTAAATACCTGTGATGCCACTTTCATGGAACTATGTACCTGCACCCTGAAGTCTTTCTGTTCCACAACACTCCCCAGGCCCTAGCATTTACTATGCAAGCCATGTGTTAGATTGTTCTACCAAATGTAGCACCTCGCATTTATCGTTATTCAACTTTATCTGTCATTCCTTAGCCCACTGGCTCAGTTGATCAAGATCCCATTGTAATCATAGGTAACTTCCTTCACTGACCACTCATCATCATCGGGGTCACTCGAAACGAGTATGACTGTCCACTCCTCTCCATAGGGTCGTCTACAGATGTCTGTAGAGGCCGATTCGCGATCCACACACCTTGGTGCAACGTGGGCAGTGGAGACTGGCGGTGGTTGGCAGTCGTCGAGCCCCCTTCTCTCTCTCCTTATAGTGTTGTCGCTTTGTCTCTGCGACACGGCATAGTTCGTGAAGTGCAGTTCCTTCTTGCACAGATTTCCTCCAGGAGCGCCTATCCAGTGCAATGTGCTCCCAGTTGCTCGATGTGATGTTGAATTTCTTCAGACTGTTCTTGATGTTGTCCTTAAATTGAGAGTACAGGGTTTGTTTAGGGAGACGTGTGTTGGACATGCGGATGACATGGCCAGTCCATCGAAGTTGGAGCTGCATTATTGTGGAGGTGATGCTGGTCATGTTGGCTTCCTCCAAAACGCTGATGTTGGTGCGTTTGTCCTCCCAGCTGATCCTCAGAATCTTTCGTAAGGATCTTTGTTGGTATTGTGCCAGAGCTCTCAGGTGCCTGCTGTGGGTGGTCCATGACTCGGCTCCATACAGGGTGGAGAGGACAACGGCTCTGTAGACCGAGCCTTTAGGTCTCGGTCTTCAAAGACTCTTTTCCTGGGTCTGGCGTAGGCTCCGCTGGCACAACTCAGGCGATGGTTGACCTCGGAGTCAATGTCAGCTTTTGAGGAAAGAATGCTGCCAAGGTAGGGGAAGTGGTCCATGTTTTCAACTATACCATCAATGTTATTGTTGGCTGCAACTTACTAACCATGCCATCTACATTCAAATCTAAAGCATTAATTAAATAAAGAACAACAGCACCAATCCCTGTGGTACATAACTTGTTAGAGGCCTCCATTCAGAGAAACAACCCTCCACAACAACCCTCCACAACAACCCTCTGTATCTATCTTCAAGCCAATTTTTGTTCCAATTGGCTTGCTTGGTCTGGATCCAGTGCAATCCAACCTTCCAGATCAGCCTACTATTCGGGAACTTGTCAAATACTTTGCTAAATACCATTTACTGCAATGCCCTTATCAGTCCTCTTGCTCACCTCTTCAAAAAATTCAAACAAATTAGTGAGACACTATTACAAGATCAAGGCGACAAGCCTTAATCAGACTTTGCCTTTTCAAATGCATGTAGAACCAATGTATAATCTTTAGAATTCAGAGCTACAGCATGGATACAAGCCCTTCAGCCCACCGAGTCCACACCGACTAACAGTCACCCCATACACTAGCACAATCCTACACACTAGGAACAATTTACAATTTGCAGAAACCAATTAACTTACCAACTGAAAACAGACACAAAATACTGGAGCAATTCAGTGGTACAGGCAGCATCTCTATAGAGAAGGAATGGGTGACATTTCGGGTCGAGACCCTTCTTCAGACCAGCATCTGCAGTTCCTTCCTACACATAACTTACAAACCCTACCTACACATAATGTTCAAACTCTATACAGACATCACCCATAGTTAGGATGAAATCCGGGCTCTGGCCCTGTAAGGCAACAATTCTTCCATTGTGCCACTGTGTCGCTTTTCTCTCATATCCCCCACACACCCCAATTACATACTCACTATTGATTGCAGCTTCACCGATCTACTGTTCCCAGGCTTGTCCCAGCAGCGTTTCTTAAATATTGGCACGTTAACCACCCTCCAAACGTTTGGCATCTCGCCTATGGCTATCGATACAATACAAAACAATATGAAATGATACTATAGAACTTAATTTATCCCAGGAGGGAAGTTGATCTGCCAACAGTCATAAAAAACAAAATTCATGAAACAATTAAAGTGCACTATGACAAAAAGGGGAGGAGTTGTACAGTTTGATAGCCACAGGGAATAAGGATCACCTGTGGCGTTCTGTCCTGCATTTTGGTGGAACCAGTATTTTGCTGAAGGCACTCCGCAGGATGACCAGTATGTCATGGAGGGGGCGAGCTGTATTGTTAAAAATGCTCAGTATTTAGAAACATATAGTAAGTTCTAAATCAACAATTTACGGATCAGGCAGTGTAATATTACTGATAGGAAAAATGTTTGAGAGTATTTTGCAGCAAATCTTCTGTAACACAGCATTCAGAGGTGTGGAAGATGATTGATGATACAAATTCAAAAGAACCAGATTGCAATAGTGGAAAATAAAGTTCAGCATTGGTACAAAATTCATTGAAGGATATTTCACCTAGCAATAACAGTATTATTGATTTGGTATATTTTATCTTGTTTTAACCAAGCAGAACAGAAGGGGTGTAAGAAAAATCTTTCTGAACCCTATGCCAATGAAATCATCTGCCTTTGCTAAAATGTCAGAGGATCTGTTAGGCATGCCCTATTGCTTTTAAAACATGCCAACACAATGATCGTCATCTGACGATCTTCCACACATCTTTAAAAGCTGTGTTGCAGAATATTTGCTGCGAAATACTCTTGAGCATTTTTCCCACCAGTAATATTACACTGGCTGATCCATAATTCGTTGATTTAGAACTTACTATATGTTTCTGAATACTGGAACTGTTCTCTAGTATTACACATAGTCCCTGTGCTTAGAGAACTGGAAAATATATTAACTAGAGCTTCACTTATTCCCTTGTATGTTCTAGGGTGTAACCAATCTGGTCCAGGTGCCTTCTTAGACATTTAATGCTTTGAGTTTCTTTACAGCCCATGGTTTAATGGCCTTTACACATGTTATTGATTTCCAAGCCTGTTTGCCTGGATCTGGAATTTGCACTATTTGTGAAGAGTGATGTAAGAATTAATTTAATACATCTGCCATTCCCTGATTTTTTTTCTGATACGTTTATCAAAAAGATTTTTCAAAGTAACCATTTAGTCCAAAATTCAACCTAGTTTGAGTCTAGCCTTTACATTATTGGTTAATTTTTGTTTTTGATTTTGATAGCAATCTAATTATGTTGCATATCTCTTCTCAATATTACTCAACTGAAAACAATTGAACCAGATTGAACAAGAGATAATAATATTCAGCATTGTACAACATTTACCAAAGGTTTGAGATCTTCTTTATCACACCTGGCTATATCAGTATTATTGCAATTCTTTTTGTGGTGTTGTGTTTATACTTATTCAAGAAAGTGAAAATTGTTTTATCACGCTTCTGACTTGAAGCGTGGTGGTTAGAAACAAAACCTCTTGTTGCAGAGTTGTAGATATTCCAATATTCCACTTGTCATGGTTTAGGTTTAGGTTTATTATTATCATGTGTACTGGAGTACAGTGAAAAGTTTTGTTTTGCATGCTATTCAATCAGATCAGATTATACCATATACATGAATACAACCAAGTAAAACTCAAGTACAATAGAAAGAGCAAGTTGGAAGATGCAGAGTGCAGCATATTGTTCTCAGCACAGTCACACATTCAGTTACATAGTCAAAGGGCAAAGTCCGCAATAGGGTAGAGGTGAACTTCAATCTTCCAAAAGGACCATCCATAAGTCAAATAATAGAGGGAAAGAACCTGTCCCTGAGTCTGGTTGTTCCATTATCAAGCTTCTCTACCTTCTGCAGGGATGGGAGCAGGGAGATATGGGAATGACTGGGGTGTGACAAGGGTTTGGTTATAATTTTGTTGATGCAAATAAAGATCATGTTCAGTCATAAAAGCAATAATGAGGGAGAACTTGATGATAATTGTGCCTTTGGAAGTCAGGAGAAAACTCTGTCATTTAAGTGATGTGACCATTATTTACCACCTATTTGGCTACGTTCTTACTGGAGGCCAGCATGGACTGGATTTAAACATTGCGCAATCAATGAACGCCACCCATTTCTGAGTTTATGGTGGAGGGAAGCCCTTCAAGGAAGCATTTGAAGTTGGTTGGAAACTAGCCTGTGAAATACCTAAGGCCTGGATTAATCTTCAGCAGCCACAACCTTCCTTTGTGTAATTGCAAAATCTTGGCTACTTTCTCCTCAATGCTACATTATTAAGGTTCAGTATTATCCTTTATGTCACACTTAGTCAACGGTTGCCTTTGTGTCTGGGGTAGTCACTTCCATCCCTCCTCCAGAGTTCAGCTCTTTGCTGCTTGTGTGGATCAGGTCTGTGATAAAATCTGGAGCTGAGTGGTTTTGGCAATGTCCAATGAATATGTTTCTGCTCTGAATGTACCACTTGAAATCATGATTGCTTTCACCTTCCGTTGCTTTACTGATGACTGAGAGTGGACTGATTGGACAGCGATTCACCCGATTAACCTCGTAGGTTGCTTTTCCTGAATAGGACATACCTGGTCAGTTTTCCATATTCTGTGTTGGATGCTAGTATTATAATGGTAATGACACTCCTTAACTTGAAGCCCAGCCAGTTATAGAACACGCGTCTTTAGTACTACAGCTGGGATGTTATCTGGTCTATTTTGTCTCCAATGCCTTTTTTCCATTCTTGATATCACATAAAACAAGTTGACTTGGCAGACAACTCACTCCTGTGTTTGCAGGGATAAAACCAAGATGGATCACTCAACCACAACCTTTGGATGAACATAGTTGTGAATACTTTTGCCTTCTTCTTATTACTCATCATTTCAGTGGGATTTCTGACCAGAAAGCCCTGGCCTACACTGGGGCCCATTAAGAAAATGTTGATCTTTGACCTGATTCCTACTGTCCATTCAGAATATTTCTTCAATCTCTTGGAATCTAAAGAGATATCAAGCTCAGAACTTGAGTATATTCAATAGCAGAGTGCTTAATGGCCAGTACTTCAAATATTCACCCATCCTCTGATGCAGTAATCTCTCCTCCGAGCCCTTGCTTCCAAGATGGCACCCAACACAGGCGACTATTTGCTTGCTAGCCACAGAAGCAGATTTACAAACACACATTACAATCACTCCACACTCTTAAATCTGTGTTCCTACAGCAACATTTCCTACTTTATCTATGCACTGTAAGTGGATTGATTGTAATCATGCATTTCTGCTGACTGGTTTGCATGCAAAAAGCTTTTCACTGTACCTTGGTACACGTGACAATAAACTAAACTGAAGTAGGTGGTCGACTCTTTATCCTGACACTCTCTGTAGTTCTAGCCAGTCTGTCCAGTGTAGACAGTCTGTTACCATTACCCCAAACCTCCGACCTGCACACATACGCCAACCTGCGAATTTTATTTAAATCAGTTGCTTTTTCTTTACAATGTTTTGATAAAATAAGTTTATCTCTTTATTTCATTGTTCCACTTATTTTTTCTTCATGAACTTAATTTGCTGTAATAACAGTACCAATATATGATTTTCTTTTTCCAAATGCATAATTGCAAAAGATTTCTATGCCACTATGTTGTTGTAAGAATATTAAATAAAGTGCTTAAAAAGGGCTGAGATCTTTACCCTACTCGGCTTCATGTAATAAATAGTAAATGTATTTGTGTTATATACAATAATTTGTGCATTAATAACATTAACAATAGTATTTTTGTTTGTCTGAGGCATTGTAGCATTAAAAGGTAGAATTGGTCAGCATGTCTGACAGCATCTGAGGTGAGACAGAGTTAATGGTTCCAATTACTAAACTGGGAAATGTTAGAAATTAAAGCATTTAAGTCACAGTGAAAGGAGGCAAGGCAGAGTGATCTAAAGGAAAGGTTTGTGATAGGCAGGACTTTAGGGAAGTGAAGTGGTACTGGTGGTATGAACTGAGAGAAGATGGTAAAGTTTTGACAAAGAAAAGGTAGTTCCTGGATGAAGCGTTAATAGAAGGTCACAAATGAAATCTGAGAGAGCAGAAGAGGACAGAGTAAAATAAATGAATGTTGGGAATGTTAGTTGCAAGACTGGAATGTCTGATCGCTGGCAATTGTTGAATTGGGAAGGCTGTAATGTGTCAAGTCAGAAGATAAGGTGCTTTTGCTCCTGCTTAATTTGAGCTTTGCTGGAGCAGTGTTGGAGGCCAGAAGTTATCATCAGCGTGGGAGTGAGATGGCGAATCAACGAATAATGTAGGAGGCAATAAGGGCGGCACAGTGGCACTGCAGTAGAGTTGCTGCCTTACAGCGCCACAGACCCGTGGGTTCAATCGTGACTATAGGTGCTGTCTCTACTGAGTTTGTACATTCCTCCCATGACCGCATGGGTTTTCTCCGGGTGCTCTAGTTTCCTCCCACACTCCAAAGATGTGCAGGTTTGTAAGTCGATTGGCTTCAGTAAGTTGTAAAGTTGTCCCTAGTGTGTAGGGAAGTTAGCTCACGGGATTATCACTGGTCGGTGTGGACTCGGTGGGCCGAAGAGCCTGTTTCCACAATATATCTCTTAAGTCTAAAGTCCAAAGTTGTGAATCAGTATGGGAGTGAGATGGAGAATTAATTTATATTTCTCTCTCCTCTTCTGCTCGCTCAGATTTCATTTGTGACCTACTATTTACACTTCATGCAGATGGTAAGTTCATCAAACCTTACCATCTTCTCTAAGTTCATACCACCAATACCACCTCACCTCCCTAATGCCCAACCTGTCACAGTGTAGCAGTGTATCAAGCAGTGAAAGAGGCTAGATGTTGAAAATCAGTGTGGGAGTGAGATGGGAATTAGCGAGCAATGTAGAACGCTATACGTTGAACATCAGTGTGGAGTGAGATGAAGGATTAGCATGCCAGACAACTGGAAGCTTAGGGGTGACCCCTAACCTCACAGTTGACCCTGATTTTAATTCACCACTTCAATCCTACTGCAACCGTTCTGCCTTAGTAGACTGTAAAGTGCTAATATTACCTGCTTTCACTTACTTTATACAATTCCTGCCTATATTGCAATCTTTCAGGAAAAAGGGCACAGCTGGACATGCCTATACTTATGAGAACAAGTACACATGTGAGGCAGTGGATGCCAGATGTACTGAGGATTATTTACGTAACTCTGCATTACACTGTATGTAAATCTAATTTATTCCCCCCAAACATCCATTATTTTTATTTTATAAAAACAAATTACTTTACACCATGGTTTCCAAATTACTTTATCTTGTGGTTTCCCCAGTGGAACACTGTTGATATTGTATCACAATGGGTTGATAACGCAGGTAGAGTCAGTGTCAGTAACAAAGAGCAATGGCCATGCGTTGTCAGAAGAGAGGCATTGCGAAGGATGTTTATTGTCTAAAGCGCACAGTTAGAAGGTAGTAGTCAACGTATTCTGAAGCAGGAATACGCGTGAGGAATCATATGTTTTGAAAATGTAAGGGGATAAAATAAGTTGGCAGTTTTGCAAGCATGTATGTCTGCACGCACACACGCAACCAGATACCTTACAAGCAGAAATAAGTTTTATCAATTCTTACAAAAGCCGCAGATGGTGATTGAAACAGTTTGATGTTTTATTCTTTGTACGATTGACTCTTTGACAGTAAATGAATGGGAAAGTTATGGAATAGATGAAAGAGAAACGTGAAGATATACTTTCTCCTCAAAATGAGCATTCTTTAAGGGTTATGAATATGGAAATAGTTGTGCAAATCAGCATTTAATAAGCTGCTTGAACCTAATTTTATTTCAACCATTTTCTGAATAACAAACCAGTAAATTAAAACTACATTGAGAAATAAGCCCTTAGCATCCACGCCCTGCAGCAGGCAGGCACTACATGTGTCTGTAGTTTTTGAGCAGGCAGAAATCAAGACCATCTGTAGGTCTTTGTTGTACATGCTGTGCCTCTCGCCTCTCTGTTGTTACAAGGCTATTCATTTGCTTGAAGTGATGAATTTTCCAACGAGCAACAGAATTTAGGTTTTAGCTGAAGCAAAAAAAGTACTGGTATACGTTTTTGCTAGATCAGAGAATTTTCCGATGTGCAGAAAATCATTGAGTCTTTATCGGTTATTTAGAGTATTTAATCGAGTGCTTTGTTTGTTCACACATTTGAATTAATTAGAAATGAAGGCTTGAAGGCTGATGTATTATTTTCCCTTTGTTTCATTAATTTCCTTGTATGGCAATCCCAAGCCTTTCCTCTCAGCATCATGATTCTTGTAATTTTGAACAGTGATTCTCATTTGAAAATGTAATGCAGTGGCTGTGTGATGAGGTTAGCCTTTCTACTTATAAGTGAGATATCCTCGGCACTGATGAGAACTGGGATAGAGCTATCAGCTTGAGAGGGAATGTATTCAAATTGAAGTATATAAATGAAACCCATTAGGATTGTGGCACTGTATATGACTGTGTATCTTAATTAGTGACAGCAATTGATATTATCAGACCACTGCAGACTGTTAAAACTACTCATTAACACAACTAATTTATGTTGAACACACATAACTTGCCAATCTGATTCTTACTGTATGTTTCCAGTTGTTATGTTTATTAAATAATGTGGCTGAAACAACTCACTCTGACCAAGAATTGGAGTCAAAGCGATGCAATGATGTTTATTTAATTTGTGTAACACGCCTCAGTCATGTTTTAGCTCCTTGGTACAAAGAATGGTGATAAATCAAGGGTAGAAATATAACGCAAAATCCAGCAGTGATCATAGACCATAGAACATTGAACGGTACAGCACAGGAACAGGTCCCATTATATCTGTGCTAAACATTATACTAAGATAAACTAATCTCATCTGTTTACACATGATTCATATTCCCCCATTGTCTGCATATCCACGTGCTTATCAGAAAGCCTCTTCATAATGTCGTGTGATAGGAGCAGAATTAGGCCATTCAGCCCATCAAGTCTACTTTGCCATTCATTCATGGCTGATCTATCTCTCCCTCGTAACCCCATTCTCCTGCCTTCTCCCCATAACTCCTGACACCTGTACGGATCCCCTACTATGCTGCCTCCACCACCCGACAGCGTGTTTTATGCATCACCAACCTTCTGTGCAAAAGAAGTGCCCCACACATCCCATTTAAACTTTGCCTCTCTCGTCTTAAAACTATGCCTTCTAGTCTTTAACATTTCCACCTTAGGAAAATAAGCTTCTGACTGTCCATCCTATCTATGCCTCCCATAACTATATTTACTTCTGTCGTGTCTCCCCTCAACCTCTGGCGCTTGAGAAAAAAGTCTTAGTCTGTCCAAACTCTCATTGTAGCTAATATCCCCTAATCCAGGCAGCATTCTGGGAAACCTCTTCTGCACCATCTCCAAAGCCTCCACTTCCTTCCTGTAATGGGGTGATCAGAACTGCACACAGCATTCCAAACACTGCATCATGACATTCGTACTCTATGCTGAGTGCCTTGACCTATGAAGGCAAGCATACCCTCTGCCTTCTTTACTACTCTAGCTATTGGTGCTGCACCTTTCGGGGAACTATGGTCTTGGACCCCAAGATCCTTCTGCACATCAATACTTTTGTGGTAGATGTATAATGTACATGTTCACGTAAAAGTGTAGGAAGGAACTGCAAATGCAGGTTTACATCGAAGATAGACACAAAATGCTGGAGTAACTCAGCGGGTTAGGCAGCAACTCTGGAGAAAAGGAATAGGTGATGTTTTGGGTTGAGACCCTTCTTCAGACTGAGATTCAGGGGAGAGGGAAACTAGAGGTATGAAAATGTTTAAAACAAACCAGAGCCGGCACTGATGAGTAAGAAAAGGTGGTTCTCACAATGGTCCATTGTTGGCTGTGGAAGAGGTGATAACGAAGGGATCTATGGATGCGAACAGTGAAACAAGCAGGATGACTAGGGTGAGGAGGGACAGAAAATTGGAATTCTTTCTTATCTAGTGTTTAAGTGGGCCCCAATACTCATATAGGACCCTGCAGAAATGTCAATAGTGAGGTAATTTATTTATAAAGATTGTTAGGCTGGTTATCACTAGGATTGCTCTACAGAAACGTGAATTGCAGGATTCTCAATAGTGTCTGTTGATAGGGATTACATCTGCAATGTCTCTTATGCTGGGAGTTACGGGGTCCAAGTTAGAACCTTAACATTGTCCATGGCAGCCAGAGTAGCTGCACCACACAGATAAAGGAACATAAATTGGAAGAGGAAGAAATAAGGTTCAATGTGTGTGACCAAAACCCCCAACCACAATAATTGTCAGCATAGCTTGCATCCCACACTACAAGTTGTCCGAGCTACTGTGAGCTGCAGGCTCTAAGCTCTCAGACAAAGATCTCAGTTGCTTCCCTGCTGTATATAGCAACAACAATTGCCCTGAGAGCCACTTATGATGTGATGGATATGCAGACCATCAAAATGTTGGGCAGACTGATGCAGATACCGATGTTCCAATGGTGTCCCTGCTTATTTACGTACTGTAAGATCTGGTGTTCCTTTCAGTGGGAGTAAAAACAAAGGTTTCCGATTGCAAGGTGATGCACCAGTTTCTGGTGGTAAGGAGGAGATTGGTTCCACACACGTTGACGACAACATCAGATGTGGGAATGTTGCCAGGAAAATATGAACAACATTCCTAGAATCACAACCAGAAGTGCTTGGTGCAAATGCTGGACGGATGGGACTTCCAGATGGAAAGGATGTGAGACATTAAAACAAGCGTAAATTACTTTTACATGCAAACTGTACAAAATATTTGGGAGGTCTCATCGCATTAACCTAAGTGAATAAACGCTGTACATATTGCAAATACTAGACACCGCATCAATAAAGTAGGCACTTATTACCTCATTCCCAGATCTTGCTCCAGGCAGGTATGGACTGATTCATTTGCTGAGGGGCTGTGAATGGAATTGAACATTGTTAAACCATCTGAAAAAAAAATGTTACCTCATCTCTGTTTTAAACAGTAACTCCTTATTTTTAAACAGTCACCCCCTAGTTCTAGATTCTCCCTTAGGTGGAAATATATTCTTCATGTTCACCTAGTCAAGACTCCAAAAGACCTTAGATGTTTCAATCAAATGCTGTATTCATTACATATCCATATCAGAGACATTTTTAAGCACACATTTATGATATTAGTACACTTAGCAATCAAGCTAATTCATTGATACATCAAAATGTAACACATTTTCAGACTGAAACTAAAATAATTGATGTTCACTTCAAATGAAATGATAGCCTTGGATTGTGTTAATGTTTAGTCATTATATGAGACCTACATTTGAGTAGCAACCTGTGATTGAAATATATTCATGTTCTCTGAAAATTTCAGGACTTTTTTTTCTTTTAAATGAACTAGTGGTGATTTTGTTGCTAAATTGGTAGAGACAAGTATGTAATGAGGTGCCAGTTTACAAAGATTTGTGATTGTATTTATGATTTCTTGAGACTATGTTTGTTACTGTGCACAAATATGTTCAGAAATTATAGGAGTAGAACTAGGCTATTTGGCCCATCAAATCTATTCTGCCATTCAATCTTGGGTGATCTATCTCTTCCTCTCAAACCCATTCTCCTGCCTTCTTCCCATAACCCCTGACACCTTTACTAATAAATAATCTGTCAATCTCGACCCTAATAATACTCAATAACGTCTCCACAGCTATCTGTGTCAATAAATTCCACAGATGCACTACCCTCTGACTAAAGAAATTCCTCCGCATCACCATCAAAAGGTACATCCTTTTATTCTGTGGCAATGGCCTCTGGTCCTAGACTCTCATTAGTGGAAACATCCTCTCCACATCCACTCTATCCAGGCCTTCACTATTCTGTAAGTTTCGATGAGGTCCCTTCTCAGCCTTCTAAACTACAATAGGCTCAAGAAACCATGGATAGCAATCTGATACATTTATGATTGATTGTACCAATTTAAAGGAATAATATATTGAGCCTATATATGCCATAAAGAATCATTTATGCCACGTGGTGTCATCTTTGATACTAAATACTCTTTTGTACTAGCCACCACTATTGATTGAATGGTGATAAAATATTTGTTCAGTTGCTTTGACCTTATTACGTGTTCCACCTGCAATCTTCGAAAATGCTAATCCAACTAATGTTTTCAATCTTCCTATTGTATTTCTCACAATTGCTCGCACTATTATTTTATATTTTTCTTGTAGGTATTACCTGATTTCTACTCTGCAACTTCCTCATTGTATGTTAACGGGTCAGGACCCAACAGAACATAAAACATAGAAAAGTACAACACAGGAACAGGGCCTTCAGCCCAATATGTTTGTAATGCACATGATTCCAAGTTAAACTAATCTCACCTGCCTGCACATGAGCCATACCCATCCATCCCCTGTACATCCGTGCGCCTATGCAAAAGCCTCTTAAATGCCACTATCATATCTGCCTCCACCACTGACCCTGGCAACAGGCTCCAGGTACCCACCACCGTGAGTAAGAATCTTTCCCTGCACATTGCCTTTAAACTTGGTCCATTTCACTTTATGCTGTGCCCTCGGATCTTTGACATTTCCACCCTCTCGCGATTTTATATACCGGTACTTCTATTAGGAAATAGGAATCATTATATATATATATATATTTTTTTTTTAACCGAAATAGACAGTGCTTAAAGAAAACAAGTTATAAATTAAAAGCAAAATACTGCAAATGTGGGAAATCTGATGTAAAATACTAGAAGTACTAACTAGTCAGCCGGTATCTGTGCAGAAAGAAACAGCATTGAAAGGTTGATGACCTTTCAATAGGTCAAGGAACAGTTAGTAATAATTTTAAACTTGTAGAAAAAAGAGGGGGAGGTGCAGGTCAAATAGAAGTGAGTTCATGGAAGGGTTGAGAATGACAGAGATGACAGACACAAATGGGTGGCCTTAGATTATTAATCCTTGTGTTGGTTTAGGAAAATAGTTGTTGCCCTAATCCTGACGCAGGGTCCTGACCTGAAATATTGACCATCCCTTGCTTCCACTGAGGCTGCTCGACCCGCTGAGTATCTCCAGCAGTTTGTTTCTGGTTCCAGATTGCATCATCTGCAACCTTTTGTGACACTCTGATTTAACCAGTTTTGCCTGTTTCATTATGAACTTTATTGAAGTGGGAAAAAAATACCACCACGTAATGAAAGACAATTGAACCAAAACAGTAGTAATGCTGCATTTTACAGATTACAACTGTAATCTATCTTCTATCTATATATAAATAAAACTCTGATCTTGTTATCTTCCGGTTTGGCGGTCTTTCTATTTACGCAAAATAGGTTTGCGATACCGCTACGATTTGTCGCCAGTTCACTCAACATTCTCCTGTGCCGCAAGTGGGCCAAGTTTTGTTCCAATCGGTTGAATGTTGTAAAAGTTAGCGAGGTTTAAAAATCTTAAAACCGCTCGTACGCAGATCGATCTCTTCTCCTGCCAGTCAGCGCCACGTGGATTAGTTTCTTCCCCTGTCAGTCCCCGGGACGGTCCGCCCCTTCCTGCGCCATCGCGTCTTTACTCGAGCTGAGGGTGGCCGGCGGAGGTTTCCAACCGGACTTCGGAAGGACACGAAGCAGTCCTGCCCCAAGCAGCCCAGCCCCGCCCCAAGCAGCCCAGCCCCGCCCCAAGCAGCAGCCCCGCCCCAAACAGCAGCCCCGACCCCAGCAGCAGCCCCACCCCAAGCAGCAGCCAAGCGTTGGAGACACGACTCAGCCCAGCGTGGGAGACCCAGCCCAGTCAGAGACTCAGCTCAGCCCGGAGTCAGAGATGTCACCAAACGGAAAGTGGAGCCTCGGATCCTGGCAGAGGAGAACCACCAGCAACCAGCACCCGCTGAAAGTCCCCATCGCACCGCCAATTCCAACCACTACCCTTCTGGTCCCCCACGCTGGCTCCTCCATCCTCCCCATTGGCGCTTCCCCCATCTTTTCTCTGAGCTCACTCCCCCCTGCTCACACATCCCTCTCGCCCACAACTCTCCCTGTGCTCTCACACAGCTATTCCCGCCAACACACACCTCCCCCTGCTCACGCACACCTCCCCCAACATCCCCTCTCCCCCACAACCCCCTCTCCCCACAATCCTCGCTCCCCCACAACCCCCTCACAACAACCCCCCCTCCATCACAAGCCCCCTCCCAAAACCCCCCCCCCCCACCCCCACAACCCCACCCCCCCCACAACAATGCACCCCCACAACCTCCACCCCCCCCGCCCCCCGCCCACACAACCCACCCCCACAAACCCCTCCCCATGCCCCCACAACTCCCGTATTGCATTGGGGGAACGGGTTGCATTGGGGGGACTGGTGAGTGATGGAATATTGCGTTGGGGAATGGGTTGCGTTGGGGGACCAGGCCTCCCATGTGACTGGAACCCAATGGGTCCCACTTAGTCTAATGTGTAAGATAAAACTGCCCAAATAATTTATTCTGTCTGTCATGGGAATCATAGAAGCCACAGATACAGGAGTAGCGCATGATCATGTTAATAACATGTCATACTTGATATCTCTACTCCAGGTACTACATTTCTCTCCATAACCTTTAATACCTTTCATTTAGCATCAATGTCAGATTTATTAGTAACAGTTGACCTAACATCAATTGTTGTTTGCAGAAAAGGTTTGAACATCACCATTCTTCACAGTACACATTTAAGACAATGTTACCCAATACCGAACAATTAAATTAGGAGAGTAGAACTTTATTCCTTGCAATTGAGAAGGCCCTTTCAAGATTTGACTGAAGTTATAACAGAACAGGTAGTGAAAAAAAAAATCTTCAGATCTCAAAGCAGGAAACTCTTGAGGATTATATAAATAGCAAACTGCATATCAGGCAAACTGCTTCAAACGGAATCATGTCAATATTATGGAAAAGGAGTTGTTGATGGTGTTGAAGTATATAAATGTGGATCAATCCCTAGGAACTGACCAAGTGTACCAAGGACTGTGTGGGAAAGCAATGGAAGCAACTCTTGGGGCTCTGGCAAAGATTTTTGTATCAACTTTAGCCACTGCTGAGATGGCTAATGTTGTGCCTATATTTCAGAAGGGCAGACCTGTGAGCCTAATCAATGGCGGGTAAGTTCCTGGAGGGGATTCTGAGAGACATGATCTATCAATATTTGGAAAAGAAAATTATGAATTAATTAAGGAATTGTCAACATGGCTTTGAGAACGGGGAATCCTGTGTCATGAATTTAAGTGAATTGTTCAAAGAGGCAGCACAGTGGCGCAGCCATAGAGCTGCTGCATCACAGCATCAGAGACCCGGGTTTGATTCTAAATTTGTTGCTGTCCGTGTGGAGTTTGCACGTTCTTCTTATGACCTCATGAAAGAGAGGGAGTTGCAGGTGGGATCGTCCCTTTGGAATGCTGAAAAAGGAGGGGAATGGGTGAGGCTGAATAAGACTGAAACAAGGACTGTTCTGTGCATCTTCCGATGTGGGATGTATTTGATTTTATTTTATTGTCATGTGCAACAAGGTACAGTGCAAAGATTTGTTTCGCATGCTGTCCAATCAAATCAGGTAATAATATACATAAATACAATCGACTCAAACTCAAATACAATAGCTAGTGCGAAGTGGAAGATACGGAGTGCAGAATATAGTTCTCAGCATTGTAACACACCAGTTCCACAGACAAACTGAACATTTCCGCAATGGGGTAGAGGTGATTTGGACAGTACCCTGGCTTACGGAAGCACCATTCAGAAGTATGATAACAGAGAAGAAGTTTCTGTTCCTGGATATGGTGGTGTGCGTATTCAAGCTTCTGTACCTTCTGTGCTGCAGGAAAGGGGAGAAGAAGAAATGATCAAGTGGGGCAAAACATTTGATTATGCTGGCTGCTCTTGCAAGGCAGTGTGAAGTACAAGATACATGTATTTGTCACGTGTGCCAATTGGCACAGTGAAATGAAACCACCATGCAGCCATACAGTAAAAATAAAGAACACAACATAGAGTTGATAGAATTCAATATGAAACTTCCCCACACAGCAGGATCAAAATTTCCCACTGTGAGGGAAGGCACCAAAGTCAGTCTCTTCCCCTGATGTTCCCCACTGTTCACCCGTGGTCGGGGCCTCCCCAAGCGCTCCGCAGTCGCCGCTAATGTTCAGGCCCCCTCGTCGGGGTGATGTAAGTCCGACATCGGGGCTGGGGGGACGTCCTCAGCGGCCTGGACCTCGAGTCGGCCCCCTCCTACCGGAGTCCGCGGCTCCCAAAGTCCGCAGAGCGCGCCGGGTGGAGATGCAACGCTGGAGGCCCTCGGCAAAGGGCCCCAGGACTCCACGGAGTTGTTCAGTGCCGCCCGCGTTGGAAGCTCTCCGAACCAGAGCTCCACGGTGTTGGAGCAGCGGCCCAGCGCTCCGGAGCTCCAAACGGCGACCCAGGTAAGTATCGCCCGCTCCGCGATGAATCCAACGCTGCCGCTGTTGCAGCTCTGGTCCGGCTCCCGGTCCCCGGGAGGAAAGTCCGCTCCGATCCAGGAGGTAGGCCGCGAGGTGTGGGGCGAGGACGCGACTTGGAGAATAGTCACGTCCCCGCCAGGAAGCGACTGGGAGTTAGTTTCCCCCTTACCCTGCCCCCCTCCCCCACATACAAAAGTTAAAGACTCCCCCAAAAACAAAATTAAATTGACTAAAAAAAAGAAAAAGATGGAAAAACAGAGGCTGCTGTCAGTGCAGCGCCCCTAGTGGAAAATGGAGATGGAGTCAACGGTGGGGAGTCAGTCTGGTCTGTGTGGTGGACTGGGCTACATCCACAACTCTGCAATTTCCTGCTGTCTTGGTCAGAGCTCTTCCCAAACCAAGCTGTGATGTAACCCAATAGTATGCTTTCTATGGTGCATCTGTAGATGTATGTAAGAGTCATTGGAGATATACCGTATTGCCTTAGATCCTGAGTAAGTAGAGGCATTGGTGTGTCTACTTGGCTGTTGCATAAAGATTGGGTGTAACTTGGGCCTGTGATTGGGGAAGTGCAAAGAATGCGGAGGTAGTGGGGGGTGGGGTGGGGGGTGGGGAGTCAGTCTACCCCACGGTGTGAGGGGGACATGTACAGTTTGATAGCCACAGGGAAGAAGCATCTCCTGTGGCTTTCTATACTGCACCTTGGTGGAACCAATCTGTTGCTGAAGGTACTCCTCAGGTTGACCAGTTTGTCATGGAGAAGGTGAACTGTATGTCCAAGATGCTCCACAGTTTAAGGAGTATCCCCTCCCTGCCGGGGGTCGTCAGAGAGGAGTGCTCCGATCACTGGCCTTTGACATCAATGGGCTGTGGACTGCGGAGCTTCTAGCCGCGGGCGTGGAGTGAACCTACCGTCTGGAGTCTGGGATTCCTTGCCGGGGATCGCCGGAGAAGAGCTCCGACCGCCGGCCTGCGGCATATAACATCCTGAAGCCACGGTCTCCGGTAGGAAAGTGCCCATTTGAGCGCTCCAAGCCGTGGAGTGCGATTGACCGACCTGACATTGGAGTTTGGATCATCCTGACGAGAGGGCCTGTACATTCGCCCGTCCATAGCGGCGACTACGGAGGGTTCATGGCCCCGACCACGGATGAAACAAAGGGGAAGGACTGGCTGAACTTTGTTGCTTTCCACTGCAGTGAAGAATACTGTGGTGGATGTTTGTGTTAAATTCTATTGTGTATTGTATTTTTTAAAGTGTATCACTGCTGGCAAACTCATTTCACTGCACCTTCGGGTGCATGCGATAAATAGATTTGACTTTGACTTTGAAGGGGCTAATACTGTGGTTAATAGCCAGTCCCAACTACTTAGTGACTTCCATTGGACAGGTAGAATACTGAACTTTGCCATTGAAATTATTATTTATTTCACTTCCAAACTACAGGAATATATAATTTAATAATCCTCCCAATGTGATCTTTTTTAAACATTTATGGTGATCAGTTTCTATATAGATGCTGGTTAATTAATAATTATTTTGCCTCATTTACTCTGTCAGGTTTCTAAATAATTTTCAACTTTTGTTGTGACATAACCAGTTTTGTTTTTACGATGTGAAATAAAGAAACATTTTTTTTAAATGTAATTTATATTTATCACATGACCAGAGGAAATAGTAAAACAGAGGATTTTGGGTAGGGTATATCACGTGACCAGAAAGGAAAATATGGTAGATAAATATGGTTTTTCTTTTCTGAGGTTCTGTCAGAAACCTTGCTGCTTTGGAAATATTGTATGAAATAATAACTTGTTTTTCTCATGAGGAAACAATCTTTTTTTTTTCAACAGTATAAAAGCTCAGAGTTAACTTTCAATTAATTTAACTTAATTATTTTTTTTGGCACTTCATCACTGATGTTTGTCTGACATTTTGATTGCCTCTAAGGAGTCACATCAAGAGATGGCCACTTTTCAAGTCACAGTTAGGTTTATATGGCATCTCAAATTTTAAACATAAAACACATAAAAGACCGAGATGTTTCCTTGCTGTTATTTTCCTTTGTATTTCAAGATAGCCTTCATGCGAGTACAATGTCTTTAATATCAAACATTTTAAATGATGCTTGAAATATCAGTCACTTGACTTTGATGTCACACACAATTAAATTCAACCCATCTTCCCTCAGTTAATAACAGCAATCTCACCAAGCCTAGTGCCTAATTAATACATGCTATTTGTCACATAGCAGTGACACATGTATTTCAGAGTGCCTGAAATGTTGTTCGGAGCTGAGGTGCAGCTAGCCAGCCCTGCGACAGTGAATCTGTCTTATGTTTGATTGGCTTTAATGATATCAAAAGGCTCCAGAGTCTTGTGTGTTCAAGCTGGGACTCGACAGTGCATAGAAGGTGTTACTGATGCGTTGGTTCCCTTTAGGCTGCTAAATGGTGAGGTATTTAGAAAGATATGTAGCTGGATCTGAAAGGTTCATACTCACTAATTTATTAAGGTGGGAAGACAGAAGGAGAAAATACCATTCCTATGGTGATTTGTTTAACCTTGGCTGTGTTCTGCTGTTTTAAAGCTATATGATACATTACATAGTCATAAATTTTCCTATTTTGCCTTTATCTATTTAATAGTTCCTAATCAGAAGCTTTTCTTTGGGGTGAAAAATATTAGATATTGCTGAAAGTGAATTGTAAACACAAGTTAAAATTGACACTGTAAGTGAAGGGGACACTTCTCATAAGAACATCAAGTAATAGTATTACATCATGTAACAAATAATAGTATTTCCCACTCAATATTCCACTCGCTTTATGCATCTGCTATTATCATCTGAAAGGATTATTTTTTATCAAATATGTTGGCAATAGCCACAAATGTGATTTGTGGAAAATGACTACATACAATCGTACTTACGTTAGGTGAATGTAAAATGTTTATCGCCTGATGTTTTCTCAGGGGGAGCAGATGGATACGATAAGACTGAAAGACAACAATTGGAGGGAAGATAACAGTTTTGTGAAATGTGTGTTAAAAGGAAGTGTTAATTTGCAAAGGGATGCTAGTCATGCTATCATTTGGCGATTTATGTATGTGCGGAATAATAAAAAGGGAATAACTCTTCGACCTTTTGTTCGCAACAAAAGCAGACTATTACTATTCACACTATTTACATTGCATATATTAAAAAGATAATGGAGATAGGAATTCAGAAATTGTACAATAACAGGACCTCTGGCCGTTAATATTTTGTCAACATTTAATAAATAACTCATATCTGAGTTAAGAGTGTTTAAATGTCATCTGAACCAAAAACAGAGCAATTAAATTCATAGGCTACACAAAATGCAGGAGAAACTCAGCGGGTGCAGCAGCATCTATGGAGCGAAGGAGATAGGCAACGTTTCGAGCCAAAACCCTTCTTCAGACTGATGGGGAGTAGGGGGAGGCGGGGGGGGGGGAAGAAAGGAAAAAGGAGGAGGAGGAGCCCGAGGGCTGAGGGAGGGGTAGAAAGGGGAGGAGACAACAAGGGTTAACAGAATTGAGAGAATTCGATGTTCATGCCAAGAGGATGCAGACTCTCCAAGCGGAATATGAGGTGTTGTTCCACCAATTTGACGTGTTGCTCCCTCTGGCCGTGGAGGAGGCCCAGGACAGAAAGGTTGATTATGGAATGGGAGGGGGAGCTGAAGTGCTGAGCTACTGGGAGGTCGGGTTGGTTAATGCGGACCGAGCGGAGGTGTTCAGCGAAACGATCGCCAAGCCTCCGCTTGGTCTCACCGATATTATTAAATTCATATATTCATTAGTACTCATATATGGCATGATAAATATCTATAAATTACAGCTACCAATATTGTTGCAAAAAGCCTGAAGCCCTTAGTGCAACCAAGTCAGTTTGTTTTTTGTAATTCAATTAGTATTTGTTGTGTTCAAGAGCCTGATGGTTGTTGGATAGATTCTTCATCCTGGAGGCCATGTTTTTCAGACTCCTATTTCTTCTTGACAATGGCAGGAGTGAAATGAGAGCATGGCCAGGATGCTGTGGGTCCTTAGTGATGCTGGCTGCCATTTTGATAGCCCCCTTTTTATTAAGGTGTTAAATTGAAGATAAGAATAGGATCAGGAGAAGCCCAATCAACCTCTTAAACTGCTTTATGACATGAAGGCTGACCCATTCGTGGTGTTGATACCAATTCCCAACTTCATAGAACCAAGAATGGTTCTATGAAATGGGGAAATGGTATCAACGATGGTATCAATGGTTTTCTATGTATCTATGTTTCTATGTACAGCACAGGAACAGGCACTTCAGCCCACAATGTCTGTGCTGAACATGATGGCAAAACCAATGCTTTTCAGCCCGCATATAATCCACATCCCTCCATTCCCAGCATATCCATGTGCATATACAGTCTCTTCAATAGCACTAATGTGTCTGTCACTCCCGACACTGCTTTCTAGGCACTCACTGTCTTTGTGCAAAAAAAAGCTTGATTTTCTTCTGCAACCACTTGATTCTCTTGTAATTTAAGTATCTGTCAAACTCTGCCTTGAATACATTCAATGTTTCCACCCCGATAGCGCATTGAGGTAGTGAATTTCAAAAATTTGCAACACTCAGTAAAAATGACTCCTCGTCTAGACTAGAGGGATAGATTTCCACCAGTAGCATTTGCTTTGCCACTCACCCTTGGAATTTTATGCACTTCAATAAGCACTTCAATTTTCACTTTTCTACTCTCCATTGAGGAAAGTCCTGCTCAAACGTCCTTCAAATGTGATCCCATTCATCCAAGGACTTTTCCCGGTGAACCTCTCCAGTCTGCAATGAAACCACATCTTTTCGCAAAGATAGAGTCCTTCAGTATAGAGCAGCTGCCCTCCAGGTGAGTGGCAGGCCTGGTTCGCCGCTGCGAGAAGAAGATAACACTGTTCAATGAACACTTTGCAACTTTGTCGGCACCGGAAATGTAGTGACTCCTGGTGTGCTGCCAAGCTGAGGTCTACTGTATGATTTTACTGGGTTGTGTACAAATCGAAGAATTTCACTGTACCTAGGTACATGTGACAGTAAAGTATCATTAAATTGAAATGAATTGAAAGTATTATTTAATCACGTCAACAGGCTAGGTCTCACTAGCACCCTAGAAGATTGCATCAGAACACCCATGCTTTTATATCACTTGCAATAAAGGCTGCCATTCCATTAGCCTTCCAAATTACTCAAGGGCCTGTCCCACCTGCCCATTTTTTTCGGCGACTGCCCGCGTCAAATCAGGGTTGCCAAAAGATTTTGAACATTTCAAAATCCAGCGATGACAAAAGAAATGTCGCGACACTTGAGGAAACACCGTGCGTCAATACGTCATCACGCCGCATCACGCCACGTCACCGCTGCGTTATGCTGCATCACTGCAGTTCAGTGACCTAATACGTCAGTCAATGATGCCGGCAGTCGCTGAAAAAATCGCCAAGTGGGACAGGCCCTTGAGTAATTTGGAAGGCTAATGGAATGGCAGCCTTTATTGCAAGTGATATAAAAGCATGGATGTTCTGATGCAACCTTCTAGGGTGCTGGTGAGAAGGTTGCATCAGAAAGGTTGACAGGCCCTTTAGTCTACAGGCATTTTAACTTCTTCTATTCAACATACAAAAGCTTCCAGACTTATTCTTGATTATTGAATTAACTTATCTATATTCTCTTTGCAGACTATATGTGTCTTCCTTACAATTCATTCATCCACCTACTGTATCTTCGTATCATTTTCACTGAATTTAGTTTAGTTTAATTTAGAGATGCAGCCCTTCTGCCCAACGAGTCCACGCCAGACCAACAATCACCCGTACACTAGTTCTATCCGACATACTAGGAACAATTTACAGAAGCTAATTAACCTACAAACCTGCACGTCTTTGGAATGTGGGAGAAAATGGGGGCACCCAGAGAAACCCACTTGGTTACAGAGAGATCGTACAAAAAGCACCCGTAATCTGGATCGATCCCGGGTCTCTTGCACTGCAAGGCAGCAACTCTACTGCTGTGCCACTGTTCTGTCCAGAGTTGTATGAAAAGTGTCACCAATAATGACACAAATAATTCTACATTTTGAGCAGAATATTGATGCTAGCTGGATTGATATCTAGTTTGTAATGAGGTCCTATACGCATCTGGGGATGTATTTGATAAGTGAAGCCCAACAATTAGTCTCTAGGCCATTTTGACTTACTCGGAAGTAAAACGGAAACATTGGAATATGGGGTGACACAATGGCACAGCCAGTGTAGCAGCTGCCTCAGCACCAGAGACCATGCTTAAGTTCCGACCCCGGGTGCTGTCGACATGTGGAGTTTGCACATTATCCATTTTCCTCCCACATCCTAAAGGGTTACTGGGATAATAGGATACTGTAAATTGCTCTGAGTGCGTTAGTGAGTGGTAGAATCAGAATGAGGGGTGGGGAAGTTTATGAAAATTTGTGGAGAATAAAATATTCATGTCGAATTAGTGTAATTGGGTGGTTGATGGTCAGTGTAGATTTGGTGGGCTAAAGGGCCTGTGTCTGTACTGTATCTCTCTCTATGACTGAATCATTGAGCAGGTCAGGCTGAAATGATGCCCAAATACTCCATCATCCATGGAGGAAACAGGGTTAACAATTAGCATGTTAACGTTTCTTAAGAACTATTGAAAATTACATATTAAACTTTTGTTCTGTTGTACAGAAGGTGGTTTGGGGTGGGGGAGGGGGGGGGGTTGGGGAGGTGAGTTAGAAGAAGGTGAGAGAAAGAGGATGTTTGTGATTTGAATGAAGGACTAATGTAGTCTGAATGACAGTAATGGTGATGGTAGTGACTGAGAGAGGACATTGAAGGCTTGGTAATCATAGCCAATCTGTCTGGATGCATTGTAAACAAAAGGAGATGGTTGAGAAAAGAGGAGAGCAGGAACAATTAAATACTATCGTGGAACTATGGACTACAAAACACTGCAGTTGATGAAAAACTGTAATACAGGATAAAATGCTGAAAATATTCAATAGTTCAGGCCAGGCAGAGCTGTGGAACAAATGTAATGGTGTTAACTATATAGGTTGCCTATCTTTCATGTAAAATGCTCTGCAGCAAGACAACATGGAAAGTTTGGTCACTGGAAACTGTTGAATTAATTGCTGGGGATTCTTACAAAGCAAATTCTTTGGGGTGGCACGATGGCACAACGGTAGAGTTGCTGCTTTACAGTGCCAGAGACCTGGGTTCAATCCTGACCACGGGTGCGGTCTGTATGAAGTTTGTACGTTCTCCCTGTGAGATGTTGGATGTAAGGATGTAATGCTGAGGCTTTATTAGGCGCTGGTGAGGCCACATGTGGAATATTGGTAGGGTCATTGAACCCTACCAGATAATGCCGAGATGAGTGGACGTAGAAAGGGTGTTTCCACTAGTGGGAGAATCCTGAACCAGAGGGCATAGCATCAGAATAAAAGGACGTACTTAAATTATGTAAACTCCCTACCTTGGGAATAAAGGGTGACCACTCACCTTAGCTGTGTCCTTCATGATTTTATATACATCTGAAGGTTAACTTTCAGTCTCCTATGCTTCAAGAAAAAAAATCCCAGCCCATCCAGTCTATCTTGAAACTTTAGACTTTAGACTTTAGAAATGCAGCACGGAAAGAGGTCCTTCAGCCCACTGTGACTGTGCTGACTTGCGATCACCCCCCACACTAGCACTATCCTACATATTAGAATACTTTGCACACTAGCACTATATTACATGCTAGGGACAATTTACAATTTTACCGAAGCCAATTAACCTACAAATCTCGACATCATTGGAGTGTGGGAGGAAACAGGAGCACCGGAGAAAACCCACTTGTTCACAGGAAGAGTGTCCAAACTCTGTACATACAGCACCCGTAGTCAGGATTGAACCCGGGTGTCTGGCGCTGTGAGGCAGCAACTTTACCGTTGCGCCAGTGTGATGCACTTTCCTTATAACTTGTGCCCTCCTATCGCTGTCCTGCGGGTTCTGATGAACAGTATTAACTTGAATCTATATGGTGACTCTATATGCGTGATCACCAAACAAAATTGGTGTGAACAGCATGAGCTATTCGCACAAAGTAACTTTACCTATAGCTTTACAACTTTATCTGATGTTATATAATATTCATGCATGACATGGCACTGAAACATAACATTATCTGCACACAATTGAACAGGAATGAGTAATATGTGAAGGAATATGAAAATCCATCTGGGTATGATTTGTATTGTTGGGTTTGCTCTCCTACCAAGTGACTTTATGAAAATCGGGTTAGGACTTTAAGGTGTAGTGTTCAATAGTGGTTTTATCTCTGTCTGGCAGAGATTTAGATAAATAATTGAAATCCTGAAGTTATATTCAAAGTGTTTTTTGATGGAAGATGCCAGTTGATTCTGAGCATGGGAAGGGAGAAAAAAGGTGAATTCAATAGGCCTGTGAACGAACAAAGGTTGCGTGCATGATTGATGTGTCGGTAAGTTCCAAGAAAATTGTGTTTCTTATATGATAAGTGTGATGCTGCAAATCATGGACTTTCAACCTATTGCTCAGGCATAAAACTACCAATGCCATTCATTATAGACACTTATATTTTTTACTTCGACTGAAAGCAGATGGCTTAGTTTTAGTTTTTTAGTTCTAGAGATACAGCGCGGAAACAGTCCTTTTGGCCCACCGAGTCCATGCAGACCAGTAATCCCCACACAATAACACTATCCTCCACACTAGAGACAGTTTACAATTTTACCAAGCCAATTAGTCTACTAATCTGGACGCCTTTGGAGTGTGGGTGGAAACCGGAGATCCCGGTAAAAACCCACGCAGGTTATGGGGAGCATGTACAAACTCCATACAGAAAGCACCCGTAGTCACGATTGAACCCGGGTCGGAGGCGCTGGAAGGCAGCGCCTGAGCCACTGTGCCACCAATGCATACCGCTTCTGTAATGTAAAGGAAAAACACATTCATGCTACACAGGGCTTTAAATTGATAATCCTCTCCCAGATTTCGTGTGGCGCCATGCGCGGCTGCCTCGCCAGCAGTTTGTCAGTCATTTCGACTTGTTTTTTTAGCATGTCTAAATGTATGTGTTAATGTTTCTCGGTATGTTTTTATGTGGGGGTAGTAAGGGGGGGGGAAGGGGGAAACTGATTCCAGTCACTTACCTCGGGGGAGATGCGACTTTTCCTCTAGTTGCATTTTCGCCCTCCCTCGCGGCCTAACAACCTGGATTGGAGTGGCCTTTCCCAGAGACGGCCCAGAGCTTCAGCAGTGGGTGCGGCACGGACTTCCATCGCGGAGCTAGAAGAAAGGCTCCGACTGCCGGACTGCTGACTTTAACATCGTAAAGCCACGAGCAGGCAGGGAATAGACTTTACCATCCCGGAGCCAGGGATCCCTTGCCGGGAATCCCAAGAGAAGAGCTCCGAACGCTGGCCGACCTGCGGCCTATAACATCGAGAAGCCACGGTCTCCGGTAAGAAAGTGGCCGATTCGGGCATTCCAAGCCGCGGAGTGTGTTCCATCCGTCCCGATGTCGGAGCTTCGATCATCCCGACGAGACGGCCTGTACAATAGGGCTGTCCGTAGCGGCGACTACGGAGGGTCAAGGCCCCATACACGGGAGAACAAAAGGAGGAAGACTGACTGAACTTTATTGCCTTCCATCACAGTGATCACTGATGTGGACGTTAAGTTGTATCGTTCTTTATAATTGTGTTGTGTTCTTTTAATTGTATGGTTGCATGGTAACTCAAATATCACTGTACCTTAATTGGTGCATGTGACAATAAATGTGAATGTGAATGTGAATCTAAATAAATGGTGCCAGAAAAAAATAGGCCCCATTATTAAGTTTACATTGGCCGTTGGTGTGGGAGGTTTCTTTATAGAACATAGAAGAGAGAACAGTACAGCACGGGACCAAGGCCTTTGTGCCACAATGTTTCTGCCAAACATGATGCCAAGTTAATCTGATCTTACCTGCCTGTGCATGATCCACATCTCTCTATTGGCTGCACTTCCATGTGCCTATCTAACAGCCTCTTAAATGCCACTACTGTATCTGCCCCCACCACCACCCTAAGCAATGCATTCCAGTCCTCCACCGCTCTCTGTGTCAAAAACTTGCCCCACACATTTCCATGAAATCTTCCCCCTCTCACCTTTAGCTTTGCTGTCTACTGTTAGATATTTCCACCCTGGAAAAAAGGTTCTAACTGTCTCCCCTAGCCACGCCTCTCATAATTTTATATACTTCGATTAGGTATCCCCTCAACCTCTGAAGTTCTAAAGAAAACAATCCAAGATTATCCTATCTCCTTGTAGCTGATACCCTCTGATCCAGGCAGCATTCTGGTAAATCTCCTATGCACCCTCTTCAAAGTCCATGATAACAGAATGTTTCTAGTCCTTCAGATCCAAACCTGGGGTGGAAGATTGCAACCTTCACGTGGTCCGCCCTGTTTCGACTAATGCAATCAACTCGACGTGCACACACAGAAGATCAAATAGAACAAGCTGTCCTACAACTTTAGGCTGTGCACACCAAACGAAAGAAGAAGAAGTTCAAAACCTGATATGGGAAAGTCTCCTTCCCTCCACAGCATTGACAAAGATAAAATATAACTCCATAACATTTCTGACAATGAAATATTGCAATAACACAAATTGACTGCAGAGATATTCATATTTATTGAAACTGCACAATTATTTCAAATATTTAGCTATAGTTGGAAAATGCAAATAAAAATTGATCTTTGTTAGCACTCATAGAAAACCACATGGTATTAAAGGAGTTGCCCTTGCATTAATCATTGATATGTTCTGTGATTTCATTCTGTTATCTGTAATCAATGCTGCCTTTGGAATAAATATAGATTACATTATTGTAAATGTGAAATTCAGTTAATTAAAAATCTTCTATAATATAAAAAATATTTAAGAGAAAATTTTAATTGAAACATGTTACCAAGGAAATAAATGTCATGGGACTGGTAAAATGTTATTAACTGTTCTGAACATATTCCCAAAAAAGAAGGAACTTTCTCCTTTGAACAAATACTTTAGTCATTAATTACATAAAGATTATACATTTGATAGGATTATGGTGCATTTATTTTTTGATTGTCAGTGTAAATCAAAAATAAATTTATGAAATGCTTTAGTTAATTAATTAATATCTGACTTTACAGGCATATTTCTTTCTTTTTCCGAATGCATTACTGTGCAGTTGGAAATTACCCAATCCTTCAAACTGTGTTAAGTCTTTAAATGTTGTTAGCTGCAAATATTTTGCTTTGTATTCCATTCTATGTTCCCAGTTCAAATTGTTCATTACTTAACAACAAAATACTAGGGGTTGTAGGCGAGCACATGAGGAAGAATGTGTTGTCTGTGTCATTGGTTTAGTTGAGAATTCAAAGTGGTCTGCAGTGTACACTGGAGACTACAATGCATTGGCTGTATATTTTACAGTTTATTTTTATTTTCACTCACAAACAAATTTACTTCTCTAAATTCTAATAATTCTTTAGAGAAAGAAATATTATGAATGTATAACTTTTTTTATGGAGGAAATACTCATATGATATCATGCCCCTGATTTGTCAATTTATGGAAACAATCTATCTTAAGTGACCTCTTCTATTGGATATCTACACATTTTTCTGCAGCAACTGATGAAAACATGTTCTTATCCATGCCATTCTCATCCTCACTTTGTTAGGTCTGTCGACACTCTTCCATTTTTATGAACAATATATTTTGTTGAATGTCACTGGATAATTTTAAACACAAAATTCTGGTGTATAAAACCCAAGTTCTTATTTGCTTTTAAAACTGCACTCCCGCCGTTAAACAGAATTTAGGTGGAAAGGTCTTAAATACCACAAAAGTTATTTTTTAAATAAAAAGGAAAATGAAGGAGAGAAAAGTAGAGGATTGTGAATCTAGAAGAAGGTATAAGGGTGGAACTGGACATTTGTTGATAATGCTAAAATACTATTTGTTGTAGACTCAGTGCAGTACTTTAAATGAATCCCTTAAATATATTACGTAGGTTTCAAATGACACTCAAGACCATTTTAATTTCCTTTTATATTTAATTCCACAATGCTCAAGCTTCTCTTTAAGATATATTAATCAGGTTTTTCACCACATAAAACAAAACACGTTGGTGAAAGTTGTAAAATCATGTGGTGAGGGTATGAGCTATAGGGAGAGGTTGAGTGGGCTGGGTCTCTATTCCACGGAGCACAGGAGGATGAGGGGAGATCTTATACAAAATCATGAGAGGAATAGATCGGGTAGATGCACAGTCTTTTGCCTAGAGTAGGATAATCGAGGACCAGAGGACATAGGTTCAAGGTGAAGGGGAAAAGATTTAATAGGAACCCGAGGGGTAACTTTATCATACAAAGGGTCGTGGGTGTATGGAACAAGCTGCCAGAGGAGGTAGTTGAGGCTGGGACTATCCATCATTTAAGAACCAGTTAGACAACTACATGGAGGGATATGGACCAAGCGCAGGCAAGTCGGACTAATGTAGCTGGGACATTGTTGGCCGGTGTGGGTGGGTTGGGCTGAAGGGCCTGTTTCCACTCTGTATCACTCGATGACTCTATGTCCAGGACATTTACTTTAAGATGTTGTACAACTTACAGACAATAATGGATGGCCGTGGAGGTTGTCTCAAACTTTGCTACAATGAATATTTTGTTGTAACGTTTTGTGCTAAAATTATATCGACCGTGATTTGAAGGTTTTTATTACCACTAGATTAATGGTTTAGAAAATTATATCTCAGTTATTTCTACTTCAAAAATCAGCCAATGCAGCGGAGATGATACACAGAAGCAAATGACTGACAACGCACATCAGACACAGACGTGATAGACTACATGGTCATGTTCTGTGCTGCAAGAGTCTGTGCATTAGGATCTATAGACACAGCAGGAAATATACATATAAGAGGGGCAGGAGAAAGCACATTTACAACATTGCAATAACCCATCTCATCATTTGTATTGTTTTAACAAAAATACATTAATGCTTAACTTCTCATTACTTTTATTGTTAGGAAACACATTTCTGAAGCAATAATAATCCTTTTTGGTTCCTCTGTTAATGTTGTTGTCATTGGTGTACTGGCAAAAAGAGTCTAATAAAATATAACAACCATTCCTTATTGAGCTTAATTAAGAATCATTAAAACATTCATTTAGAGTAAGAGTATTTTTGATGCAAAGTAGTCATTCCAGGGAGTTTATTTAAAAATATATATTATTTATCTTACTCATTAGGGACAATTGTACAACAGTAGTTTGCTGGAGGCAGTTAACCAGAAGAGCAGCATCTTGACGACAGTTCCCACTCTTGGACACTTATCTTAGGACTCCAATTCAATTTAACAACTGCCGTGTGTAGATGGAAATAAATGCTCATATTAAAAATCCTCTGGGAATAAATCTACTCTTTTATTTACAATGCTGTTTTAGTTTAGGTGCATCATCCAGGCATTGAAAACAGTCCAAAATAAATGGTCCGGTGGCACAGTGGTAGAGTTGCTGCCTCTCAGCGCCAGAGACCTGGGTTCGATCTTGACTACAGGTGCTGTCTGTACGGAGTTTGTACGTTCTCCAGTGGTTTCCTCTGGGTGCTCCGGTTTCCTCCCACACCCCAAAGATGTATAGGTTAGAGGTCAGTAGAGCGTCCCTTGGAGCCTAGGATCCATAGGGAGAGGAGTGGCTCTGCTGTCAGCAACCAAAGTACTGGTGATGGGATCTAGGGATTGGGCAGGGCTGAAGATGCCCTACTCCTAGGCCTGGCCAAGCTGGCCATCCGCGAGTCACTACGGCAGGCGGAAGAAGGCTTTGCCCGAGTCAGATGCTTGCGCCTTCACTGGGGCTGTATAGTAGTTATTAGTACATTTGTAACATAGTTGTTTGGAATTCAGTGTCAGAATAATTTGGTGATTTTGTAATATGGTGGTGAGTATGTTGCCACTGTTTTCCTTTTGGGGTTTTTGTAATGTGCATGTAATCAAGTAAATTACTTTTGATACAAAAAAAAGATGTACAGGTTTGTAGGTTAATTGGCTTTGGTAAAGTTTGTAAATTGTCCCTAGTTTGTAGGATAGGGCTAGTGTATGGGGATAGCTGGTCAGTGCGGACTCGGTGGGCCGAAGGGCCTGTTTTGTCCTTTATCTGTGAACTAAACTGTCTTTAAAATAAATAAACTATTTGACTCAATGATGTTAACCATGAAATTACCAGGTTGATGTAGAAACCCATTTGGTTAACTAATGTTTAGTTTAGTATATTATTATCACGTGTACTGAGTTATAGTGAAAAACGTATGATTGCAAGCTAGTTTATCACAAATAAAAACATGTTTAATATATTAGATTATATATCTTCCTGATGTCCTTGATCTGTCACCTCATAGCACTGAGGCGAATCATGGCTGAGTGGCTGTCAATGAGCATACGATTTAAGCAAACAAGACGATAATCTATTTATGTATTGGAAGGAACTGCACCTGAAACATCACCCATTCCTTCTATCCAGAGGTGCTCCCTGACCCACTGAGTTACTCCAGCATTTTGTGTCTACCTTCGATTTAAACCAGCATCTGCAGTTCTTTCCTACACAAGGAACTGCAGATGCAGTTTAAACCGAAGATAGGCACAAAAAGCTGGAGTAACTCAGCAGGTTAATCTATTTAATTTAATAAGCTATTCCAACATACTTCACAGGAGCTATACTAAGTACGCCGCCATGCATTCATGCTGATTTATCTTTCCCTTTCAACCCCATTGTCCTGCTTTCTCCCCATAATCCTTGACAATCTTACTAATCAAGAATTCGTCAATCTCTGCCTTAAAAATACCCCGACATGGCTTGAACAGCCGTCTGTGGCAATGAATTCCACAGATTCACCACCCTCTGACTAAAGAAATTCCTCCGCATCTCCCTTTATTCTGAACCTATGCCCTCTGGTCCTAGATTCTCCCACTAGTGGAAATATCTCCCACCAGTGGAACATCATAAATCTAACAGCCCAGTTTCTGTGGAAAAATGTCTCCTTTCATTCAAATTGCTCATCGTAATCCTTCCCCAAAAAATAAACTTTTGATACATCTGTCCTTCAAAACTTCCCGCCACCAGATCACCAAACTGAGTTTTCTTTCCTCCCACATTCTAAAGGCATGCAGTTTGTAGGTTGGTTGGCTTCTGTAAATTGTCCCTAATGTGTAGGATAGAACTAGTATACACATAGGGGATTATTGGATAGCATGGACTCGGTGAGTTGAAGGGCCTGTTCCCACGCTGTATCTCTAAACTAAACTAAACTATTGAATGTACTATGTCACATTCCTGTCTTGGGTCTAATATGTGATTAATGGACTTTGGTGGGGTCAGAGGGCATGTTACCTGAAACAAGAAACATGACATTTACCCTGCTCTTGTAGCCAACAATTTTACGAGGCTGATCCATTCAAGATTCTTGTAATGTTGATGACAGGAGGTTTTGTGATGGTGATGTCTTAGCTTGTCAAGGTTACATGTTCAGAATATCTCTTGTTCCAGGTTTCCCAGTCTGACACTTGTCTGCTGTAAGTATTATTTACAGCTTATTACCTCATACATGACGTTTTCCTGACTACAAGTGCAGATTGCTTCAATTTCTGGGGAGCTGTGAATGGAATCGAACATTGAACAATCTCCAACGTTTTCTTTTGTGATCTTATGATGGAAGGACAGCACTAAAGCAGCTTAGGTGTATCTAGATCTGAAGTGTGAGCCTTCAGCACTTTAAGCTGGGATGATGCCTGCTCCCACAGCCTGTGCTCTCAAGCATCCCTTGACATGTGGAATGCATTGAATTGGCTGACACCTGGTTTCTGTGATGGCTGAGACCTGGGGAGGTGGCTGAGATGGATCATCCAAGCGGCACGTCTGACTGAAGAAGGTTACAAATGTTTCAGTCTTGAATCTTGAACTTAGAATTTGGACTCTGCCAGCACTGAAAGCAAAATAATGTTTTGAGCCTTCCTTTTCTGTTCGTTTGCCAAAATTCATCACAAGATTTGTCAGGACTGAAGAACTTTGAGCCGATCCATTGCTTAGGGGAGAATTTAGTTCTATTGCATATTACTTTTTTAGACTTTACTTTAGACTTTAGCTGAAACAGGCCCTTCAGCCCACCTAGTCCGCGCCGACCAGTGATCATCCCCTACACTAACACCATCTTACACACTAGGGACGATTTACAATGTTTTACTAAAGCCAATTAGCTTAAAACCTATACATTTTTGAAATGTGGGGGAAAACCGAAGCCCCCCACAGAAAACCCATGTGATCACAGGGAGGATGTACAAGCTCCGTATGGGACTCTGGCACTGTGAGGCAACAACTCTCCCGCTGTGCTGTCCTTAAAAGGGATTTCAATGCTTAGTGTACCAGTACATGTACTCCAGTGCTTGCACACAGGTGGACCCATTGCTGCACTCAGCTACCTTGTATCATTGGCAACATTTGCAGATCAATGGCCATAAATAAAATGCTCAAACGGCATCTTTGAAGTTTATTGAAGTTTATTGAATAAGTTTATTGGCCAAGTATTTACATACAAGGAATTTGCCTTGGTGCTCCGCCCGCAAGTGACAACATGACATACAGTGACAGTTAGGAATGACGCATAACACATTACACATTAATTATAAAACATTATTGATTAAACATGTAAATTAAATAAACTGCCAGAGCACAAGGAGGCTACAGATTTCTGGTTATTGAGTAGAACTACAACTTGTGGAAAAATGCTGTTTTTATGTCTGGCTGTGGCAGTCTGGAGTCGCCTTCCAGAGGGATGTGATTCAAAGAGTTTGTGGCCAGGGTGAGAGGGGTCAGAGATGATCTTACCCGCTCACTTCCTGGCCCTTGCAGTGTACAATTCGTCAATGCAGGGAAGGTTGCAGCCAATAACCTTGTTAGCTGATCGGACGATTCGCTGCAGCCTTCGGATGTTGTGCTTGGTGGCTGAGTCAAACCAGATCATGCTGGAGAAGGTGAGGACAGACGCTATGATGGCCGTATAGAATTCGACCAATTCTTAAGAATTTTAAGTGAGAGGCTGTCTGAAGACTGGCTGTCACCAATACATCATTAAATTGTAAGAGCAAGAAGAATTTGGCTTCGGAATACCTACTCTATTATTAAAGTCATAGGGTAGTATCAGGCCCTTTGGCCCAACTTGCCAAACCGACCAACATGCCCCATCCACACTAGTCCCTCCTGCCTGTGTTTGGCCCATAAACTTTTAAACCTATCCTATCATGTACCTATCCAAATGTTTTTTTAAACATTCCAATAGTACCTGTAATATTGTGATACAGTAATACCTTTATACTTGGTAATAATATCTTTAAACATGATCATTATTCTCTATCTGCACCTGCTGCCTGACCTGATGACAATCGTAGCATTTTCTGCTTATATTCTGAATTTTCAGTACCTGCAGTATTTTATTTTTGTGTGGTGGAAGAATCTAGGAGTCCTTTCTAAAGTGGTCAGAATGTGTCCAGCTCCTTCTCCAGCATGAATGCAACTTGCCACAAGCTGAATTTGTTATGCAGGCTGATTTTTACCTGGTCCTATCAATTCACAACATTGCCTCCACATCAGAGTGACAATCAAGTTCTTGTAAATCTTCTGTCTTCACTTGAAGGGATGAAATGTCTGATATGAAATGTTAACTCGTTCACCCTTTCCATGAAAGCTACCTGCCTCGCTAGGCGGCTAGCCATGCAAATGTGCAAGGCAGCATGACAATTGTATGCCATCTGCATCAGATTGTGGCTCTTTATATGTCAGGGAATATAACCCTTTTTTTTTACATAGAGATAACATAGAACAGTACAGCACAGGAACAGTATTTCAGCCCACAGTATGTGTGCCAAACCTGATGCCAAGTTAAACTGATCTCATCTGCCTATCCATGATCCATATCCCTCCATTACCTGCGCTTCTATGTGCCTATCTAATAGCCTCTTAAATGCCACTATCGTATCTGCCTCCACCCCATCCCCGCCAATGCATGCCAGATCCCCACCCTTCCCTGTGTAAAAGAAACACAGGATCCATCCAATTTTGCCCACAATGATTTGTAGAAGTATGATGTTGTTCTACGTTGGTGAGGCATGATGGATAAGCGAGCCAAATGTAGCAGGATGAAACAGCGTAAAACACTCAGAAATATAATTTATACTGAGCATTACAGTTCTGGTAACAGAAACTGCATGATGCTCCTTTGGGTTCCTTAAAGTACATTGTCATTAAATTCCCTCTTTTGCTGAGGAGATAGTAATGCAATAGAGCAGAAAGCTACTCTCATTTACAAGTTAAGCACAGAGATTAGCTAATCAGAACTGTTGGTTTCCTGAATCTATGAATTATATTTTCTTTTCCTTTATTACTTAATAAAATTGTCTTTAATAGAGAAGTGGGCAAAATAATTACATCCTTCCTATCTGCTATAAGATGAGCAATCAGCAGGAACTTTTTATTCTTAAAGCCATCATTACCTCATCCTCAATAAGGTGCAGATATAATAGCATAGTTAGAAGAAAACAATAGTGAGCACAATATATCAACTGTATTACTCAGCAAAAGAAAAATAAAATTATAATCATTTTTCAACAGGTTGTCTACTTTGCTTTGCAAAGTAGAATGTTTTAAATATACCTGTTTAATGATTGAAAGCAGGTATACTTTCTTTGTGGCACACTTTGGAACTTTACTCCAAGGGCAGGGTGGGGTGGTCTACCTTGTTTGTCTCTCCGCTTGACTATCACACCACTCCCAATCAATTTGCTACATATCTTCCAACTTGTCATCTTAAAATCCCCGGGACATGGTTTCTGCATGAAGTCCATCCTGGTGACACATCCAAAAGGTGATTCCATGGAGATATGAATGGTGGAATGAATGGACAAATTTGTCATTTCAAATAGATCAGGTTGTCAGGAGGTTCCATGTTTGGCAATCCATCTAGGGAAGTCCTGGACTTGCTAAATGCTATTCCTTGGCACAGTGACACAGCGGTAGAGTTGCTGTTTTACAGTGCGAGAGAACCGGGTTTGATCCTGACTATGGGTGCTGTCTGTACGGAGTTTGTACATTCTCCCCGTGACCGCCTGGGTTTTCTCCGGGTGCTCCAGTTGTCTCCCACTTTCCAAAGACTTACAGGTTTGTAGGTTGATTGGCTTCAGTAAAGATTGTAATTTGTCCCTATTGTGTAAGATAGCGCTAGTGTGTGGGAATCGCTGGTCAGCATGGACCCGGTAGGCTGAAGGTACCTGTTTCCACTCTGTATCCCTAAACTAAATTAAACCAACCAAACTAAACTAAGCTCTGTTTGGAATCGCCAGTATTTACTAGCAAGATACAACTAAATTTTCTTATGGATTCAAGTATCAGCTATCAACTACATACTGTAGACTTGGAGGCATTGGTTTTGTCTTTTTGCATTATTATTATTGTTTGTTTATTTTATGTGTATGTATGTATGTATGCATGGATGTATATTATATATATATATATATATATATATATGTCCCAGATAGAACAATGAAGGTCTTACTTGCAGCAACACAACAAGTATGTGTGTGTGTGTATATATGTGTGTGTATATATATATATATATGATCACACACACACACTGATTTTTATTTCTTGTTTATTATATTGTATACAGAGTAGTATGTTTACATATTATGTTGTGCTGCTGCAAGTAAGAATTTAATTGTTCCATCTGGGACATGTGGCAATAAAACACTTTTGACTCTTTACTTTTGATTCTTCATTAGTTGGTAGTCAACAAATGAGGTAGAAAATTGAATGAGCAAATCTTATTTTAGAGATTCATGCAAAGAAATACAAAGGTGAGACTGGCTATTTAGGGGAGTGCTGAGGGAGTGCTGCGGTGTCAGAGATGCAAGTTATTTTCTCTGGTACGAAACTTGTATCCTATCTAAAGTGCAAGTAAACGATTTTACTCATTGGTCATGGTTTAGCGCAGGATTTATTTCCATTGTCCTGCTTTTTTTCTCTCAGTTAGCAGGCAAGTTATCTCATTATTGGACCATAAGAAAATAGGAGCAGGTGTAGGCCGCTCCGGCCCTCTAGACTACCCCATCATTCAACATGATCATGGCATGATCTTCCCCAGGCCTCTTCTCTTCTGAGACCCTGAATTCGTCGATCTTTCAAACATTAATTATTGTTCTATTACTACCATGAGGGCTTTCTGTGTGAAGAATGGTTGCACCATTTTGAAAATGCTAACTTAACACCAGAACAGTTTCATTGACCACAAAGAACGTTGCAACCCCCCACAGTCCTGAAGGGCACACATTATTTTTCTTCAGGTTTTCAAGCAAAATAGAAAAAAAGATGTTTAATAGTTTAATAGTTTTCGCTTAACTATTTCAAAATTGACCTCAGATCTATTCATGAACATGAAGGATCTTGTGACACCAATTGGTGAATTGAGGGCTAGAACTTCAGGAAGCCTAGAGCTATCCTAAGCACTGGGAAAAAAAAACATAAAAATAAAAAGGTAAGTATTTTAATCTTTATAGCTCTGTGAACGAATGCTTCAAAGGCTGTACAGTTTAGCGTGTTCAAAACATTAAAATGGTACTTCACAATCTGTTATCTACTGAGTACCCTGCACTTACACAGATGTACAGTTTATGTCGAAACACTTTAAACCAAAAGAAAACAGTTCCTAAACTGTAATGTTGTGATTCCCATTACTTTTCCATCAAACTTATTCAAAAAGGAGGTGTGGAGAATGCAGATTTAATAATGCAACACAACAGTGCTGGTTTAAGTTGCAATCACATGGAATTAATAAATGTGAAAAAAGAAACACTTTTGGAAACAAGAGGAGTTTGTAATGAAATTGAAGATCCTTTGTCGTGTATTGATGGTTTTATAAGCAGGAGAAAAATAAATGCAAATTGTAGTTATCATTAGTTGTTTTTTTTTACTTTAAAATGCAGTGTAAACAACTATTTTCAGTAAAAATGTCATGTTCCAGCAATCAGTCAGGGTGTTTTCATACAGTAATTTTAGCTTCATCTCAGCATGTGGTAAAAGAACATACAGTAGATTTTTTTTTGCATTTGACAGGGCAGTCATTCCATATGCTGCTTGTATCTGTCCCCATTTATTTTTCATATATATGCAAAAGAACTGACATGGTATTCGTTACATTTTTCTGCTTTTACAGTACATCTTCAAAGCATGTTGTGGGAGAACAGTTTGCACAAATGATGGACTTTATCTACCACGTTAGGTCTTGTCAGATTTTCCAGCCTTTTGAAATGTGGTTTCTATACTGGATGAACAGACTAATGTACCATGCACCAGAGTAGAATTATTTTATGCAACATTGAAAGAGTCAATTAATTTGCATGATTCTATGTGTAATACCATGACTTTAACGTAAGATAGTTTGCTCAACATTCCTGCCAACCTTACATATTATGTCACTTTGACAAGTTAATCATATTCATGTATAATTAATTACATTTAATGACAAAGTGAACTTTGTACCTTAGCATTGCAGCTTGCTATCTTAAGAATCTAATATCTGTGCTTTCAGAAATTTTGTTTCATTGAGCACTTAACAATTTTAACATACAGTGATGGAGCCAAGCTAATGCTATGACTCATTTGGAGACTTTGAAATATAATAAATAAACTGTGCCCATGTTATGTCTTCTTGTAACTTAGGGCCGGGGATGCAAATGGTTACTGTTGTGGTTACTACTTTAACCTTCATGTTAACCCACAGGAAATCCACCAGAAAATATGCAGATTTCCATCATCCCCAATGGTTAAGAAAGAACTTAGAGCCATATATCAAGGGGTGTACTCCTTGGCAGACTGATTAAACTTTCTGCTCTGTAACTTGAATAATGCTGTCTGTCTTTCATGCATTAAATGGCCCTGGCCTCCAGCATTATGGGCAGGCTCCCTATGTTCATTACGAGCCACAAATGTGGCATCTGCCAAGCTGGTGTAGGCAAAAAAATAATAGGCGTTCAGACTCCACCACAACACGAGCTCTTTGCAAATACACACGGGTCAAAGTGCAAAACTGAGTTGCCCTGAACACAGCTGGTACTGTCTGCATGCAGCTCAGCAGTAAATCTGTAAAGCCCCAGAACCAATAAGGCAAACATATTTACCTGGCTGTTAATCCGAGACGTGTAGGAATGCTGCTACTGTGGCTTCACATTCAAGTCATGTCCAACACTGCCGCCTGCTACACCCCATCCACCTCCTACTACAAGCATATGAACATATTTTCCTGCTGCAATAATTTCAGGCCCTGCCTCCACCTCTGTAAAAACCCAACCACCGTAAATCGCAATATGTCCTTTGCCGGCATGCTTGCTTCTAAATCCCATCCTTGCTAGATATTCTGAGGACATTCGGTCCACCAGATCCATATCAACTATTAAGCACCCATTTATGCTAACCTCACATAGTTGCAATTTTATTCTCCCCATGTTGCCGTCAGCTCCCCAGAGCCCATCCTTCACCTTTTCATGAAAAGCTGGAGTAACTCAGTGGGTCAGGCAGCATTTCTGGAGAAAAGGAATGGGTGACGTTTTAGGTCGAAACATCACCTATTCCTTTTCTCCAAAGATTGCTACCTGAGCCGCTGAGTTACTCCAGCTTTTTGTGTCCATCTTTGGTGTAAACCAGCATCTACAGTTCCTACACACTTCACCTTTGCACTATAGTCAAGTTACAGAGATAAATAACTTGTCTTTGTGATGTGGGAAAAAAATCCATGCAGTTTCAAAGAAAATATGTAAACTCCACACAAAGGATGTTGGAGGCTAGGACTCAACGTGGGGCACTGGACTTGTAAGGCATCAGTGGTCTATCAGTTATGCAACTGTGTTGCCTATTGTGAAGTGCAATTGCTGGCATTACAATGGCATGACCTTTGAGTAACTTTCCTTGGTGAACTGTCTGAAGTTACCCCATAGGAAAGATATTGTACTGACTTGACAATATTGAGTCACAAGGCTTCTTAGATAACATAGGGATGTTTATTACACTCCATGCATGATCATGCTAGAGATTCTGGAATCCTATTTCATTCCTTTTTCCGGGGTTGCACAAATAGGAGACTTTGCTTTTCTGGTGACTAAATTTCATAAAATTTCAATCAGCTGATCAATAAGCAGAAACAACATTTTGCTGGTTGAGAACATAACATCTCAAGCTCACTTTCTCGTGCCTTAACTAGCAGGTATTATAAAATAGCTCTAGTTAATATTTATTTTATAAATAAAGACATTCGCTATAATGTTTTACAATAAATTTGCACCCAATCACTGGAATATTTAATTTGCAATTTGTACTGTTAATTGCGCAGAATATTTTTATGAATGTTTGCTACTCTGGTCAAATAACATTTGATTATTGAGTGGAGTTTGATCAGATTGCTGGTGTTAACACAAACCACAGTGATGATATTTGCAATTGTTGTGATATAATGAAACACTATCATTCATTGGTGTTTTCATTTTGCAGCTTGCCTTAGTACGAACATTAAGTTTACAAATTTTAATGAGTAATTCATAACTCAAATTTGGATGGGGGGGGAATGGAAAATTTGAAACGTTAAGCTCTTTCATAAGAGAAGGTACCCAAGGAGATAAAGAGACATTGCATATAACAGTCTGGAAGTCCTATTGCAGTTTCAAAGGACTTTGGTAAGGCTGCATTTGGAGGATTATGTGCAGTTCTGTTGCACCATTAAAGGAAGGATGTGGAAGCTTAGGAGAAAAGGTGTGCAAAAGATGCTTACTAGAATGCTGCCTAGATTTGAGGGTATTACCTGTAAGGAGAGGTAAGACAAACTTGGATTGTTTTATCTGGTGTGTGGGAGGCTGAGGAGAGGCCTGTGCAAGTATATAAGATTATGAGAGGCATAGATAGGGCATAAATAGGGTAAAGGATCAGGACCTTTCTCCCAGGGAGGGAATGTTAAAGACATTTTAAAGACATGCCTTTAATGTGAGAGGCCAAAATTGACAGGAGGTATGCGGGGCAAGTTGTTTACACAGAGTGGTAGATGCCTGGGACATGCTGCTGGGGTGGTGGTATAGGCAGATGAGACAGTGGTATTCAAGAGGCAAGAAGAAAAGCACATGGTTATGCAGTGAATGGAAAGATATGGATCACATGCAGGCTGAGGAGGAGGTTTTATTTAAACTGGCATCGTGATCAGCATGGACATTGTGGGCCAAAGGGCCTGTTCCTGTGCAAACTATTCTATTTCTATATATACTAATAGATTGGGTGGAGTTCATGACTAAAACATTGTGTGTGATTAGAGAGAAAATACAGCTGATCGTCCAAATATTCCACATATCTTCTTGGTATACCACGACACTTGTCATTATGTCCCTCGGCAATAGCATATGATTAGCTTTGGCACATTATCATACCTAACAAATAATTTTTGTATAACATATCATCATTAAGGGCCTGTCCCACTTACGTGTCCTTGGCACGGAAATTACGCGACCTCGTGGTCGCGTTGAGGCGTACGGGCATCGTGTGGCCGCGCCGTGCCGGTCCCACTGAGAAGCGAGGAGGGGTATGTAGTTGTGCGCGACATCGCGCGGGGCTCCGAGATTTTTGTAGCGTCTGTCGCGGAACTGACGGCCAAAGTGGAACAGGCCCAACGCAACGTTTCACCTGCAACAGCAGCAGAAGCAGGCAAACGATCGCCGAACTCGGCCTGGGGCTCACGGCCGTTGTGGTCCTGATCCTCCCCCACTTTTACTCCCAGAGTGGGGCCAAGAAAATTGAAGATAGACACAAAATGCTGGAGTAACTCAGCGGGACCGGCAACATCTCTGGAGAGAAGCAATAGGTGACGTTTCATGTCCCTTCTTTCAGACTGAAGAAGAGTCTCGACATGAAACATCACCCATTGCTTCTCTCCAGAGATGCTGCCGGTCCTGCTGAGTTACTCCGGCATTATGTGTCCATCTTCAAATGACGTCACGCACTCCAGACGGCTGTGCGGTCGAATGAAATCGCGCGCGACCTTCGCGGGACTGTCGCGGCTCAACGCAACCACGAGGTTGCGTAATTTGCGTGCCAAGGACACGTAAGTGGGACAAGCCCTTTACATAATTAGTACTAGTCATGATGTGTTATGATTTATAATATATTCTGTCCACTTCTTGTCCGGTTATTTTCTGCTGTTTAGTTTAATTTAGTTTAGCGATACAGCATGGAAACAGACCCTTCGGCCCATCAAGTCTGCACGGATCAGCAATCACTCATGCACTAGTTCTATCCTACACATTAAGGTAATGTTTCAGAAGCCAATTAAAGTGCAAACCTGCACGTCTTTGGAATGTAGGAGGAAACATACATGAGATAAAAGAGCACACTGAGAAAAAATTGTTGGTCACTGGGAGAACTCCATGCAGACAGCACCCATAGTCAGGATCAAACCTAGGCCTTTAGTGCTATAAGTCAGCCACTCCACCACTATGGCAAAATAAATGGCAATGGTTTAATGTAAGGTAGTAAACTATTAGGGTTGCACTTACAGTACAATTAGATACGTTTTATTTGTCATACCTAGGGTGGTTCTGAGCTCATGGATATGAATATCTCTCTCCTGACAATCATTTTGAGAAAAAAATGTGTTAGTATCGTGAATAGAATGTCAAATGTTTACTCTGTGTGTAATCACGCACGTTACTGTCAGCTAAATTCATAGCATAATGCCGTGCATGGGTGTTAACTCCTTTATCTCTTGTGTAAACATCAGAGTGAAGAAAAGGAAAGAAAATGTAGCACTTAGTAATGTTTCCACATCAAAACATCTGGGAAAGTGTAGTTCTATATTCAGCATAACAATTATCCAACGTGTTGCAGTTTTTAGATTGAGAGAGGGAGCTCAACAATAAATTCAAGAGGCACTTTGAAAATGCACATCAAATAAGGTGATTATTATTTAGATAACCTTACTGAATGCTGCAAATTCCAAACCAGTCTTATTGCATATAGTTTAAGCAACTCCTATTCAGAGCAATCTCTAAAAGATCATATGCCAATCCAGCTGGAGAATTGCTGGCGTAACTAAGCAGGACAGGTTGCATCTCTGGTGACATTTTGGGTCGAGATGCTTCTTCAGACCCTATTGAGACCCTAGCTCAAGAGGCTAAGTGGCCTATTCCTGCTTTCAGTTTGTCGATTTTCCTTGAACAATTTAATTCACTCCCTCAGCTGATGGTAGACTATCTAATAGCAGTTAGCGCAGCACATTAGACTTTACTTTCGAGATGCAGCGTGGAAACAGACCCTTCGGCCCACCGAGTTTGCGCTGACCAGCAATCACCCCGTACACTTAGCAATATCCTACATACAAGGGACAATTTACAATTTTCACCAAAATCAATTAAGCTACAAACGTCTTTGGAGTGTGGGAGGAAACCCGAGTTCCCGAAGAAAAACACACACAGTCACAGAGAGAACGTACAAACTCTGTACAGATAGCACGAAGGAACTGCAGATGCTGACTGATTTACACTGATCATAGACATTAAATTCTGGAGTAACTCAACAGGTCAGGTAGCATCTCTGGAGAGAAATAATGGGTGACGTTTCGGGTCCGAACCCTTTTTTAGACTTTCTGGAGAAGGGTTCTGACCCGAAACATCACCCATTCTTTCTCTCCAGAGATGCTGCCTGACCCGTTGAGTTACTCCAGCATTTTATGTCTATCATATAAGCTTTGATGCCGTCATGCAATAAAGAGGGGTCTCGACCTGAAAAGTCACCTGTCCGTGTTCTCCAGAGATGCTGCCTAACCTGCTGATTTACCCCAGCACTTTGTATCCTTTTGAATTCTAACACCTTGATAACTCTGTGGAAATTAACTGTGTTGCCAGCATGTTGATAATAATTGCAGTCTGGTATGTACTGATGTAAATGTGTATATGAATGTGATCTGAAGCTTCTCGACAAAAAATTATTGATTTGAGTTGAATGGGAAAGTAAACCATTAAAAATACCCATGCAATGGCATTACAATGAGAGGTTAGAGAGGTTGGAGTACTGTGTGCAGTTCTGGCTACTCAGTTGTAGGAACAATGTCAAGGGTGCAGAAAATATTCATCAGGATTTTACCTGGACGCAGGCTTAAGATATAGGGAGTTCTAGTGAGGGATTAGCTGCATAGGGTGGGACTGCAGAGCATGGGAAGCCAAAGGGTGACTTTACTAAGGAGCACAAGATCATGAGAGGATTATGCGAATGCTCAGAGTATTTTACCCCAGGGTAGAGAATTCTATGATTAGAGAGCATAGACATAAGGAGAGAAGGGAGAGATTTAAGAGGGACCTCACAACAGTGCTTAGCCTGTATCTGGAATAAACTGGCAGAGGATGTTATAGAAGCAGATACAATTATGGCTTTCAAAAAAGAAATGTACAGATATATGTAGCAATGTTACAACATTTTGAGATTTTAAAAATCAAGTCTGCAATTTATCCCATCAAATAAAGCATAAAAAGAAGTTTAATTTGACACCTAATTCACTTTCATATCTTCAGTATTAAAAACGTTATGGCCATTTTCATACTCAGAAATTAGCATCGTTCCCTATTGCTTTTCCATTGATTTAACACAAAAGTTGTGATCGAGGCCAGTCAAAAGCCCATAACTTTCTTAAAAATTAAGATAACTGAAATAAATTTTCATCTATTATAGATTGAAGCATTCTGAAACAAATATGAAACAATCTTACTTGGATGACCTGAAATTAAAGCATATAATTAGTTAGTTACCGAATTGTAGCTAATTATAAAATTCAATTACTAGATATAAACATCTTAAGAAAGTATTAACATTTTTTAAAAAGCCTAAGTGTCCAAATAACATTCACACAAGAATTCACAACAGAACAAAATTTTTAAATCTAATTGTCATGAATTTATAGGCCAAATTGAAGGAATTTTGTGTTTAATACCCGTAAATTAATGGCCATTTAAATCAGCTTGCGAGTGGGTTTTTATGGAATGCGATGGATTGGAACGTTGCAGTTGCGGTGAATTTAATCCCCATATCAGCAGGAAAAATATTGCCGGTTCATATAGGGAATAAATCACCGTTTCGCAACATGAAATTTGGATTAAGGTCTTCTTAACAAACAAGTTTATATGTAAAAATAAACGGATTTCCTTTACCTGTCCCCTACATAAAATCCGTCCCCGTTGTCGGCGTTCACGGCACTAGAAGCTAATTTTTATTTTACTCCAGCGCTGAAATAGTCAGGTGATTAAAAAAAAAAAAATTCACATACCGGCAGTCGGAACGAATCTTTAGCAAAAGCTCGCACTCCGAGAAAATATAACTCCGGAAGGCAAGGGAAAACCACATTTTAACCCTGCCTCCCCCTCAAAGCCGCCAAAGTCGCGCACAAGGCCAGTGACAGAACTGCAGCGCCGCTGAAGGTAAATTTTGTGACATACCTAATATATGCATGGGAAGGTTTTATAGGTCTCGGGACCAAATGCCCACTTAGACCGCATTGATAAGGTAGGTTGAAGGGCATGTTTCCATGCTATGATTCTGTATCTAGTTTAGTTTAGTTTAATTAATTAGAGATACAGCATGGAAACAAGCCCTTCAGCGCATCGAGTTTGTGCCAACCAATGAGCACCCATACACTAGTTCTTTATTATCACAACTTCTCATCCTACACACCAGGGACAATATACAGGTCAATTAACGTACAAACCTGCATGTTTATGGAATGTGGAGCACACAGCGAAAAATCACATGGTCACAGGGCGAGCGTACAATCTCCGTACAGACTGCACCTGTGGTCCGGATTGAACTGGGTCTTTGGCGTTGGAAGGCAGCAACTCTATCATTGCGCCACTCTGCCGCACTGATTGTCACCATCATGGCTCATATAACGCGTACATATAGACGTTGACATACAAACCTTACTTGAGTTGACATGCATTTACCAAATGGACAAATTGCATATAGTCTTTTAGAACAAACATATATTCCACACATATTATTATTTCTACAAGTCTCTGGCGAGATATTTTGGGGAATATTTTCTTGGCATGTTACAAAGGCCACATGAGCACATGCAGTAACTTTCACCACAGCTTGGAACCATTAATCCAAAAAAGCATCCACCTACGTCTGAAGAAGGGTCTCGACCCGAAACGTCGCCTATCTCCTTCGCTCCTTAGATGCTGCTGCACCCGCTGAGTTTCTCCAGCTTTTTGTGTACCAAAGCATCCACCTACAACCTTGCTGTTCAAGTGTTTGGTCCCTGTAATAGATGAGAGATTCCAGTTCCAAGAAGCTACATTTGTTCTCCTCAGATAAAAAGGGTCGAGTGAAGGATTGGTAGCTGCGTACCAAGTGGTGATTTGGTTAGATAAAACAATTATAGGCAAGCTATTCGAGTTATTGAGTATTCAATGGCAGGGCAACACAGGTTTAACATATTGATCAAAAATCATGAGGGAAATGTGAGGATTTAAAAAAAATGCAGAATGTTGTTCTGATCTGGAAATCATAGAGCTATAGAGAAAACAGCATAAACAGGCCATTTAGCCCACTATGCCTATGTCACCCATTGTACCTATCAACACTACTTCCATTTACTAGCATTAGGTCAGTAGCTCTCTATGTCTTGGTGATTTAAATTCTTGTCTGAATGTTTCTTAAATGTCATGAGTGAGTCTGCCTTCTCTACAAGAAGTGCATCCAGATTCCATCCACTCACTCTGTAGAACAGAATTACCCCTCCGAGTTCCTCGACACCTCCTACCTCTCTTCTTAAACCTATGCTAAATTCTGGACCAGGAGAGAGAGATTTTTACGCTCTACCCTCACGATCCTCATTAAAGTGTTGTATACCATGTCTACCAATGTCTACCATGCCACTGCCTCAGCCTCTGTTCAATTGAAAAGCAAATCCAGCCTATCCTATTTCTCCTTGCAACTTAAATACTATGTTTATAATTATGGAGGTAACAGAATTAGTTACAGCTTTATAAAGATAATCAGATAGGCCTAGGGCAGAGGGTCATTTGTTAGAGATGGAGCAGGATTAGTGGCATTGGGACTGATGGGATGGTTTGATTAGGAGTCAAGATTGATTTGATAGACCAAATCAATGCCTTCAATGCCATTACAATTCTATCATGGTGGCGGCAAAGTGGCATAACGGGTAGAGCTGCCGCCTCACAGCGCCAGAGACTTGGGTTTGAACCTGACCTCCTGTGCTGTCTGTGTAGAGTTTATGCTTTCTCCATGTGACCATGCAGGTTTCCTCCGGGTGCTCTGGTTTCCTCCCACATCCCAAACACGTGCGGGTTTCTAGGTTAATTGGCTTCGGTAAATTGCCCCCAGTGTGTAGGGAGTGTATGCAAAAGTGGGATAACATGAAACGGGTGATCGACGGTCGGCATGCACGCTGTGAGCCAAAGGGCCTGTTTCATGCTGTATCTCTAAACTAAACTAAAGACAGTATGAAATAATACCTGAAGTGCAAGTAATTAATAGGAATTTGGGATGTATAAAAAAATACTTGGTCAAATAATCAGGGGAAAAAAAGACCAATTAAAATGAAAGTGCTGGCAGACATAAATGCTTAACTCCAGCAATTCCCTTCTTGTCTACTTGCCAGTTTCACTACTTAATTATATTACACACTAATGATTTATTTGATAAAACAACAGTTGGCAAAGACTGAATAGGGATTTGGGCTTCAAAGGAGTGGATGATTAATGGAAAAAAGTGTTTTTAGATGTTTAAAGAGTGGGGGGTAATTTTAACCTCACCCCCTGCAAGGAAACAAGGTGGTGAAGAGGGGACGTTATGGACGGTGTGGGAAGATCAGACAGGTCTCTTACTCTGGCAAAATTATGGTGAGTAACATTGGGTGGGGACTAAAACAGATAATTTACTTAACCCTGACAATTTCCATTCCCACCCTTTACAACCAAAATAGACAAGTTGGATTAACAATACATGTGAATGTTGCAGAGAAGATAATGTCATTTTCTAAATGCCAAACCTAATTAAGCCTTGTTTTAATTTGTTAATCACTTTTTGTCTATTTTGAACAAATGTTGCACCGAATGAGTGCTGACTTTGGAAACTTGTCATATGAGCTCAATCCTCGCTCTGGTAAAAGAGTATCCATATTATTAATGTTGTGTCTTAAGCAAAGGTAAAGTAGACACAAAAGCTGGAGTAACTCAGGCAGCATCTCTGGAGAGAAGGAATGGTGCTGTCCCACTGAGTTACACCAACGTTTTGTACCAATCTTCAGTTTAAACCAGCATCTGCGATTACTTCCAATACAAAGGTAAAGTAGAACTTGCCTTAGTGGCACTCAGCAAAACAATCACACATACCATAGGTTCAAGGTTTACTGTACACAAGGAGCCCGTTTAATGCCATTTCAAAGCCAGATTATTGATACTTTAATCCAAAGATAGTCACCCTGTTTGTAATTTGCTGATTGATTTTGTAGAGTCACTCTAAATTTTTACTTGCCGTTTACATTAGACTTGTTCTCCTCTGCAAGGCTCAGTGTTCCATGATCTATCTGCATGTCGTTTGCTTTCAGCTTCCCCTCTCGCTTCACTCTTGCTGATCATATTAATTAATGGCTTTTCTTGTAGATCACATAGAGTGGTCATTTATTTCCATAATTAGTTTAGTTTTGAGATATCATGTAGAAACAGGCCCTTCGGCCCACTGAGTCCGCACCGACCAACGATCACCCATGTACTAGTTCTATTCTACACACTAGGTACAATTTACAGAAGCAAATTAACCTACAAACCCCCATATCTTTGGAATGTGGGAGGAAACTGGAGCACCCAGGGAAAACCCATGCGGTCACAGGGAGAATGTCCAAACTACATACAAACAGCACCCGTAGTCAGGGTGGAATTCGGGTCATTAGTGCTGTAAGGCAACAACTCGACCGCTGTGCCGACCTGAATCCCTTCCTTCCCTCATTTTATAATTTATGTTATTTTGACATCTTTTTAATGGAGATTGTCCCTTATGATGGGCGGGGGTGGTGGGCTGGAGAGAAGCGGGAGAACAAATCTTGATTTCTATCACTGAGCAGGATGACGGTGATGTGGAGCATATTTCCTTTACAAAGGTCTACTGCTGGGTAACGAGTCCTTGCCTAGGTTCAGCACAGAGTCGCACATATGCTGTCTGTCACCCTGTGATTTTAACTGCCTTATACCCACAAGGACATAGAAACAACATTTATATTTTGCGGCTTTGTGATAAAACACGGTAATTTTGCAGAAGGAAGATGCAAACATATGAATAGAAATGAATAATCTATCAATAAAAGTAGACAGGCTCAAAACAATCATCTCTGCATCATCCGAGAGCTTTGATGTTTTCCACTGCTTAATTTTAACCTAATTTGTCTGGGTTGGTCACACGACAGCTGCTGAAAAATATAATTTTTCCCGTATTGCGTCTCGCGAAATACTTATTGGGGAAGGTTGCTATCTATTGCTGCACAAATGCTCAGAAAGGTATTCACCACTTTGAAGTATCTCTGCAATTATAGGTTTTAACCTTGCAGGTCAGTGCTTGATTATTTACACAAAACAGTGTTAGCAAGGACAGCATGATCTCCAGCAGAGTGGGTTTCTGATGCTTTGTACGGCAACATTGATCCGAGCCTGATAGTGTGGGGCGTCATTGCACAGATCTGCTCCCTATTTTTGTTGCCCAGATCTGCCTCACAAAACATTGGCCCACAAGCTGGCATTTGCTCGCCGCCAAACTCCGGCATGCACCAAAAAAGGAATGAAGAACAATAAGAAAATAAGGTCAATGGAAATATGTGACATTAAGTGGGTTGCAGGAAATGAGGCCAGCTCCATAAAGTAAAACTGTTTCACAATATTTATTAGCCAGGAGTTATGACCTTACATTGTACGGTGGGGTATGAAAATATGTTTATGTCTTTGCACAGCTTTGTGTCTTTCTTCCACATGTTTTATTTTTATGGTCTAAAACAAAAAATAATATGCTTTTCTAGCAAGCATGACTTTTAAATCAAATTGATAAGAAGCCAGTGGCCTAGAATATTAATAGACACTTGTCAGAAATGACACTCTCAATTTGTGCATTGAATTTTGGCTTAGGAACTGAACCATGGAAGCAAGCATATATATATATCTATATATAGATATATATATAATATACCTGAATACCTAGTTTAGAATTTTGAGAGACCTGCATACAATATGACCATAAAAGTCACGACTGCCAGCTCAGGTGGAAAAATGTTAGGGGGAGAAATGTATTCAATAAATAGAAAACACAGCATGGAGCTGAAAAGTGTGTGTGTGTAAAACAGGTCAGGAGATTCAAATAAAGGAAATGGGAGGTAGCTGGAGCATGAGTGTACATTAAACAGTAGTGTTCATAGCTTGAGACATAAGTGTTCCTCTGGGAATTTGACTCTTGTTTATCTTGATATTGTGTCAGTTCACAGCATCAGGGAAATACAATTTACCTGGCTTCCATTCCAGTCTTGCTTAAATTTAATGGACAACCTTCAGAATACATTACCTCTGTACATCTCTTGCTGTAGGTGCAAATGCAAGGCATCTTATAAATGTAGTCGTTTGATGGCACCAGACAATACCCAAGTTTAGATACATAAATACTAAACATACTTTTTGTATATTAAAGACCTTTATTTGTACATTACTGACTTTATTTCTGCTGGTTTCATCCTGAAAAAAACCCACTTTTAACCCATCACGATGAAAAGTATTAATTGTTTGAAAAAGTAACCCAGCCACCTTGTAAGAGCAAATAGTGTAACATTGTCATTGACTGGGTTGAAACATGGGGCACAGAAAATCCAGATCAAAAAGCATGTGTGGCGGTAAGTTCCCTGTATTATGACAGGTCATTTCACAGTGTGTATCGCTGACCTGCTTTGGATCATTTCATGACCTTGATGCTGTGCAGACTCTGGTCTGAAAAACTTGTATTGATAGCCTATTATTACCAGCTAAGCTCTGACAGATTTCATCGTGTCTGAAAGCCTTCGCCCAAGTCTGCACTGAAAATAGAAGGAAATGAATGGTCATGTTACCATTTATTGTGTTTGTCGATGATGCATTACTGCATCTCACAAAACACATGCTTTGATTATTAAGCAAATATTACTATCTTCAGGTAAGCTGTGATAAATATTTCACGAAATTCGCTGAAAACAAAAATGATTGGAAATTTACTTCAGCAATCACTAAAATGCAATTGAATGGTCACTTCTAATGTGATTTGACTTTAAAAGTGTAAATAAATTAGAATAAAGTGATTCAACAAATATAATTATTAACCCATTAAATAAATAAATGAATTAATTGCACTATTCGACAATAATAGAAAACCAAGTTTTTGATGTTTAGTGGAAAAAGCCTTGCCTTTAAATTTGAACATCAGATAGAAAACAGTTTGTTATGTTTGGCACATACATTGTGGGCCAAAGGGCAGCTTCCAGCGCTGTACTGTTCTATGTTGTATGTAAATACACTCTACTGATGTTATTTAAACGTTCATTCCTTTTGTTCGTCTTTCTCCATGGATTATTTTTCTTCTGCTCTCTATAATCATCTCCAGTCCTTCAATCGATCTGCACATCCTTGCAATTTCTTGCCTAAGGTGTACCCTCACTTTCTTTCTCCACAGCATGTGATGGATTATCAAATAGTTAGGAATTCTATCTTAATTTTCCTTGACTCCTGTTGGTGCCAGAGCCATAGCTCTTGACTGTCCAGGAAAAAGTATTTGTGAGACAAATGGCTCACTCCAGAAAATGGCATATTGCCACAAGGCGGCACAGTGGTGCAGTATGGAGAACTGCTGCCTCACAGCGCTAGAGACCAAGGTCCAATTCCGACCTTGGATGCTGTCTGTGTGGTGTTTGCACATTGTCCCTGTGACTGAGTGGGATTCTTCCGAGTGCTCCGGTTTCCTCCCACATCCCAAAGATGTGCAGGTGTGTAGGTTAATTGGCATCTGTAAATTGCCTGTAGTGGTACTGGACCCCAAGACAGGGAGTTTGTGGAGTGCCTCCGTGATGGATTCTTAGAGCAGCTTGTATTGGAGCCTACCAGGGACAAGGCAATTCTGGCTTTACGGTTGTATAACAAACCGGATTTGATAAGGGAACTTGAGGTTAAGGAGGTAGTGACCATAATATGGTATGTTTTAATCTACAATTTAAGAGGGAGAAGGGTAAATCAGGGGTATCAGTGTTACAGTTGAACAAAGGAGACTATGGAGCCATGAGGGGGGAGCTGGCCAAAGTTGACTGGAAAGGTACCCTAGCAGGGATGACAGTGGAGAAGGTATTTCTGGGAATAATACAGAAGGTGCAGGATCAGTTCATTCCAAAGAGGAAGAAAGATTCCAAGGGCAGTAAGGGGCCACCGTGGCTGACAGGGAAGTCAGGGACAGTATAAATATAAAAGAGAAGAAGTACAACGTAGCAAAGATGTGCGGGAAGCAACGGGATTGGGAAATGTTTAAAGAACAACAGAAGATAACTAAAAAGGCAATACGGGGAGAAAAGATGAGGTACAAAGGCAAGCTAGCCAAGAATATAAAGGAGGATAGTAAAAACCTTAGGTATGTGAAGAGGAAAAAAATTAGTTAAGACCAATGTTGGACCCTTGAAGACTGAAAAGGGTGAATTTATTATGGGGAACAAGGAAATGGCAGATGACTTGAACAGGTACTTTGGATCAGTCTTCACTAAGGAGGACACAAACAATCTCCCTGATGTATTAGTGGCCAGAGGATCTAGGGTGACGGAGGAACTGAAGGAAATCCACATTAGGCAGGAATTGGTGTAGGGTAGACTGATGTCTGATAAATTCCCAGGGCCTGATGGTCTGCATCCCAGGGTAGTTAAGGAAGTGGCTCTAGAAATTGTGGGCGCATTGGTGATTATTTTCCAATGTTCCATAGATTCAGGATCAGTTCCCGTGGATTGGAGGGTGGCTAATGTTATCCCACTTATAAGAAATGCAGAAGTGCGAAAACAGGGAATTATAGACCAGTTAGCCTGACATCGGTGGTGGGGAAGATGCTGCTCAATCATAAAAGATGAAATAGCGACACATTTGGATAGCAGTAACAGGATAGGTACGAGTCAGCATGGATTTACGAAGGGGAAATCATGCTTGACTAATCTTCTGGAATTTTTTGAGGATGTAACTACGAAAATGGACAAGGATGTAGTGTACTTGTACTTTCAGAAAGCATTTGATAAGGTACGACATAGGCAACTAGTGGGCAAAACGAGGGCACATGGTATTGGGGGTAGAGTGCAGACATGGATAGAAAATTGGCTGGCAGACAGGAAACAAAGAGTAGGGATTAACGGGTCCCTTTCAGAATGGCAGGCTGTGTACCTACAAGTCTTGGTGCTGGGACCGCAGCTATTTGCAATATACATCAATGATTTAGATGAAGGGATTCAAAGTAACATTAGCAAATTTGCAAATAACACAAAGCTGAGTAGCCGTGTGAACTGTGAGGAGGATGCTATGAGAATGCAGGGTGACTTGGACAGGTTGGGGGAGTGGGCAGATGCATGGCAGATGCAGTTTAACGTGGATAAATGTGAGGTTATCCACTTTGGTAGCAAAAACAAGAAGGTAGATTATTATCTAAATGGTGGCAAGTTGGGAAAAGGGGAAGTACAATGGGATCTGGGGTCCTTGTGCATCAGTCAATGAAAGTAAACATGCAGGTACAGCAGGCAGTGAAGAAAGCGAATGGCATGTTGGCCTTCATAACAAGAGGAGTTGAGTATAGGAGCAAAGAGGTCCTTCTGCAGTTGTACAGTGCCCTAGTGAGACCACACCTGGAGTATGTGTGCAGTATTGGTCCCCTAATTTGAGAAAGAACAAAGAAATTCTTACTATTGGGGGAATGCAGCGTAGGTTCACAAGGTTAATTTCTGGGATGGCGGTGCTGTCATATGCTGAGAGAATGGAGTGGCTGGGCTTGTATTCTCTGGAATTTAGAAGGATGAGAGTGGATCTTATTGAAACAGATAAGATTATTAAGGGTTTGGACACGCTGGAAGCAGGAAACATGTTCCCAATGTTGGGGGAGTCCAGAACCAGGGGCCACAGTTTAAGAATAAGGGGTAAGCCATTTAGAACGGAGATGAAGAAACACTTTTTCACATGGAGATTTGTGAATCTGTGGAATTCTCTGCCTCAAAGGGCGGTGGAGGCCGGTTCTCTGGATACTTTCAAGAGAGAGCTAGATAGGGCTCTTAAAGATAGTGGAGTCAGGGTATATGGGGAGAAGGCAGCAACGGGGCACTAATTGGGGATGATCAGCCATGTTCATATTGAATGACGGTGCTGGCTCGAAGGGCCGAATGGCCTACTCCTGCACCTATTGTCTATTGTCTATTGTATCTGTCAATCAACCAATCACAAGCCATATCCAAAGCTGGGGAATTGGGAAACATATTCCAAATGAACAAAATATTCCTCGGTGAAATTGCTTAATAATTGAAAATAGCTCAGCGCATGTTTAATTCTTAAATTTCATTTTAAATAGGTGTGGATGCGCTGACTTATACACGTTTTAATTGGATAACATTCTGCTGCAGAAAAATATTTGAGTGCATGCATTGCATTAGCTGAAAGATGATAAACAATTATTAAGTGTATGATCACTGTTTATTTCAACACCTCATTTTAGATTTCAGAAGGCTTCCTGCCAATCATTTGTTAGATTATGCTGTGGGGCTATTAATTTATAGATTTTTTGTTTAATATGCAGAATGTTATCTATGTGTATTATGTTTACAAGCCTGTTATGCTGTTGCAAGTAAGAATTTCATGGTTCTATTGTTGGTCTCGGCATGGCCATCAGCTTAATCAAGGATGATTCTCACTCCCTCTTCTCCCGTTTCCCATCAGGCAAGAGGTACAGAAGTATGATAATGCATATCTGCGGATGATCGTTTCTCCCCAGCTGTTATCAAGTAACTGAACCATCCTATCACCAAACTAGAGAGTGGTTTTGACCTACCATCTATATTATCGGAGACTTTCGGATTATCTTTAATCAGACTGTACTATATCTTACTGTAAACATTATTCCCTTTGCCCTGCATCTGTATGCTGCGAACGGCTTGATTGTAATCATGAATAGTGTTTCCGCTGACAGGATAGCACACGCCAAAAAAGCTTTTTGTTGTACCTCAGTACACGGACAGTACTAAACTAAACCAAAGTAAACCAAACAAAACTAAACTAAGCTAAAACTAAAAGGCAATTAAGCACTCTTGACTTGAATGGTGAATATCTGAAGCCACAACTAGTCTTGAAGGGGGAATACCTTCTATCATTGAAGAATCTGCCATCGTGGGCAAAGTCTTGTTAGGGTCCTCAGCAGACCTCAGGATGGGACACTGTCCAAGTTGATGAATGGCAAGAAGCAGCAGTGGCTGGATGTCACCTTCTCCAGAGGGTTGGTGCCATAATGGGAACTGGCATCTTTGTGTACTTCACACCCGTCCCCCCCGTACCCCCCCCCCCCCCCCCCCCCCCCCCCCACCCCGTCCCCGTCCCCCTGTGGTCCTGTCCACTGCAGCCGGTGCAATTGCCACTGTGGCTCTGGTTCTAAATCCGTCTAATTCTGCCTCATAATGGGGAAGAGGAAAATTAGTGGCACAACTACAGTACATAACCAGATTGTCGTCGGCAGACTGCTCTTCTGTAAAGAGTCATGACTTGAGCAGTGCATGAAACACGAGAACAAGAGCTGTCCAGACTCTCCCGCAGCTCTGCAATGGCTCAGTTCACCATCTCTGGACACTCAGCCAAAACCAGAATTTTGGCTGTGCCAGGTTGTTGCTTACTAATGTGACAGCATTGAACTACTTGGCAGAGAGCCAAGGAACAGGGAATGTTATGTAGAGCATTTATTTTCATTTTTTTAAACCATGGTTTTCTTGCCATGAAAGGCATGATAAATGCAAACCTTGTTTACAACTTATCCCGATGGTCACCCTGGTTTCACCAATTCAGAGACACCCTCCTCTGCCATCCTCCTAGAAGGTTTTTTTAATCTCCTTCCCAGTTCTTCTTCTACTTTGCTTCACTTTCCATAGATACTGCCTGACCTGCTAAGTATTTCCAACATTGTCTGTTTCTCTTAGATTTTTCTCTTAGATTTCTAGCACCTGCAATTTTTATGACTATTATTAAAAAAACATTTAGCTTGTGAATGTACCATATTCATGCATGTTAATTGATGGCCTTATCCGTTATGCAAACTTATTACCATATTTTCAATGTCTCACAGTATTTCGCATGAGGTAATTACTTTGAAGTATGGTGACATAGGTCACCTCTGCATTATCAATATTGGTCAAGCCTGATTAAATGGTGCACATAGCGATGGCAAAATATCGCAGCAGTAGAGTTACTGCCTTACAATGGCAGCGACCCGGTACGATCCTGACCTTGGGTGCTGACTGTATGGAGTTTGTATGTGCTTCCTGGGACCATGTGGATTTTCTCCCAATGCTCCAATTTCATCCCACCTTCCAAAGATGTGCAAGTTTGTAGGTGAATTGGCTTCTGTAAATGGTTCCCGGTGTATAGGATAGAACTAGACTAGTGGCCGTTGGTTGGCATAAACTCTGTGGGCTGAAGGGCCTATTTCCAAGGGCTGTATGTCTAAACTAAACAAAGCTCAATAATTGATACTTTTGTGCATGACCATGTGTGTGGTGAGTTATTGGAAAAACTGCTTTTTCACAAGATATTAAACTGTGCCCATTTCTGTTCATGTAGATAGACATAAACAATACCATTATATAATTCAAAGAACAATATTATTTAATTATCCTCCATCCCCACTCCAATATCAGTGAAATCAAATTAACTGCTTTCTGTATGTCATTTGTGGAATCTTGTGGTAATTGCACATTTAGCAAAAATAACTGCATTTAAAAAACAATTCACTGGTGACTTGATTATTCTGCTGTGCTGGCTCGAATGGCCGAATGGCCTACTCTTGCACCTATTGTCTATTGTCTCTAAGAAGCTGAATCAATACAATTTTATTTTTGTATTTTAGCAAGCAAGGCAGATTCTACAAACATTTGATGAATAACAAGTGTTAGCTGAAACATTGGGCTAAGTCTTTAACTTCCATGTGATTTTTAACATTAAATAGAGCCTTTGGATTTTATTTAAGGGTGAGCATTTCCAAATAACCAATCTCTTAGTAAAGTTTAGTTTAGTTTTGACACAGCACGGAAACCTTTCAACCCATCTGGTCCGCGCCGACCAGCGACCCCTACATATTAACACTATCCTACATCAACTAGGGACAATTTTTACATTTATCAAGCCAATTAACCTACAAACCTGTACGTCTTTGGAGTGCGGGAGGAAACCGAAGATTCTGAGAAAACCCATGCAGGTCACGGGGAGAAGGTACAAACTCCGTGCAGACAGCACCCATAGTCGGGATCGAACCTGAGTTTCCGGCACTGCATTCGCTGTAAAGCAGCAATTCTACCGTGCTGCCTCTAGCATAGGAAATAGAGATTAAGTCAGAACTTTCTGATTTAGTGTTGTGTGTATTGTCTCATACAGTTGTTAGGGTTAAAAAATGAAATGTTACACATAAGAATAATAAGTGAGCATCCTAATTATTTTTATATAATTATTGTATGAGGCTTCAATTTCTTTTTAACATTTGATACTTTATTTGGTATTTGATACTTTATTTAAAATACCACAATAAAACCAATAATTCTAATAAATTGAATATGCACTCTGCTGTGGAGAAATGCCAGTAAATATGAAAGTTGAATTCTACAAGTAAATAAATCATATAACATTTTATAGTGTATTTGGTGATATTTTTTCAAATTAAAACGTATTGTTATCTTTCTGAAGTGAGTTAATTTGTGATTTCATATGCTGTCGCAGAATTTTTTAAATAAGAAATGGAATCACCATATGCATGTGTCTTTAATGTAGTGTTAACGCTGAGTAGATTTTTTTTGCCAGAGGTCATATTTTGGGCATTATTGTTACTCAGTTGTATTTTACAATGTGACTTAATTGCAGACATTAAACATTACCGCTCAAGTAGAAAATCAGCAATTAAGCCAATAATTAAGGGGTAGAATAGACAAAATTATACCCAGAAATGATTTTTGCTTGACTTGGATTTCTCTGAGTGGTAACTATATGTCCAATTGAAACTCGTTTGAAGCAGCGTTCAACACCTCCCTTCTTCAGAGAAATGTTTATATGCCAATTTGCTTTGCATTTCCTGCTGCATATGAGAGTGAGGAGAATTCTAAGAAGTACTGTAATTAATTAACAATGACTGTGATGCAATCTCTGAAGTATTTTAAGATCAGCCAGCTCTGTATGATTTAAAAAAATATATAAACTACTGTGATTAAAATATACTATAGAGTATACTTCCAGTAGGCATTGGAATTCTCTCCTTACAGCTCTACAACTGTGAAATTCAGACAAAGTGCTGTGCTTCTGATGTGGAGTATGATTGCAGCTGTTAATGGTGCAAAATCCCACAAATTTTAGTTAGGCCCCTTAGCTCTGATTCCTCGCGACCACGGTGCACTATGCACAGCAGTTGTACCTGGGATAATGTTGATCCTCTGCTGTGTTCTTTTCAACCATCACCTGGGACATTGGGCCATGCTGATCCAAAGGGGAGCCGTCTCTGGAAAAGCCATGTCTCTGCAGCAGTGCTGATTAAAGTAAGTCTTGTGAAGCAGGTAATAGCTGACCGTCGGGAAGCCCTCTTTGATGTTTGTCAACACCTGCTCACCTGTGCGTTTCCAAACGCTCGTCCCCTTCCCACCACCCCTCATAGATACTGATAGCGGTAACCTGGTCCATGTTTCCTCAGCTTCCAAACCATGTAATTGATTTCTAGCCGCATTCAAGTTCTGATATTCAGATAGCTAGAAATACGCACCTCCACAAAACAGTGCGCTGATCCATTGACCGTTTCTCTTTCCTTACCTCATCACCGCCAGCCCCCCTCTGACCTCTCAGATTCACCATCTTTTATGCATTTGGTAACACACAAAGGACAGTCGATGGTGGAGAGTCAACAACTTCATGTTTCTGTTTCTGGATGTGCATACCTCTGAAGACCTGTCCTGAACCCAGCACATTGATGCAATCACAAAGAAACCCAATCAATGCCTCCACTTCCTTGGAAGATTGAGGTGATTTGGTATGTTGATGAATATTCGCTTGAACTTCTACAGGTGTCCAGTGTAGAGCATTTTGAATGGTTGCATCATGGCCTTGTTCGGCAACTCGAATGCCCAGGAATGAAGGAGATTACCATATAACCATATAACAATTACAGCACGGAAACAGGCCCTCTCGGCCCTTCCAGTCCATGCCGATCATTTGTTTTCCTCTAGTCCCATCTACCTGCACTCAGACCATACCCCTCCATTCCCTTCCCGTTCATATACCTATCCACTTTACTTTCAAATGTTAAAATCGATCCTGCCTCCACCACTTCTGCTGGAAGCTCATTCCACACAGCCACCACCCTCTGAGTAAAGAAGTTCCCCCTCACGTTACCCCGAAACTTCCGTCCCTTAATTCGCATGTCATGCCCTCTTGTTTGAATCTTCCCTACCCTCAATGGGAAAAGCTTATCCACGTCAAGGGAATACTGAGGAAGGGTCTCAACCCAAAACATCAGCTATCCACATTCTCCAGAGATGGTGCCTGACCTGCGGAGTTACTCCAGCACTTTGTGTCATAATAGATCAGTTCTGTAGTTCCATCCCGTCCATCAAGTTTATACATGAAGAAGGGTCTCGACCTGAAATGTCACCCATTCCTTCACTCCAGAGATGCTGCCTGTCCTGCCGAGTTACTCCAGCTTTTTGTGTTATCTTAAGCTTATACATGGTTACTCAATTTTCTCTGCTTATTCCATTACTTGGTGGGAAATATGAAAACAGTATATTTAGCCCAATTTCAGAAGCATGGTATTGAACTCGCAAGACACGATGAAGAGAGATGGAAAACTGAGGAAGTGAGTTTCAGTCCCTTGTCTTAACTGTTGTGCTGGGGAAACAGTTGCTGTGGGAAAAGATCAAGAAAATCAGATGTAATCATTGCTTGAATTAATCATAACACTATCCTTTACAAGCACCAAATACTTCTGAGGACTGTTGCCTTTGAAATGCGACACTCTGGTAAGTTTGATGTATAATCCTTGCACTGGATGCAATGTTTTTTACAGAGATGCATTCATTAAACATTTATCAATAAATAGCATATTTCTTAACAATAAAATTTCCTCAATTAACCCACTCATGCTTGACTTGTAGACTGTTTGAAGTTAAGGCTTGAAAGGAACCATCAGAACATAGATCTTTCACAGGATCAATCTATATGAGGAGTGCATATATCAGCCATGTCTGCATTCAAGGCTGCAGTCATGATCTTACTGAGATCTAAAAGGTCAGCACCGTGGTGCAGCGGTAGTTACTGCCATAAGGGCCTGACCCACTTAGGCGACTTTTTAGGCGACTACAGGAGACTATGTGGTCGCCACATGGTCACCACATGTTGCCGGGGAATCGCCTTCATGGTCATGTGTAGTTCCCGCATTCTCGGACCTGCTTGCAGCTTCATTCTGGTGAAAAATTAGCGGCGACCCGAATGAAGCCCCCATGGAGAGTAGCGAGAATTCTCGTGCCGTAGTTGCAGTGGTAGTGGGTTTCAGGAGGTCGTAGATTCTCGTATGTTGTCATAGGTTGTCGTCCGAGCTCACTGGTGAATTTCATTGGCTCATTGGGAAAAAAAACCGTAAACAGTAGTTTTCAGAACCAAGGATAACTGACCAGTAATGTTAATGTCCACCGAGCTTCACAGCCGTGTATCTCTGGCTTCTTAAAAGTTGTCTCCACTCCTTCTCCCCACCCCGTCTCCACCTTCTCCCCCCGCTGGCCCCCTTCTTTTAAAGGACGTAAGTGACCCTTCATGTACACTGTGCTTTCAGCATCTTAATTACAGCGCCAACCTTCCTGTTCCTCGCGGTGTGTGTCTGTATCACATTGGCTTTGCACCGTGTTAATTCCACTCAGACAGCGCTCCCCCCGCTTGATCTGTCCCCCGTCTGCATAACTGGCTGGTGAAGAAAGCGATGTGTGTATGTGTGTGTGCGCGTTCAACTCTGACAGTCGTCGTTCCAGTCGCCATTCCAGTTGCCGGTTTTTCAGCAACCTGCTACGACTTGACAGTTGCCTGAAAAATCACCTAAGTGGGACAGGCCCATTACAGTGCCAGAGATCCGGGTTAAATCCTGCCAACGTGTGTTCTGTTTGTACAGAGTTTTATGTTCTCCCTGTGACCTCATGGGTTTTCCCTGGGTACTCCGGTTTCCACCACACTCCAAAGATGTACATGGATGTAGGTTAATTGGCTTTGGTAAAATTGTCTCAAGCATGTAGCAAGTTAGTGTATGGGGTGATCGGTTGGCGTGGACTCGGTGGGCCGAAAGGCCTGTTTCCGTGCTGCATCTCTAATGTAAAGTCTAAATCAAGAATCTCTTCAAACCACGCATTGTCAGCAAATTATCAAAGGAAATCTGGCCATGCCTATAGATTTTAACTCATCTCAGGGCAATTTAATCTCCAACTAACTCCCCAACCTGCAGGTAATAGGTTCATGGGGACTACACTCACACCTGGGACACATACATAACAAGGACACCTCTGTCAGACTTCCATACATTGACTGCAGTTCTGCCTTGAACACCATAATTCAACCAAATTCATCTATAAGTTCCTGGACTCAGCATCTCTCTCTGCAACTGGACCCTTGATTTCATGACCCAAACATTGCAATCGATGAGGATAGGTGACAAAATATCTTTCATGATAGTTCACAACACTGGTGCCTCCTCCCCCCCCCCCCCCCCCCCCCCCCCCCCCCCCCCACACACACACACACACACACACACACACAGGGCTGGATTATCTGCCAGATTCACATCTAACTGCATTGACCAGTTTACAGATGACACCACTCCACAATGATGAAATGGAGTGAAGGATGGTGATAAAGGGCTTACACCGGAGATAGACACCAAATGCTGGAGTAACTCAGCGGGTCAGGTAGCATCTCTGGAGAAAAGGAACAGGTGATGTTTTGGGTCAATACCCTTAGATTGAGTTAATCCAGCTTTTTGTGTCTGTTTTTGGTTTAAACCAGCATCTGCTGTTCCTCCCTACTCAAAATGGATACTGTGCTCAATCTTAGAACATAGAAAAATACAGGGAAGAACAGGCCCTTCATCTCACGATGTTGGCACCGAACATGCCACCAAATTCAACTAAATCCCTTCTGCTTGTCCATGTTCCATGTCCCTGGATTGCATGCATATCCATGAGCCCATCTAAAAGGTTGTTAAACACCACTATCATGTCAGCTTTCACCATCACACCGAGACATACATTTCAGGCACTTTACCGTGTTTGTGTAAAAAAAGAACTTGCTTTGCACATCTCCTTCAAACTTTCCCCTTCTCACCTTAAAACTATGCCCCTTAGTATTTGACATTTCTACCCCAGGAAAAGCATTCTGCCTGTTTTATCTATGCCTCTCATAATTTTATAAACTTCTATCAGATCTACCCTCAGCCTCAGGAGTTCCAGGGAAAACAATTCAAATTTTGTCCAGCTTCTCCTTATAGCTAATACCCTCTAATCCAGGCAACATCTTGGTAAAGCTCTTCTGCACCTCTCCAAAATCTCCAAATCCTTCCCGTTATGTGGCAACCAGAAATGAAGATAACTGTGGAACAAAAGTGTTTTAAAAATAACAACATTAAACACTAAACTACATTAATTGTCTTTAGTACACTAAAATGTTTTATATACTAATGTTATTGAAACCATTTTGCGGGTAAAATGTAGGAATGTAGGGAGTGTAGCCATGATTGAATGGCGGAGTAGACTTGATGGACTGAATTACCAAATTTTACTCCTATTCCATCTGACCTTATGAGTGATATTTGGACATATGGTTAAAAGTTTGGTCACAAAGAAAGCTATAAAGTGCACCATAAAAATATGGGAAAAGTTCTAGAGGGATTTTCAGAGCTTTGGACTAAGACAACCAAAAGCAAAATGACCAAAGGTGAACACATTAAGTTTGATGATGTACAATGTGTCAGAATTGCAGAATATCAGAAATCTTGGAGGTCTTGGAGGTCTTGAAGGGCTGGAGGAGTTCATGCAAGGCTATTCAGGGCTTTAAAAATTGGTATAAATATTTGAAAACTTCAGAAGCAAAATATCTGTTCTCAATTGTTCTCAGTTCTCAGTATCCCAGTATGTTTTGTTTACTTTACTTTACTTTAGTGTAGCCAACAACTATCTTGTGCAGAAACAGGCCCTTTGGTCCACATTCACCAGCAATTCCCGCACACTTACACTATTCTACACACGCTAGAGACAATTTTTCATTTATATATTTATAGCAAGCCAATTAACCTACAAACCTGTACGTCTTTGGGGTGTGGGAGGTAGCCAAAGATCTCAGAGAAAAAAACATGCAGGCCAGGGGTAGAACATCCAGACTCCATACAGACAAGCACCTGTAGTCACGATCGACCCGGGTGTCTGGCGCTGCAAGGCAGTAGCTCTATCGCTATGCCACTGTTTCTACCTACCGTGAAAGTACTTTGCAGAAAGTACAAATACGCTGGAAACATAAGAGGCTTCTTTCTGTCTACTAAATGCACGCATCAATACATGTGGTAAAATACATCATCATTGATATTGCTCTTAGTTACATGTGTTACTCTGCTTCTCCTTTTAAGAGAGAGAGTAGAGTAAAACCTGCTTAAGAAATGTATAATATTTTACCAATATATTTGATTTGGGATTATGATTATCACACCCATCTTGGCCGGTGTGGGCAAGTTGGGCCGAAGAGTCTGGTTCCATACTATATCACTCTATGACTATGACATGTACCAAGGTACAATGGTTAGCTAGCTTTGTTTTGCATGCTATCATATCACATCAGACAATACTGTATATGGATACAATCAAGTCAAACTCAAGTACAATAGGTAATGTGAAGGTAAAGATACAGAGTGCAGAAGATAGTTCTTGACTACGTCACAATTCTTTGCTATCTCACTGAATCCGTGTAACTCTAAATGAATCTCTTGTGTTGATCGTGGAAATTCAATAATTGTAGCTATTCTGCATGAATGTTCAAACGCTGTGCATTCAAAAACTTGTCTCATAGTAAAAAAAGCACCAAAGGTACTGTACGGTGGCAGATTGTTCAGACTGACTGGATAATCACTACTGATTAAGCTTCCCATCCAAATTAATAACATCACAATTTACAAAGATATGGCTTAAAATAATCTTAAGGGTCCTTCCTCTTAAGGGTCGTGACCCAAAATGTCACCTATCCATTTTTTCCAGATATGTTGCCTGAGCAGCTTAGTTACTCAAGCACTTTGTGTCTATCGCCCTCTTTTACGATTAATTCATCAAATGAAACAACAACTATCTTGTGTGGCAACAGTAAGCTTGCCATTGTTGCTCACTGATTCTATTAATTGTATTATCTTCTCTTCTAATTTGATTTTAAGCTGAGGAGGCAGAGTTGTAATCTCTATCTCAGCTTCGAGAATAGATTTGAACTGAAGAACATCCCTATTCCTTCTGGATGTGAAATGAATGTTGTTTTCACTTTGCAATTACCATCAGGGTTCCCCATAAAGCTGGATTAGTCCAGAGCTGCTATCTTGTTCTATGCTCCATTGACAATTTCCAATTTATCCTTTGACCTTCGATAAATCTATCTACACTTCCTATTTTCCTAATTCTGTTGTGCTTAGATCTATGCTTCGGAATTTATCTTCTCCTCACCTCCATCCTATCTCCACCAACAAAAGCATGCATCCCAGTGAATCCTAATGACTGATGAAACATTGGAGAATTTGCAGACTAATCTATGGGAATCACATTCAAACATTCATTGGATGGTTCTTATTGGCTTGTACACCTATGCATCACATCACTCAAATCTAAATGTTCTTAAAAACAAACAATTTTTCATAGAATTCCCACACTCCATAAGAAGAAAGAAGCATTTGACATTCATTTGTTAAAACTACTGGTTTATCACTTTTTTTGTGCTGTAATATTTATCACCTATTGAGTACTGAGGTTAAATAATGTGAAGCCTTGGAGAAATTCTATTAATTGAAATGGATTTAACTGTCTTGAGTTTTATTCTGTTTATTGTTATCTGGCAATAACTTTTATGATAATAAGACCACTGAAAATTACCTTAAAGAGGTTGAGGTGCTTAAATTCACTTAATGAGAATGATCTAAATACAAAAAACGAGAAAAGAAAACTAGATTAAATGCAATGCCATACCATTGACATTAGAGTTCTCATACCGTCTTTGAGTTAAGACAGTCTCAAGAGCAAGATTGCTTGACACAAGTTTTAAAATACGTTAAGTCCATTAAATCCAATATCCCTTTTTGTTAAAGCCATCTCATCATTGGAACCTATCATCTTATTTCCTAATCACTTCTCATTCTAAAACTGCATCTAATTTTCCTGTGAACGTACATGCAAAGAACTATTTTAGAATTTACACTTCAGTACAGTGTTATCTTGTGAGATTTATGTCGAACTATTTTTTATCTTTTATTGGTCCTTCAGAATAATTTGTACTTAAAACCTAGAAAAGTCTGTTCCATTGACTCATCGTACCTGACAGCACTTTAAACACATCCTAATATAAATTTGCAGCATGGAGCACTACCGGTGTTAACTTACTTTTCACTTCTGAATTATCATTTTTGAATTTCACACATTCAAAACAACGAACAGCGAAATTATCAATTACACCTTCTAAAATAAGAAAAAGCTTTACTTGTGGCTCATAAATTATGAAGTAATGTGCAGGTATAATTCGGGTTGTACAGTCTGTTGCAAAGGCAGTGAAATTATCAATGACACCTACTAAAATAAAGGAAAAGGTTTTGGTTATGGCTTATAATTTAAATGGCAGTGCACGTTTTATTCAGTTTTCTGATCTATTCTAAATTTCAATAACTTGAATAAATCAATATTTATAGATAATATCATGGATGCAATTCATGGGCTGCCACATCCATCTTAAGTTTCCAATTACATTTAATGGATAGAAAATCACAGGCCCACAGTAAGAGCACATAGCTGAGGCATTCTCTCTCAAACGATGGTATTCTGTGATACAGACACTTAAGATTTTTTTTAAATGCAGCTGCATTAGGTTAGGGGATAGGTTAGCTTCAGCATCAGTACACACCCTCTGACCGCTTATATTAGACTTGAAATTCTTTCAAGTAACCCTGTGTTTCCATTATGGTTAGTTTAGAGATACATTATGGAAATAGTCATTGCAGCCCACCGAGTCTACGCGGATCATTGATCACCTATTTACAATAGTTCCATGTTATCCCACTTTCTCATCCACTCCCTGCACACTAGGGGCAATTTTACAGAGAACCTGCAAATTTACACATCTTTGAGATGTGGGAAGAAACCGGAGCACCTGGAGAGAAACCACTTGGTCACAGTGAAATGTGCAATCACCATACAGAGAGCACCCAGACACACAGACACTGCTAGACATATGCAGATGTGTCAAATGCGGTGCGTCAGAGCAGGATAAGTCACAAGGCGGATACAAAAATCATTGCATGCTTTTATTTATTACCTGGGACATAGAATACATGATAGACACAAAAAGCTGCAGTAACAGCTGGACAGACAGCATCTATGGACAGCAGGAATGGGTGATGTTTCCAGTTGAAGTCATGGGAAAATGAAACAAAAGATATAGACGATGATGTAGAAAGATATCAAACAATGAATGAAAGATATGCAAAAAAATAACGATGATAAAGGAAACAGGCCATTGTTAGCTGTTTGTTGGTAAAACGAGAAGCTGGTGCGACATGGGTAGGGGAAGGATGGAGAGAGAGGGAATGCTAGGTTATTTGAAGTTAGATAAATCAGTTCATACCACTGGGTTGTAAGCTGCCCAAATGAAATATGAGATGCTGTTCCTCCAATTTGCTTTTAGCCTCACTCTGACGACAATGGAGGAGGCCAAGGACAGAAAGGTCTGTGTGGGAATGAGAAGGAGAATGAAAGTGTTTAACACCAGGAGATCAGGTTGGTCCAGGCAGACTGACTGAAGGTGTTCAGCAAAACGATCATTTGGTCTTGACGATATATGAGTCCACATCTTGAACAAGATACAGTAGATGAGGTTGGAGGAGGTGTACTGAACCTCTGTATAACCTGAAAGAACTGTCGGAATCCTTGGACTGCGTTGTTGAGGGAGGAGGTATAGCGACAGGTGTTGCATCTTCTGTGGTTGCAGGGGAAGGTACCAATGGGAATGGGGTGGTTTGGGTAGGAAGGGATGATTTAACCAGGGAGTTGTGGGGGGAACAGTCCCTGTGGAAGGGGTGGAGATGGGAAGATGTTACTAGTGGTGGGATCCCGTTGGAGGTGGCGAAAATGTCAGAGGGTTATGTGTTGATTTCTCTAATTTCACGTAATTCCAGCATTCCCTCTCACTCCATCTCTCCCCCACCCAAGTCGCATCAGCTTCTCATTTTCACCCATCAAACAGCTAACAATGGCCTGTTTCTTTTATCATTGTTACCTTTTTGCATGTTTTATTCATTGTTCTATATCTCTCTACATCATCGTCTATATCTCTCGTTTCCCTTTCCCGTGACTTCCAGTCTGAAGAGTCTCGACATGAAACATCACCCATTCCTTCTCTCCAGAAATGCTGCCTGTCCCGCTGTTATTTTTGTGTCAATCTTCGGTTTAAACCAGCATCTGCGGTTCCTTCCTACACAGAATTCATGAATGGGTAGAGATATGAAAAACTGCAAATGCTGGAATCTTGAGTAAAAATTAACATACTGTTGGAGCAACTTAGCGGATCAAGTGGAGACAAATAGTATGACAATGTTTCTGAAGATAGACACAAAATGCTTTAGTAACTCAGTGGGTCAGGTAACATCTCTGGAAAAAAGGAATAGGTGACATTTTGGGTTGAGACCCTTCTTCAGACTGAGAGTCCACACAACATTCACTTTCTCAGTCTGAAGAAGTATCTTGACCTGAAACGTAATCTATTCATTTTCTCCAGAGATGCTGCCTGACACGCTGTGTGACTCCAGCATTTTGTGTCTTTTTAACATGTAAACCAGCATCTGCAGTTGTGTCTTTTTAACATGTAAACCAGCATCTGCAGTTCCTTCCACATACCTTGACGCCATCCTATCCCCCTTTGTTAAATCCCTCCCCACCTATGTTCAAGACACCTCAGACACTCTCCGTCGGCTCCGTGCATTCCATTCCCCAGGCCCCCATCCTCTCATCTTTACCATGGACGTCCAGTCACTCTACACCTCCATCCCCCACCAGACGGTCTCAAGCCCTCCGGTTCTTCCTCGACCAGAGGAGCAACCCATACCCGTCCACTGACACCCTCCTCCGCCTAGCAGAGTTGGTCCTCACCCTCAATAACTTCTCTTTTGATTCCTCCCATTTCCTCCAAACACAAGGCGTAGCTATGGGCACACGCATGGGCCCCAGCTACGCTTGCCTCTTTGTTGGGTATGTCGAACAATCCTTGTTCTCGGCGTACCAGGGCCCCATCCCCGACCTCTACCTCCGTTACATCAACGACTGCTTTGGTGTCACCTCCTGCACCCACACACAACTGACTGACTTCATTCATTTCACCACCAACTTCCATCCGGCACTCAAATACACTTGGACCATTTCCGACACTTCCCTACCATTCCTTGACCTCACCATCTCTATTGCAGGTGATACACTCCTGACCGACATCCACTACAAACCTACTGACTCCCACAGCTACCTGGACTACTCCTCCTCCCACCTGCTTCCTGTAAGGACTCCATCCCCTATTCCCAATTCCTCCGTCTACGCCGCATCTGCTCCCAGGATGAGGTGTTCCACACCAGGTCATCACAAATGGCCTCATTCTTCAGAGAACGGGGATTCCCCTCCCCCACTATTGATGAGGCTCGCACCAGGGTCTCCTCCATACCCCGCAACACTGCCTCGCTCCCCATTCCCCCACTCGCAAACAGGGCAGAGTCCCCCTGGTCCTCACCTTTCACCCCACCAGCCGGCAAATACAACATATAGTCCTCCGCCAGTTTCGCCACCTCCAACGTGACCCCTCCACCCGCCACATCTTCCCATCTCCCCCCCTGTCTGCCTTCCGCAAAGACCGCTCCTCCGCAACTCCCTTGTCAATTCTTCCCTCCCCTCCCACTCTACCCCTTCCCGGGCACTTTCCCTTGCAACCGCAAGAAATGCAACACTTGTCCCTTCACCTCCCCACTCCACTCCTTTCAGGGACCCAAGCAGTCCTTCCAGGTCCGACAGAGGTTCACCTGCACCTCCTCCAACCTCATCTACTGCATCCGTTGCTCCAGATGCCAGATGATCTATATCGGTGAGACCAAGCGGAGGCTTGGCGATCGCTTCGCCGAACACCTCCGCTCGGTCCGCAATAACCAACCCGACCTCCCGGTGGCTCAGCACTTCAACTCCCCCTCCCATTCCACATCCGACTCTCGGTCCTGGGCCTCCTCCACGGCCAGAGTGAGCAACACCGCAAGCTGGAGGAACAGCACCTCATATTCCGCTTGGGGAGTCTGCATCCTTTGGGCTTGAATATTGAATTTTCTCAATTCTGTTAACCTTGCTGTCTCCTCCCCTTCCCACCTCTCCCTCAGCCCTCGGGCCCTGGCATTCCCTCTATCTCTATCTCCCTCCCCCACCCAAGTCGCACCAGCTTCTCATTTTCACACCACAAACAGCTTACAATGGCTTGTTCCCTTTATCACCGATACTTTTTTGCATATCTTTCACTCATTGTTCCTTATCTCTCCACATCACCGTCTATATCTCTCGTTTCCCTGATCCCTGACCAGTCTGAAGAAGGGTCTCGACCCGAAACGTCGCCTATCTCCTTCGCTCCTTAGATGCTGCTGCACCCGCTGAGTTTCTCCAGCTTTTTGTGTACCCTCTGCAGTTGCTTTCTGTGCATGACAGTGTTTCCAATTGGGACCTAATGGGTTCTGATCCAAGATGTTGTTAGTCCATTTCCTCCACAGATGCTGCTTGACTCGCTGAGTTCCTCCAGCAGTAGTTGTTTTTTGGACTGTATCCAAGAGTGTTTAGATTTGAACCACCTTGTTCACCCATGATGTTCTCTTTAGTAGTAGATCCGTTGCACCTCATTTGGTATTACTGTACACAGTTTTTGTGAGTATGGGTGCTGTCTGTGTGGATTTTGCATGCTCTCCCTTTGACCACTTGGATTTCGACTGGGTGCTGCAGTTTCCTCCCATGGCCCAAAATGTATGGGTTTGAGTAATGTTTGCATTTCGAGTCACCACATTATTGACAAAAAAATATATGATTTGATTGGAGAGGATGTAGAGATGAATATTGAATGTGCTGCCAGAATATGCTCCTCTGAGGAAAGTTTCTTTAAGCCTGAGTTCTGTTTGGAGTGAGGATGCTGAGGGGAGACCTAATTAAGGTGTATTAATTTATATGTGGCCTAGATAGATTGAATAGGAAGAAGCTACTTCCCTTAGCAGATGGGTTAAAATCCGTACATTTTAAGTAATTGGTTGAAGGATTAGATGGAGGCAATTTATTTTTCACCCAAAGTTTACCTGAGGCCTGGAATTCATTGCGTTGAGGAGTAAGAGATAGATATCCTCACAATATTTAAAATGTGCTTAGCCAAGCACTTGAAGAGCTTTGACAGCAGATCTATGAACCATGTGCTGGAAGGTGGGATCAGGTTGGTTAACTGGTTTTCAATTGGCATAAAGTCAATGAGATCCATATGTGCTATAAACATTCTATGACTCTGCTTCAGACAGGATGAAAATTGAACACTTAAGGGCCTGTCCCACTTGGATGCCATTTTCGCATCACGCAGATGGCGCGCAAAGATTTTGTACATCCCAAAATCCTGGGGCGCCTCGTGCGACCGCGCGTCACAGCCTATGTCACCACGCACCATGCGCGCGTAATGCGCACCATGCGCACATCGCGTGCGCATAAATGATGTTGCATAAATGACGCGCAAATGACGCCCAAGTGGGACAGGCCCTTTAGATCGCATTCTCTCTAAGTATTCATTCCATCCACCATTGCGGCACTGTGGCATTGCACACCATCTTCAAACCAATTTAGGCCAACACTTTCCAAACCCATAATCTCAAACAATGGTTCAATGGTTCTTTATTGTCACATCCATTAAGGCAACAACCGCACGGGAGTGCAACAATTAACAAATCATCCTCCAACACACACTCTCCTGACTTGGAGCCATGTCACTGTTTGTTATTGCCACAGAGTTCAGATCCTGAAACTCTATAACACTCTGATATATTAGGACAGAAGCCACAGAAAGGTAATCATTGGTGAGAAATCCAAATATCTTCACCCTCAACATCTCTGTTATTTGTCTGCTCCTCTTTCTCCTCCCAAGTATAAGGCGGCTTGTTTTATGATGTAGTGTTATTATGCCATGCCACCTCCCTTTAGACCCTCCACCTTGCCTGAAGATGCTTTACCCTGGAATGCTGAAGTGTCTGTCTTGCTCTTGTTACAACCATGTCCCTGTAATAACAACACTATTGTATTCCTAAGTGCTGATCAATGCTTTAGGTGCACCTGCTTTACAAGTCCACCCCTTGCAATAGAGTCGATGCAATGAAGTTTCCATTTCTTTATTACATCTGATCATGTCCATGCCTGTTCTGCATCCTGAAGCGATGTGGTTTTCTATCTATAGTTGCTTATAACTCCCATCAACTGCACATCTACAACTAGTTTTACACTAATATCTTTGCACTCTATGCTTGTGCTTAAGTATAAAATGATTTTACTGGATTGTATGCGAAACAAAGAATTTTACCATATCCAGTCATTAAATTCCTATTAGAAACATAGAAACATAGAAAGTAGGTGCAGGAGTAGGCCATTCGGCCCTTCGAGCCTGCACCGCCATTCAATATGATCATGGCTGATCATCCGACTCAGTATCCCTTACCTGCCTTCTCTCCATACCCCCTGATCCCTTTAGCCACAAGGGCCATATCTAAGTCCTTCTTAAATATAGCCAATGAACTGGCCTCAACTACCTTCTGTGGCAGAGAATTCCAGAGATTCACCACTCTCTGTGTGAAAAATGTTTTTCTCATCTTGGCCCTAAAAGATTTCCCCCTTATCCTTAAACTGTGACCCCTTGTCCTGGACGTCCCCAACATCGGGAACAATCTTCCTGCATCTAGCCTGTAAATCCCCTTAAGAATTTTGTAAGTTTCTATAAGATCCCCCTCAATCTTCTAAATTCAAGCAATTACAAGCCGAGTCTATCCAGTCTTTCTTCATATGAAAGTCCTGACATCCCAGGAATCAGTCCGGTGAACCTTCTCTGTACACCCTCTATGGCAAGAATGTATATCCTCAGAATTGGACCAAAAATGTGTGCAATACTCCAGGTATGGTCTCACAAAGACCCTGTACAACTGCAGTAGAACCTCCCTGCACCTATACTCAAATCCTTTTGCTATGAATGCTAATATACCATTCGCTTCTTCACTGCCTGCTGCACCTGCACGCCTACTTTCAATGACTGGTGTACCATGACACGCAGGTCTCGTTGCATCTCCCCTTTTCCTAATCGGCCACCATTCAAATAATAGTCTACTTTCCTGTTTTTGCCACCAAAGTGGATAACCTCACATTTATCCACATTATATTGCATCTGCCATGCATTTGCCCACTCACCCAGCCTATCCAAGTCACCTTGCATCTTCCTCACAGCTAACCTAACAGCTAAGAGCTAACAGCTAAGTCACCTAGCATCTTCCTCACACTGCCACCCAGTTTCGTGTCATCCGCAAACTTGTAGATGTTGCATTCAATTCCCTCATCCAAATCATTAATGCATATTGTAAATAGCTGGGATCCCAGCACTGGGTCTTGCGGCACCCCACTAGTCACCTGAAAAGGACCCGTTCACTCCTACTCTTTGCTTCCTGTCTGCCAGCCAGTTCCTTATCCACATCAATACTGAACCGTCAATACCGTGTGCTTTATGTCTGTATACTAATCTCTTGTGTGGGTCCTTGTTGAAAGCCTTCTGAAAGTCCAGATATAACACATCCACTGGTTCTCCCTTACCAATCTACTAGTTACATCCTCATAATCTTTTATAAGATTCGTCAGACATGATTTACCTTTCGTAAATCCATGCTGAATTTGTCCAATGATTTCACCACTTTCCAAATGTGCTGCTATCCCATCTTTAATTACTGACTCTAGCAGTTTCCCCACTACCGATGTTAGACTAACTGGTCTGTAATTCCCCGTTTTCTCTCCCCCTCCCTTTTTAAAAAGTGGGGTTACATTAGCTACCCTCCAATCCTCAGGAACTACTCCAGAATCTAAAGAATTTTGAAACATTATCACTAATGCATCCACTATTTCTGGGGCTACTTACTTAAGTACTCTGGGATATAGCCTATCTGGCCCTGGGGATTTATCGGCCTTTAATCCATTCAATTTACCTAACACCACTTCCCGGCTAATTTGACCCGCGATCCTCTGCTATTTCCGACAGATTATTTATGTCTTCCTTAGTGAAGACAGAACTAAAGTAGTTATTCAATTGGTCTGCCATGTCCTTGTTCCCCATGATCAGTTCACCTGTTTCTGACTGCAAGGGACCAACATTTGTTTTAACTAATCTTTTTCTCTTCACATATCTTGAAAAACGTTTGCAGTCACTTTTTATGTTCCCTGCCAGTTTTCTGTCATAATCTATTTTCCCTTTCCTAATTAAGCCCTTTTCCTCCTCTGCTGGACTCTCCCAGTCCTCTCGTAGGCTGTTTTCTCTGGCTAATTTGTACGCTTCATCTTTTGTTTTGATACTATCCCTGATTTCCCTTGTTATCCACAGAGCTACGGAGAGAGCAGAGTTGTGGGGTATAGAAGAGACCCTGGTGAGAGCCTCATCTATAGTAGAATAGAGGAACCCCTGTTACCTGAAGAATGAGGACATCTCCGATGCCTTGGTGTGGAAGAACTCATCCTGGGTGCAGATGCGATGTAGACGGAGGGATTGGGAAGAGGGGATGGAGTCCTTACACGAAGTAGGGTGGGAAGATGTGTAGTCCAGATGGCCACGGGAGTCAATGGGTTTATAGTGGATGTCGGTCAGTAGTCTATCCCCTGCGATTGAGATAGTGAGATCCAGAAATGGTGGGGAAATGTCGGAAATGGTCCAGGTGTATTTGAGTGCCGGATGAAAGTTAGTGGTTAAATGGATGGTGTCAGTGACTTGTATATGGGTGCAGGAGGTAGCACCAATGCAGTCGTCAATCTAGCGGAGGTAGAGTTTGGGGATATGGCCATGGTACGCCTTGAACAAAGATTGTTCGACGTACCCTACAAAGAGGCAGGCATAGCTTGGGCCCATGCGCGTGCCCATAGCTATGCCTTATATTTGGAGGAAATGGAAGGAGTCAAATGAAAAGTTGTTAAAGGTAAGGACCAGCTCTGCTAGGCTGAGGAGAGTATCAGTAGACGGGGATTGGTTGATTCTGCGGTTGAGGAAGAAATGGAGCGCTTTAAGACCCTCCTGGTGGGGGATGGAGGTGTAGAGCGACTGGACATCCATGATGAAGATGAGGGAATGGGGGCCTGGAAAACAGATGTTATGGAGTAAACAAAGAGCGTGTGAGGTGTCTTGAACATAGGTAGGGAGGGATTGAACCAGGGGGGATAGGATGGAGTCGCGGTATGTGGAAATAAGTTTGGTGGGACATGAACAGGCAGAAACAATGGATCTGTCAGGACAGTCATGTTTGTTGATTTTGGGGAGAAGGTAAAATCGGGCCGTACGGGGCTGGGGAACGATGAGGTTGGAGGCTTGGGAGGGCAGGGAGCCGGAAGTGATGAGGTCATTGGCTTGGGAGGGCAATCTATTTTGTGTCCCATTCCCTTACCAAATTGGCTAAAACCCTCTCCAACAGCACTTTGAGATGAACAGAGATCATATTTGGGATTGATGAAATATCGAGTTGATTTTCAGATGTGTTGCTGCAATTTTTACATATATGAATTCAAAGAGCCAAATTTCCATGTTGGGTTTAAAAATGATTATTAATCTAAAGAAGGGTCTCGACCCGAAACATCACCCGTTCCTTCTCTCTAGAGATGCTGCCTGCCCGTTGAGTTACTCCAGCATGTGTCCCAGCATATCCCTTGTGTCTATCTTCGGTTTAAACCAGCATCTGCAAATCCTTCCTACAAGTTAGTCTTGACGTACAGGTGTAATAATAATTCCACAACCCCACAGAACACTTCATGTAATTGCAAATTCTTTTTAGGTTGGCAGGTTGTCATCAGAGGGATGTCACAAGAAATGTAAAAGTTTCTCGTCTACTGACAATAAATATTCCATCTGTAGTGAATCCAATGTTCCATTTTGAGACAAAACAAACAGGAAAGTACATTGCAAGGAAGCCACAGAGTGTCTGGAAACTATAAGAGAAGTGAGGACAATGGACAGGAAGAGTATAATGTGAGATAATATATGGTCTGCAAAATGGCCCCAGAGTGTGGCGACTCTTTGTGTACTGGTCTCAGAAGATAGACCATACAAATACAAGTGCTTCAATACAAGCACTCCACTGATAATTGTAAAAGGGGTAAGAGTGTTGTAAAAACAAGCATGAAGGATCAATGCAAGGAGCATTTGTAATAAGGTGGATGAGTTGAATGTGCAGATAGTTATTAATGTATATGGTATAGTTGGGATCACGGAGACATGGCTCCAGGGTGACCAAGGCTGGGAGCTGAACATCCAGGGACATTCAATATTCAGGAGAGATAGACAGAAAGGAAAAGGAGGTGGGGTAGCATTGCTGGTCAGAGAGGAAATTAACACAATTGAAAGGAAGCACATTGACTTGGATGATATGGAATCGTTATGGGTAGAGCTGCGAAACACTAAGGGGCAGAAAATGCTAGTGGGAGTTGTGTACAGGTCACCTAACAGCAGTAGTGGAGTTGGGGATGGCATCAAAGAGGACATTAGAAATGCGTGTAACAAAGGTAAACCAGTTATAATGGGTGACTTCAATCTACATATAGATTGGGTGAATCAAATTGGCAGGGGTGCTGAGGAAGGTGATTTCTTGGAATGTATGCAGGATAGTTTTCTAAACCAACATGTAGAGGAACCAACGAGAGAGCAGGCTATTCTAGACTGGGTATTGAGAAATGAGGAAGGGTTAGTTAGCAGTCTTGTTGTGCGTGGCCCCTTGGGCAAGAGTGACCATAATATGGTTGAGATCTTCATTAGGATGGAGAGTGACATAGTTACTTTTGAAACAAGGGTTCTGGACATAAAGAAAGGTAACTTTGAGGGTATGAGACGTGAATTGGCCAAGATAGACTGGCAATTGATTCTTAAAGGGTTGAATCAATGAGCATGGATGAACTACAACAATTGTTCATCCCAGTTTGGCAAAATAATAAATCAGGGAAGGTAGTGCATCCATGGATAACAAGGGAAATCAGGGATAGTATCAAAACAAAAGATGAAGCATACAAATTAGTCAGAAAAAGCAGCCTACCAGAGGACTGGGAGAAATTCAGAGTCTGGCAGAGGAGGACAAAGGGCTTAATTAGGAAAGGGAAAATTGATTATGAAAGAAAACTGTCAGGGAACATAAAAACTGACTGCAAAAGCTTTTATAGATATGTGAAGAGAAAAAGATTAGTTAAAACAAATGTAGGTCCCTTGCAGTCAGAAACAGGTGAATTGATCATGGGGAACAAAGACATGGCAGACCAATTGAATAACTATTTTGGTTCTGTCTTCACTAAGGAAGACATGACTAATCTGCCGGAAATAGCAGGGGACCGGGGGTCAAATGAGATGGAGGAACTGAGTGAAATCCAGGTTAGCCGGGAAGTGGTGTTAGGTAAATTGAATGGATTAAAGGCCGATAAATCCCCAGGGCTAGACAGGCTGTATCCCAGAGTGTTTAAGGAAGTAGCTCCAGAAATAGTGGATGCATCAGTGATAATTTTTCAAAACTCTTTAGATTCTGGTGTAGTTCCTGAGGATTGGAGGGTAGCTAATGTAACCCCACTTTTTAAAAAGGGAGGGAGAGAGAAAACGGGGAATTACAGACCAGTTAGTCTAACATCGGTAGTGGGGAAAATGCTAGAGTCAGTAATTAAAGATGGGATAGCAGCACATTTGGAAAATCATTGGACAAAGTCAGCATGGATTTATGTCTGACGAATCTTTCGAGGATCTAGCTAGTAGAGTGGATAGGGGAGAACCAGTGGATGTGTTATATCTGGACTTTCAGAAGGCTTTCGACAAGGTCCCACATAAGAGATTAGTATGCAAACTTAAAGCACACGGTATTGGCGGTTCAGTATTAACGTGGATAGAGAACTGGCAGACAGAAAGCAAAGAGTAGGAGTAAGCGGGCCCTTTTCAGAATGGCAGGCAGTGACTAGTGGGGTACCGCAAGGCTCAGTGCTGGGACCCCAGCTAATTACAATATATATTAATGATTTGGATGAGCGAGTTGAATGCAACATCTCCAAGTTTGTGGATGACACCGAGCTGGGGGGCAGTGTTACCTGTGAGGAGGATGCTAGGAGGCTGCAAGGTGACTTGGATAGGTTGGGTGAGTGGGAAAATGCATGGCAGATGCAGTATAATGTGGTTAAATGTGAGGTTATCCACTGTGGTTGCAAGAACAGGAAAGTAGACTATTGGTGGCCGATTAGGAAAAGGGGAGATGCAACGACACCTGGGTGTCATGGTACATCAGTCATTGAAAGTAGGCATGCAGGTGCAGCAGGCAGTGAAGAAAGTGAATGGTATGTTAGCATTCATAGCAAAGGGATTTGAGTATAGGAGCAGGGAGGTTCTACTGCAGTTGTACAGGGCCTTGGTGAGACCACACCTGGAGTATTGCATACAGTTTTGGTTTCCTAATCTGAGGAAATACATTCTTGCCATAGAGGGAGTACAGAGAAGGTTCACCAGACTGATTCCTGGGATGGCAGGACTTTCATATGAATAAAGACTGGATAGACTCGGCTTGTACTCGCTAGAATTTAGAAGATTGCGGGGGGATCTTATAGAAACATACAAAATTCTTAAGGGGTTGGACAGGCTAGATGCAGGAAGATTGTTCCCTATGTTGGGGAAGTCCAGAACAAGGGGTCAGAGTTTAAGGCTAAGGGGAAGTCTTTTAGGACCGAGATGAGAAAAAAAAAATCACACAGAGAGTGGTGAATCTGTGAAATTCTCTGCCACAGAAAGTAGTTGAGGCCAGTTCATTGGCTATATTTAAGAGGGAGTTAGATGTGGCCCTTGTGGCTAAAGGGATCAGGGGGTATGGAGAGAAGGCAGGTACAGGATACAGAGTTGGATGATCATATTGAATGGAGGTGCAGGCTCGAAGGGCCAAATGGCTTGCTCAGGCACCTATTTTCTATGTGTCTATGTTTTAAAACTTTAATTATGAGCCAAACGCATATATTTATACATATATATTCGTAAATGACAATAAAACACAATAACACATTTGATAAAACACAAAAAACACAAGACTCGTGATTCTTGACTCTTGAAATGCCAAATCTCTTTAAGTCTCCAAGAAATTAGAAGCACTGGCGTGCCGTCTTCATGATTACCTCTACATGCTTTTAGCTGTGTGCACCTCAATCAAATCGCTTCAGCACTGAGCTTTTCAAGTATTGGGCAATTTCAGCCCGAGCACCGCTGTGCTAGGTGTCAATCCCGCAGCTCTCACCTAAATATTTTCCAGGATTTTAGTATCAGTTGCCTTGGGAGGAGATTTAAACATGATAGAGTGGCACAGAGGAAGGCATAGTGATGTGGCTGATAATGCAGATCTCATAGCTCTGCATAACCAACCATAGATAGTTAATGCAGAAGATATACACAAAGTGCTGGAGTAACTCATCAGGCCAGGCAGCATCTCTGGAGAAAAAAGATGGGTGGCATTTTGGGTCGGAAACAATGAGGCCGCGTGTAGGCGGGAACCTCCCTTGAGCATGAAGGAGAATTCCAGCCACCTCATATGACCTCCGAGGACTTCGTGTCAACCATGCTGTGGGTTTGAGTCCAGGGCAAACTCTTCTAGACTTGCAGCTTAGGTCGCCCAAGTGGGACAGCCCATTAAAGGGGCTGTCCCACTTGGGCTACCTAATTGGCGAGTTTAGGAGAGTTTGAAAAAATGACATGTTGAAGACCTCCTTCGACTATGTAGAAGACTTCCCTCGACCTCCTTTGACTATGTTGAAGATCAGCTTCGACTAGCTACAACTAGCTTCGGGAAAATTGGACACCGAATAGTGGAGAGTGAAGACATCCTCCTTCGATCTCCTTCAACCTCCCTTCCACCTCCCTTCGACTATGATGAAGACTATCTATGACTACCTTCGACTACCTTTGACTACCCTCGATTACCTTCGACTAACATGCCGATCTACTACAGTCTACTAAGACTAAACCTACAAATAAAAAAGTATCGATGTTTTCCATGCCAAAACGCCGTGACCTAGCTGAGACCTCGATTACGCGGAGACCACTCACGAGCATGAAGGAGAGTTACGAAGACCTCCTACGATGTCATGTCGACCATGCTGCGAGTATGAATCGAGGGCAAACTCGCCATAACTCGCGGATTAGGTCGCCCAAGTGGGACTTCCACTTTACTTTAGGTTGGTAGGCTTGGTATAAGTATAAATTGTCGCAAGCGTGTGTGGGATAGTGTGCAGGGGATCGCTGGTCGGTGCGGACTCGGTGGGCTGTATTGTAAATCTGTTGTAAATGGCTGCGGTCCCAGCACTGAGCCTTGCGGTATCCCACTAGGCACTGCCTGCCATTCTGAAAGGGACCCGTTAATCTCTACTCTTTGTTTCCTGTCTGCCAACCAACTTTCTATCCATGACAGTACTCCACCCCCAATAACATGTGCCCTAAGTTTGCCCACTAATCTCCTATGTGGGACCTTATCAAATGCTTTCTGAAAGTCCAGGTACACTACATCCACTGGCTCTCCCTTGTCCATTTTCCTAGTTACATTTTCAAAAAATTCCAGAAGATTAGTCAAGCATGATTTCCCCTTCGTAAATCCATGCTGACTCGGCCCGATCCTGTTACTGCTATCCAAATGTTCGGCTCTCTCATCTTTTATAATTGACTCCAGCATCTTCCCCACCACTGATGTCAGGCTAACTGGTTGATAATTCCTTATTTTTTTTCTCTTTCCTTTCTTAAAAAATGGGGTAACATTAGCTACACTCCAATCCAGAGGAACTGATCCTGAATCTATAGAACATTGGAAAAGGATCACCAATGCGGCCACGATTTCTAGAGCCACTTCCTTAAGTACCCTGGGATGTAGACCATCAGGCCCTGAGGATTTATCAGCCTTCAGTCCCATCAGTCTACACCATTTCCTGCCTAATGTGAAATTCCTTCAGTTCCTCCGTCACCACAGATCCTCTGGCCACTAGTACACCAGGAAGATTATTTGTGTCCTCCCTAGTGAAGACAGATCCAAAGTACCTGTTCAACTCGTCTGCCATTTCCTTGTTCCCCATAATAAATTCACCTGTTTCTGTCTTCATGAGTCCAACTTTGGTCTTAATTAATTTTTTCCACTTCACGTACCTAAAAAAAGCTTTTATTTTCCTCCTTTATATTCTTGGCGAGCTTACCTTCGTACCTCATCTTTTCTCCCTGTATTGCCTTTTTAGTTATCTTCTGTTGGTTTTTTAAAAATTTCCAATCCTCTGGCCTCCCACTCACCTTTGCTATGTTATACTTTTTCTCTTTTATTTTTATACTGTTCTTGACTTCCACTTGGAATAAACTGATCTTGCACCTTCTGTATTATTCCCAGAAATACCTGCCATTGTTGTTCCACTGCATCCCTGCTAGGGTCAACTTGGCCAACACCTCCCTCATGGCTGCTCAGTCCCCTTTGCTCAACTATACTACTGACACATCCGATTTTCCGTTCTCCCTCTCAAATTGTGGATTAAAACATATCATATTATGGTCACTACCTCCTAATGTACCTCGCGTTCTGTTATCAATTCCGGTTAATTGCACACTAAATCCAGAATTGCCCTCTCCCAGGTAAGCTCCAGTATAAGCTGCTCTAAACATTCAACTTGGAGGCACTCCACAAACTCCTTTTCTTGGGGTCCAGAACCAACCCGATTTTCCCAGTCTACCTGCATGTTCAAATCTCCCATAACCACCGTAGCATTACCTTTGCGACATGCCAATCTTAACTCTTAATTCAACTTGCACCCTACAGTATATCCAGGCTACTGTTTGGGGGCCTGTAGATAACTCCCATGAGGGTCTTTTAACCCTTACAATTCCTCAGTCCTATCCATACTGACTCTACATCTTCTGATTCTATGTCACCCCTCACAAGGGACTGAATTTCATTCCTTACCAACAGAGCTACCCCACTCCCTCTGTCCGCCTGTCTGTCTTTTTGATTGGACGTATACCCCTGAATATTCTGTTCCCAACCCTGGTTCATTCTCCCCAGCCAGATTAATCCATCCAGTTTCCAATGGCTTCAGCAGCAAGCAGTCAAAGCTGGAGTGTTGGAACCTACAGAAGAAAGACCGAAGAACTTTGAAAATCTTTGTACTTATGGGATCAGAAAGTGCAAGAGCACTCCCCCTGGTGAAAAGCCAAACACTGCACTGGTGGGAGAGCCTGCATTTTAGCCCCTGATGAGCATTTGATGCTTCCTCAAGGGACCACTCTTCTCGTGACAGTGACAATGGAAGACTAAATATAGTATAGCATGTTAGCTCGGAACAGGTGTTGACATCACTTCAAAAGAACATAAAATGTGACTTCTGGGCCTGTAAGATAATCAGAGCTCCTTTGATCATATAGATCAAAGGCATCCTTTTGTGGTCTAATTGTCGTTTTAATGGCAAACTAAGTCTTGAGTTTGTGTAATAGGCTGCATTAACATGCAAATTTATTACAACACACTGTGCTCAACATTTTCCTGATTTAAAATGCCACTATAAATTACAGACTTTATGGAACGTTTACCCTTCATGAAAAAATAACAGCTACGATAATGTAAATTCTGCTAAATAGATATTATTGACAAATTGCAAAATGATTTTTTATTGGTGAAATAAATTTGTATTATTTGATAGTTACCAAGTGAAACTATAATACATATTCCATGACAGTTCCACAATCATTATCATCTCCAAGAAATCCATTCAACTCACTTGATTTTCTTCAACCACCCTTGTAGATTAGATTAGAGCGAGTCTTTATCATTACATTTGCTACATCACCACTGTTATACAGTCAATTTACAGGAAAGTTCATTGGGCCATTGTTGAATTCATACAGTTTTGTGACGTCAAAATCAATAGAATGAGAATTGCTTGGATTGCATTAGCTAGCATTTAATGCATACTATGTGGATTACTGTCCATGTGCTACTAAATTAACTCTTTCATTCTGAACTGTATACTTCCCTAAGAGAATCTGCTGCAAACATTATTTTGCCTCAACATTACTGTTTACATCCGTACTTAATTGAGATTAATCCGTAGTTCCGTAGTTCCGTAGATCCGTATCAACATCCAGAGAAGATACTGTAGGTTTAACCTGAGGGCATAGGGTTAAGGTGAAGGGAGAAAGATTAATGGGAAATCTGTGGGGTAACATTTTTACACAAAGGGAGGTGGGTGTATGGAACAAGCTGCAGGAGCTGCTGCAGTTGAGGCAACGTTTAAGAAACATTTAGACAGGTACAAGGGGAGGACAAGTTTAGCGGGATATGGGCCAAAAGCAGAGAGGTAGGACTAGTTTATATGGGGCATGTTGGTCATCATGGGCAAGTTTGGTAGATGGGCCGTATGACTATATGATGCTATATGACTGTGACTCTATAACACGATAATATTGCACATATTTCTAAACTCCCGTAGTTTAAAATAGCTGAAAACTTACCACCATCATAATCCTCAAAAGCATGTCAAGTTAGGAAGAGCTAATTCAGCTTGAAAAATTACAAATGTAACTTCATTATTTTAGGGAATGTGAGAGAGAGAAAATGTTGATTATTAAACCAGTTCATCTACCATCTGCTGTGGGTTGGAAGGAACTGCAAATGCTGGTTTACCCAGAAGATGGACACAAAATGCTGGAGTAACTCAGCGGGACAAGAAGCATCTCTGGATAGAAGGAATGGGTGATGTTTCGGATCAAGACCCTTCTTTAGAACCTTCTTCAGGTCTGAAGGATCTCAACCCGAAATGTCACCCATTCCTTCTATCCAGAGATGCTGCTTGTCCCGCTGAATTAATCCAGCATTTTGTGTCCATATGCTGTGAGTTAGTGGAATTTATTGAAAACTGGTCTTAAGAAGAGGAATTCAAACTCATTGGCAATAAGGTTTTTAAATGTCCAACAAAAGTAATTGAATTTTTTAATAAAGTAGTGGGTTACAGAAACTCAACAGATGTTGTTTATGGAATTTCCAGAAGACATTCTACAATGCTCCACAAATAAGACTTAGCTTATAATAAAGTCCATGGAATTAAAATAAATTATTCATCTCATAAGGAAATTGATTAAATGGTCAAAAACAGAATAAGGAATAATGAATAAAGACCTGATTGGAAGGAAATATTGAATGACAAAGCAAATTGTTCTATGCTGAGGCCTCAACTAATCATATTTATTACCAATTTGGATAATGGAATAGAGAGCCTATTGGTTTAATTTCAAGATACAGCATGGAAACAGGCCCTTCAGTCCACTGAGTCTACGTCGACCAGCAATCACCCATACATTAGTTCTATCCTACACACTAGGGACAATATACAGAAGTCAACAAACCTACAAACCTGCATGTCTTTGGAATGTGGAAGTAAACTGGAGCACCTGGAGAACACCCACGCAGTCTCGGGAAGAACATGGAAACTCCATACACACAAAACCCGCAGTCAGGGTCAAACCTGGGTCTCTGGCTCCACTGCTGCACCACTGTGCCACCCTGTAGCTAATTGTTTTACCTAAGTTAGTCAATTACATAAAAAATAGCAGTATAGTATATTAGTTGGATATGAGTATTAAATTACAAAGATGTTGACAGATGAATTTCAGTGTAGGTAAGTGTGTGTTCATCCATTTTGGACCAGACAAAGGGAAGGTACAAGTATTATTTAAATGACGAAAAGTAATGCTCTTAAGCAACTGAAAAAAATCGCAATTAGATGCACAATTGAAAAATGTAATCAAGTAAAAAAAAAGGTAGCCCTGTTGAAGCTTAGAATGTGGAAGAAAACAACATCATTCAATGTGGATTTAAGAGAGAGTTAGATAAAGCTCTAGGGGCTAGTGGAGTCAAGGGATATGGGGAGAAGGCAGGCACGGTGTATTGAGATGATCAACCATGATCTCAATGAATGGCGGTGCTGGCTCGAAGGGCTGAATGGCCTCCGCCTGCACCTATTTTCTATGTTTCTATGTAACACAAGAACCAGCCCTTCAGCCCACCAAGTCTACAGCCACCATGATGCTAATCTAATTAAACACATTCGCCTGCACATACTGTAATCATTTACTCCCTGCTGTTCATATGCTTGTCTCTTAAACATTGCCATTTTATCTGCTACTCTAATCTGTGGACTTTTAAAAGTCCTTCTGTCCTGGACTAAACCTGCTGTTACCCATTACATACCTCCTTGGACTTGTATTCTCACTGATTTGAATAGATGGTTGAACTGCAATAACAGGCTTGCACCCAGATTGCACATTGAAAATTCAATTTTTGGTTTGACAATGACCAGTTTTAACTTTAACAGATAGACACAAAAAGCTGGACTAACTCACGGAGTCAGGCAGCATCTCTGGAGAAAAAGAAGGTGACCCTTCTTCAGACGGGTTTAGCTTTGACAGTTCTAGAAACTACTACAATTCACCATCATAAGGATAATTTGGTTCCAACATTTCTGTTTTAGGATCAAATTAGAAATGTTCTTTAACTCTTTCAGTACATGCATTTTATATGCACTTTGAAAAAGATTAAACAAATACAATGATATGTTTTTCTAATATGCTTTATAGCTCTAGTTATGGGTACAAACCTGATTAGCTATGGGAAGTTTTCCATTGGGAGAATGTGGCAAGTTCAGATCAAAGGAAAAGATAAATTAAATACATCATAAGGCACTACATAGAGCACACATCAATATATGTATGGTTGTTCATTATTTATTCAGTCTTGGCCAATTTAATACTGGGCCTTTAACTAATTTAAACTTGAAAACTAATTAATGGCTTATTGTTCATTATCATTATTCTAAATCAGTTGGGCACATTTATGTAATGTTGGCCTTATTTGATAAAACACTGAGTAGAAGCTGTATGGTTGACACATTGTAGTTCATCCCCTTATTGAGTACAGGAAAGTATATTCAGTCCATTCAAGCCCAGCATGTTAGCATATGAGGTTTACCTGCCAACGTAAGTGATGGCAGCCTAAAAGGGGCAGACATTTCAGCCGGTCAGAAATGCATCTCTGGAGGAAAGGAATAGGTTACTGAGGTGAATAGGTTCTGAAGAAGGGTTCTGACCTGAAACAGGGAAGTTGCCTGACCCGCTGAGTTACTCCAGCATTTTGTGTCTATCGTCGGTATAAACCAGCATCTGCAGTTCCTTCCTACGCATAGAGATTTCAGCCAGCCTGGGCTCACTGCCCAACTATATTATGGTGGCACAGCCTATGGAGCCGCTGTGTCACAGCGCCAGACACCCAGGTTCAATCCTTGGTGCTATCAGCGTGGAGTTTGCACGTTCTCCCAGTGACCATGTGGGTTTCTTCTAGGTGCTACCCCCACATCCCAAAGACGTGTGGATCGGTAGGTTAATTGATCATTATAAATCGCTGCTTGTGTTTACATGAGTGGTAGATTCTGAGGAGAGCTGATGATGATATGAAGATAATAAAGTTTAAAGATAATAAAGGGTCTGAAGAAGGGTCTCGGCCCGAAACGTCGCCTATCTCCTTCGCTCCTTAGATGCTGCTGCACCCGCTGAGTTTCTCCAGCTTTTTGTGTACCCTCGATTCTCCAGCATCTGCAGTTCCTTCTTTAAAAGATAATAAAGTTTAATTTAGTTTAGAGATACAGAGCGGAAACAGGCCTTTCAGCGCACCGAGCCTGCACCGACCAATGATCCCCGCACATTAATACACACACTAGGGACAATTTTACACATACACCAAGCCAATCAACTTACATACCTGTACGTCTTTGAAATGTGGGAGGAAACCGAAGATCTTGGAGAAAACCCACACGATCACGGGGAGAAAGAACAAACTCCGTACAGACAGCACCTGTAGTCGGGATCGAACCCAGGTGTCTGGCGCTGCAAGTGCTATAAGGCAGCAACTCTACCGCTGTGCCACCATGGTCATCCAAGTTGGATTGGATTAGTGTAGGATAAATATAAATGAGTGGTTGATGGTCAGCCTGGATCTGGAGGGCCAAAGGGCCTGTTTCCTTGCTGTGTCTCACTCTACAAAAGAAAGGATCCCCAGTAAGGATTTCCTCACACTAATTTGGTCGAAAGCTCAGTCTCTAAACTCAGTAAGGAGGCAGGAGCTCTGTCTATGCACCTGCATGGCCACACAGCCTAAGTTATATTGTAAATATATGTGGATGTCTGAGTCCTCAGTTAACTTTAATTAATGACATTGGCTGGTAAAGACCTGACCTTCATCTCGTGTTTGTACTGCACAGGTTATGCTGTAGAGGTTGGAAAACTTAACTATTTTTTTCTGCAGCATCAAAGGCTGAGGGGCAAGCCCTCAATATATGACATTATCAGAGATTTAGACACATTAGATAGATAATCTTTAGCCCAGGGTAGAAATGTCAAATACTAGCAGGAAAAGCTATAAAGTGAGAGGGGGGAAGTTTAAAGGACATGGCAAGTTTTTTGCCCAGAAAGTGACAAGTGCCAACAACATGCTGCCAGGGGAAGTGGTAGAAGCAGATATAATAGTAACATTAAACGAAAACTTACCAAGTTTGGTTGATCTTTATTTTATGAGGAGTTGCGATGAGGGATTTCGTGAAGACCCCACCAGCACGCGTGCGCGACATTCTTCAAAGCAGCGGTGTGGAATCACAGAACATATCATGGAAGGAGATAGTAAGATTGAACCAAGTAGAACATACCAGCTGACCTTATGAGAGAGGGTTGGGGGCGGAGGGCACGAAATCCCTCATCGTAACTCCTCATAAAATAAAGATCAACCTTCAAACTTGGTAAGTTTTCGTTTAATCTTACTATTTTACTTCGGAGTCACGTGAGTGACTTCATGAAGACTTCAAAGCTTCTGTGATTACACGCCCTGGACAACGTCCATGCTATCACACTGCCGCAATACTGATGGAGGAAGTTTGTTAATGTATTCCAGACTGAACAGGCTGTAAAAATAATGCAGAGTAATTAAAACAAAGAACAACAAAGCAAACCCATACTCGGAGAGTAAACATTCACGGAGCGGCTCGCAGCACGGCATCCACGAATGTAGCCGGGGCGACCACCAGTTTAGTGTAAAAGCTCTGGAAAGTCGATTCACTGGCCCAGCCCGCGGTGGCAAGGATGTGGTCCATGGGCACCTCCATGGCCTTCGCCGCTGATGGGGATGCAGCCCTGTTAGAGTGAGAATTAAAAATGTTAGTATCGATACCAGAGGCACCCAACACCCCCTGAGCCACATGGCGATGGTCTGCACAGTCACCCGATGATGCGGTTGTGTCTGGCTGATGAGGAGCCCCTGCTCCATCTTCCGGATGGTTCTGGTTGTACAGATGTAATGGCGGAGATGGGTGGCTATGCAGGGGATGGCATCAGTGGGGTGCACCCGGAATTCCAGCTGCAGCCTAGAAGACCCAGGCCTATGGTGCTTCAGCAGGTCCTTCACAAAGAAAGTCACCTTTGCAGGAGTCGAGGCCATCCGGTCCAGCCGAAGCTTCTGCAAGGCCTGGACTCGTTGAGCTGAAGTCAGTGCCATCAGCATCACCACTTTAAGGGTGAGCTTGTCAACAGGTAGTCCTGTCATAGGGGACCAGCTTCTCAGTAGTGTAAGTACACATCCCAAGTGATGTAGTAACGGGGTCGTGGAGGATTGGTTTTGAACACTCCCCTCATGAATTTGGACACCGGATGGTGCGTGCCCACACCTATATTCAGGTATGAGGAGAGCGCACTCCTGGCGCTGTTGATGGCACTGTAGCTGAGACCCTCATCGTAATGAAGGCCCGCTAGGAATTCCAGGACGTCAGGGATCGTGGCAGAGTTGTCGGTGGGATGTGTTCGGGAGCAGTAGGCCTCCCTCTTCCTGATCTGGGTGAGGTACTCCTGCCGGGCTGATACTCTGCACGATGTTGAAATGAGGTCCATCGCTCCGGCCGATATGCCGGCCTCCATGAGCGGCCTCTTCAGAACCTGCAAGCCAACAGGTTTAAGTGACACTGGCACGGGTGACCGTCCCCCGTAATGGAGTTAGTGAGTAAAGTGGGGTGTTAAACAATTTGAACCCACGGACGTATGATTATGTGGAGAACCACCTGGTACCACGGCTGGGTAGGCCAATTGGGTATGATCAACATGTCAGAAGCAGAATCCAGGTGTATTGTCCGCAATACCCGACTGATATTCTTGCCATAGAGGGAGTACAGAGAAGGTTCACCAGACTGATTCCTGAGATGGCACGACTTCCATATGAAGAAAGACTGGATAGACTCGGCTTGTACTCGCTGGAATTTAGAAGATTGAGGGGTGATCTCATAGAGACTTACAAAATTCTTAAGGGGTTGGACAGGCTTGATGCAGGAAGATTGTTCCCAATGTTGGGGAAGTCCAGGACAAGGGGTCACAGTTTAAGGATAAGGGGGAAGTCTTTTAGGACTGAGATGAGAAAATCGTTTTTCACACAGAGTGGTGAATCTGTGGAATTCTCTGCCACAGAAGGTAGTTGAGGCCAGTTCGTTGGCCATATTTAAGAGGGAGTTGGATGTGGCCCTTGTGGCTGAAGGGATCAGGGGGTATGGAGAGAAGGCAGGTACAGGATATTGAGTTGGATGATCAGCCATGATCATATTGATGAGGCAGAATGGGGGAAATGTGTAGCAGAACCATTTCCCCCAACGGAGTGAAAACGCATCCATAGCCTCTGCCCCAGGGTCTGGTTCCCAAGACACATCCGTTGGTATCTGATGGTTCAACCTGTACGCAAAAGAGGTCGATATCTGGTGTACCAAAATGAGCTATAATTTGTGCAAATATGTGGGGTCCCAACATCCACTCGATGTTATCATTAAACACACGTGACCTGGTGTCTGCCACTGTGTTGAGCTTCCCTGGTAAATAGGTCGATGTGAGCCAAATATTTCTTTCAATACACCAGTGCCAAATTGGGTTTGCCAATTTGTCACAAGATAACGACCTGATACCACCCATATGATTTATACAAGCCACCACCGTGGTATTATCTAGCTGAAGACAGACATGTAAATGTTGTAAATTGTGGCAGTATGCCCGTAGACCATGGAAAGCCCCAAGCATCTCCAAAGAATTGATCACGTGCGGCTGAAGGAGGGTAAACTCTAGAGGATCCCATCTGCCACCACAACTGGACGTGGTGTCAGGCGCATCCCAGCCTTGGGCGCTTGCATCAGTTTGTAACACCACTGACGGGTTGCGAACAAGCAGGGGTTTGTAACATGCACTAATATTGTCAAGCCACCACTGTAGCTCAGATTTAGCCTTAATTGGTAGCTGTATGGGCGTGTCAAAGTGCCCAGCATTGGCTTTCAATGCGGAGATCTTTGCCCGTTGTAAGTTTTGATAGTGCAGTGGGCCGAATTGGAAATGTGGCTACCAGTTTCCCAATCACCTTAGCAGTCTGTCGAATGGTCGGCACCCTGGCACAAGCAAGGCTGGTACATGCAGGTTTTATAGCAGATGCTTTGCTGGGTGGGATAGTGACTATCATTCGGGCCGTGTCAATAGCAAAGCGCAGATAGGCCATGATTTGAGATGGGGCCAATTTCGATTTGTCTGGATGGGTAACAAACCCTAACGTCTCGAATAAATTTATGGTTGCTGTAACTGCCACCTCAGCCAATTGGAGGGTTGGACCCACGATAAGGATATTGTCTAGGTAAGCCATGACGATATAATACTGTCGCCGTAGGATAGCCAGAATCGGTTTGACTAGTTTGGTAAACAGCCTAGGGCTGTGGTGAAGCCATTGGGGTAAGCTTCATATTCCATATTTGTCCCTTCCAGACAAATTTCAAGAATTTCCTATGGGATTCTATGATGGGGACTGTATAGTAGGCATCTATGAGATCGATGCAAGCCATAAAGTACCCTGGAGACAGAAGCTGCTTAGCGGTTTCGAAAGGGTCTATTTTGAAATGGGTATATCGTACGAAAGTGTTCCACTGAGTTAGGTCAATGATCCGACAACCTCCATCTTTTTAGGTTTTAGTAAAGATGGTGGACACGAACTCAATGGTTCATGCGTTGTCTTCCCTATCACCCCTTTGGCTGCAAGCCGTAAAATTTTCTGCATGTCCTTGCTCGATCTCTTTTTGAGAGAGTGCAAAAGTGCGATGAGGGACATGCTGAGTAGGGGGAAGGTGACCGTCAATGAACTCTATGACATAACCCCGAACACTTTGTAAAATAAAATAGTCGGTAGTTATGCTATCCCAGGCACCACTGAAAGCCCGCAACCGTCCCCCTACTTGTGAGGGTACCATAGCTATTTGCTTAGTAGAACCAGACCCCCAAGGCCAACGGCGGGTCCTGGTGTATGGTGGTTTGGGGGGACGTTGTGTGGCTTGACAAGGTGGAGGCCGCATTTCCCAGGCGGTGGATTGGTCCGAGGTGTTCTGTACGGTGGGCGAGGTTCCCAAGCGGTAAACTGTGGTTGCCGATAGGCGTAAACCCAGGATGTAGGCGGCTTCATGAGGCTGACGGCTTTTGCTACCTCGTCCATCTCTTTTGCCTTATCAGGCAGGTCTGCCCCGAACAGCTGATGTGGTGGTGGAGTGGTGGAGGTGTGGCGCAACCCTGCAAATTTAGGGTTGAGCGCGGGCCGGATGGAGCTTTTCCTGAGACAATGAATCTCAAACTGAGCATTGCAGAGTAAAGCTAGAGCATCCTGCTGCTCAGTAGACACGGTCTCCCCATCGAGGGTCCTGATTCCCGTTGAGAGGAGTTTCAGGATTTGTTGGAGGCATGCATCCTGTGCTCTGGCAGCGTTGCTCAAATTCCCCTAAATTTGAGCATTGACCAAGTGAACATTGAGATTAACACAATTCTCCGGCTTGAACTAATCCAAGGTGTCACTGAGGATACGTGCCTGTAGTTGGTGGGTGGTGAGAAAGTTAATCGTTCCTGCCAGTTTGGCATGTAGAGGCCCTCCCTAAGGAGGCGCAGTCGGAAATTTACTCACGACATCCAGTAGGTCCTCATCCTCCTCAGGAGTATCGACCTCCGGCATGGCTGGTGCGGCATCGAATTCGACGTCCTCCAGACCCCTGGTAGTCCCAACGGAGGAAAGTGAGATATTCGGCGGCCGACAGCCATGGGTAGCCGATGCCCGGGACTTCCCGGTCCTGTTCTCGTTGAACGAGGCGCTCCACCATTTGCTCCAACCGGTCCATGCGGCCGTCGCTACTGCACGTAGCCGACAAGCCGACTTCCCCAGGCTCTGCAATGTTACTGGGGTTTCTACCAGCAGACCTCACCTCCATGAAAGGCGGAAAGCGATCTGGTGGCAGGAGGTCGTCAACACCTGCTCCTGCGGGCCCGTACGACTCCCGCACAGACTCTCCGCTAGTCCGCCCATGAACGGACTGTGGCGGTCCCCGTGCCTGGTGGGAAGGCAGTGGATAATAGTCAGTGCCGGCCCCCGGCGCCTGGCTCCCCGGAGTCCGTGCAGGCTTACCCCTACCTCTGACATTATGTCTCGGTAGGGGTGCAGCCCCAGGCAAACTGGGCTACCGGATGTGGCTGCCACCAGCTTGCTCTCGAGCAGACCCCAGTGTGATGCGGGCAGCTCCTGCTCCTGCAGGGCTGCTCGACTCCGCAGCAGCTCTACCGGCCCGCTCTAAGTCGGGAGACCCCGGCGGTGTCACGAGTCCTGCTTCAACTGCGGGGCTCGACATCGGTGCGGGAGTCCCCCCTCGGCCCTCACGGGACCTGTAAAAGAGAAGGGTTTGCCGTCGCCGGGGCACAAGTTACTTCACGCACCTGCTTGCTCCCCCCCCCCCGGGGGACGGAGACACGAAGACAGGGTCTCGCATACCCTGCACCTGTGCGGCCGCCTCTGGAGACGAGTCGGGCGCTGGAGGTACAAACCCACCCGACTTCCGCACCTTTTCCCCAGGCCGTGTCCCGGACGCCGCCGGTGTTGAAAACAGCTCCGGAGAAGAATCCCGCCGACCAGAAGTCCAGCGGTGCTTGGAAAGCTGACCTTTCCCGTTTCCATCCATTGTTACCTGCAGGTAGAAACAACAAGCCTCCTACCTGCAAACCAGCTTAAAGTAAGTAAACTTACCTTTCCCTGGTCCCGTTGAAGGAGCTGTGGAGAGAGCGCACTCCCCCCCCAGCATGTCGGTAGCAAATGCGAGTGACGATATGTCGCGCATGCGTGCTGGCGGGGTCTTCACGAAGTCACTCACGTGACTCCAATGTAAATTAGCAACATTTGCCACAGAACAAGGCAGAGATCGATGGATTCTTGATTAGTACGGGTGTCAGAGATTATGGGAAGAAGGCTGGAAAATGGGGTTAGGAAGGAAAGATAGATCAACCATGATTGAATGGCGGTCAACTTGATGTGCCAAATGGTCTAATTCTGCTCCTATCACTTATGACATGATTTGAGGCATTTAGCTAGGCATAGAATTGAGGAAATACAGATCATTCACATGCAGATGTGAAGTGCAAGCCATAACGCAACTTTTTTTGGCGGCATCCACCATAGGTCGCCGAAAATGTTCAACATGTTGAAAATTCAGCATGACCAGAAAGACGCTACAACCATACAGACGACCACGGCCGTCATGTCGCGGGTGGCGCGGGGTGTCACCAGGGGGCATGTCGCCAGGGGGTCGCCTGTATGGTCGTGAGAGGTCGCCAGGGGGTTCGCCTGTACGGTCGTGAGAGGTCTCCCAGTCACCCAAAGAGTCGTTGCGTCTTTCTGGTCGCCGCTGGATTTTCAACGTTGAAAATTTCCGGCGACCTATGACGGGTGCCGGCAGTCGCCGAAAAAGTCGCATAAGTGGGACAAGCCCTTGAGCGAGAAGAGATTACCAATGATGCCAAGATTGCTGGGGTCATTCATTGTGAGGAAGGCTGTCAAAATCTACATCAGATATAGATCAGCTACAGAAATAGGTGGAGAAATGGCAGGTGGAATTTAATCCGAGCAGGTTTGAGGTGTTATTCTTTCGGAGGTTGAATGCATGGGAAAATATACAATGAATGGCAAGACCCTTAACAATGTTGTTATACTGTGCCCTCCATAATGTTTGGGACAAATGTTTGGAAAATGACCCATCATTTATTTATTTGCCTTTGTACTCCACTATTTAAGATTTGTAATAGAAAAAAAAAATCACGTGGTTGAAGTGCACATTGTCAGAGGCCATTTTTATACATTTTACTGTAGAAATTACAGCAGTGATTTAGTCAAATAGTCCCCCCATTTCAGAGCACCATAATGTTTGGGACACAGCAATGTCATATGAATGAAAGTAGTCATGTTTAGTATTTAGTTGCATAACCTTTACATGAAATGACTGCTTGAAGTCTGCGATTCATGGACATCACCAGTTGCTGGGTGTCTTCTCTGGTGATGCTCTGCTGGGTTTGTATTGCAGCCATCTTTAGCTTATGCTTGTTTTAGGAGCTAGTCCCCTTCAGTTTTCACTTCAGTATATAAAAGGTATGCTGAATTGGGTTCAGATCGGGTGATTGACTTGGCCACTCAAGAATTGACCATAGTTTTAGTTTTGAAAAACTCCTTTGTTGCTTTAGCACTATGTTTGGGATCATTGTCTTGCTGCGGAATGAACCGCCAGCCAATGAGTTTTGAGGCATTTGTTGAACTTGAGCAGATAGGATGTGTCTATACACTTTAGAATTCATTATGCTACCATCAGCAGTTGTATCATCAATAACAATAAGTGAGCCAGTGCCTTCAGCAGCCATACATGCCAAGGCCATAACACCCCCACCACCATGTTTCACAGATGAGGTGGTATGCTTTGGATCTTGGGCAGTTCCTTCTCTTATCCATATGTTCTTCATGCCATCACTCAGATATATTAATCTTCGTCTCATCTGCCCACAAGGCCTTTTTACCAGAACTGTGGTTGCTCTTTTAAATACTTCTTGGCAAACTGTAACCTGGCCATCCTATTTTTGCGGCTAACCAGTGGTTTGCATTTTGCAGTGTTGCCTCTGTATTTATGTTCATGAAGTCTTCTGTGGACAGTGGTCATTGACAAATTCACACCTGACTCCTGAAGAGTCTTTCTGATCTGTCAGACAGGTGTTTGGGGATTTTTCTTTATTATATGGAGAATTCTTCTCTCATCAGATGTGGAGGTCTTCCTTGGCCTGCCAGTCCCTTTGCGATTAGTAGGCTCACTATTGCTCTCTTTCTTCTTAATGATGTTCCAAACAGTTGATTTTGGTAAGCCTAAGGTTTGGCTGATGTCTCTAACAGTTTTATTCTTGTTTCTCTGTCTCGTAATGGCTTCTTTGACTTTCATTTGTTACAACTTTGGTCCTCATGTTGATAATAACAGTTTCCAAAGGTGATGGAAAGACTGGAGGAAAGACTAGGTGCTGAGAACTCTCTTATACCTGCATTAAGGAGGAAACACACCTGAGCAAATATAAACACCTGTGAAGCCCTGTGTCCCAAACATTATGGTGCCCTGAAATGGGGGACTATGTATAAAGACTGGTGTCATTTCTACATGATGAAACCAAAATGTACAAAAATGACGTTTATTAAAATCTGATAATGTGCACTTTAACCACATGTGATTTTTTTCTATTACAATCTAAAATTGTGGCATACAGAGGCAAATAAATAAATAATGGGGTTTTGTCCTAAACATTATGGAGGGAACTCTACAGAGGGATCCTGAAATTCAAGTCCATAACATCCTGAAATGGGAACTCAAGTAGATAGTGCTGAAGAAAGCATGTGATTTTTTCATTCTGAAGAAGGGTCTCGACCCAAAACGTCATATTTCCATTCCCTCCACAGATGCTGCCTGTCCCGCTGAATTACTTCAGCATTTTGTGTCTACCCTCCACAGATGCTGCATGATTTGCCGTGTACCTCTGTCAAACCCGGGTCTCTGACACTGTGAGACAACAACTCTACCACTGCGCCACTGTGCCATCTCAGGATCAAGGGTGACCTGCTTGCTCCTGTCAATTTTGTTGGGTTCTGAGCTGAACGTTTAGGCTAATCGTTTGAAGATTCGGATATTCTTCCACCCAGAGTAGGAGGTGTCTGCAGAAGAGATAGATGTTTAAGACAGAACTGCAGATGCTGGTAAATCGAATGTAGACACAAAATGCTGGAGTAACTCAACGGGTGAGGCAGCATCTATGGAGAGAAGGAATTGGCGACGTTTCGCGTCGAGACCCTTCTTCAGACTGATGTCAGGGGAGGGGGTGGGACAAGGAAATAATGTAGGCAGAGATGGTGATGGGTCTGGTCCACTTAGGCGATCTTTCAGGCATCTGCCGGCGACTGTCAAGTTGCTGGCAGTCGCCTGAAACAACGGCAACTGGAATGGCGACTGTCAGAGTGGAACACGCACACAAAAACATTGCAAAGGAGGGGGCAGGGCAAGCGGGGGGAAGCGCTGTCGGAAATTCACACGCTGCAAAGCCAAGGTGATGCAGACACACACCGCGATGAACAGGAAGGTTGGTGCTGTATTTAAGACGGCTAAAGCACAGTATGTACACTAAAGCCCACTGTACGAGGTAATTCAAGAGCTCTCCCGAGTTTAAAAAAAAATCAACTCATGGTAAGCACGTAGAATTACGTAGCGGGTACGTCGGAGCTCGGGACGTTTCTTAGTGGCTCGCAACGCTATCGGCAGGTACTCGGGAAACGCGGTAAGCTCGTGAAGACTCGTGAAGATTTTTCAACACGTTGAAAAATGTCCACGAGAGCCCCGAGTACCTACGAGCGCCAATTATCGTAATTCTCCGAGTTCAAATCAGGGGAAACTCGGGAGAACTCTTGAATTAGCTCGTACAGTGGGACAGGCCCTTAAGTCCTTTAAAAGATGGGGGGGGGGGGGGGGGAAGAGGGGGGAAGAAGGGGGGAGAAGGATGGAGAAGGAGTGCAGACAATTTTTAAGAAGCCAGACAACTTTTAAGAAGCAAGAGATACACGGCTGTGAAGCTCGGCAGACATAACATTACCGGTTGGTTATCCTTGGTTCTGAAAACTTCTGCTTACATTTTTCTCCCCCAATGAGCAAATGAAAATCTCCGGTCAGCACCGTCTACAACCTGCAAGAACCTACAAGAACCTTCGACCTCCTGGCAACCCACTAGGACCTCCTGGTGACCATAATGAGGCCGTGACTAGTTCCCAGAATGCGGGAACACCACATGACCATGAAGGCTACTCCCCAGCAACCACCTGCGAACATGTGGCGACCATGTGGCGACTGCATAGTCTCCTGCAGTCGCATAAAAAGTCACCTAAGTGGGACAGGCCCATAAGACTAGTGGGAGAACTGGGAAGGGGGAGGGGATGGAGAGAGAAAGCAAGGGCTACCTGAAGTTAGAGAAGTCAACATTCATACCGTTGAGGTGCAAATTACCCAAGCAAAATATGAGGTGCTGTTCCTTCAATTTGCACTCAGCCTCACTCTGACAATGGAGGAGGCCCAAGACAGAAAGGTCAGATTGGGAATGGGAGGGGGTGTCCCTTTACCCCACCACCCTCGACACCATCCAAGGACCCAAACAGTCTTTCCAGGTGAGGCAGAGGTTCACTTGCAACTCCTCCAACCTCATCTACTGCATCTGCTGTTCCAGATGTCTATTCCTCTATATCGGCGAGACCAAGCGCAGGCTCGGCGATCGTTTCGCTGAGCACCTCCGCTCACTCCATCTTAACCAAGCTGATCACCCAGTGGCCCAGCACTTCAACTCCTCTTCCCATTCCCAATCTGCTCTTTCTGTCCTTACTGCATCCAACTACATTCTACCTTTGTCCCTCCCCTTCCCATGACATCAGTCTGAAGAAGGGTCTCGACCCGAAACGTCCATAGATAGATGGATAGATTGTGAGGTGGTGCCTTCCTTCCACTGTCTCTGCAGGACTCTGTGTGCTCCTGATACATGGAATTGAAGTTCTCAAAAGGATATTGAACGTTCCTTCACCACTATGGAGTAGTCAGTGGCCAGAAATTCCCATGAATTACTTTCCATGAATTCCCATGAATTTCATTTCCTCAAGGAGCTTTCGAGCACATCCTTGTATCTTTTCGTCTGTCCTCTTAGTGACCTCTTCTTATTAGAGAGCATCAAATAGAGTGTCTGTTTGGAGAGTCTGGTGTTGAACATGCAACTGTCGTAGCTTGGGCACACTAGAGGCAGGAAACATGTTCCCGAAGTTGAGGGAGTCCATAACCAGGTGACACAGTTTAAGAATAAGGAGTAAGCCATTTAGAACGGGGACGAGCAAACACTTTTTCTCACAGAGAGTGGTGAGTCTGTGGAATTCCCTGCCTCAGAGGGCGGTGGAGGCAGGTTCTCTGGATGCTTTCAAGAGAGAGCTAGATAGGGCTCTTAAAAATAGCGGAGTCAGGGGATATGGGTAGAAGGCAGGAACGGGGTACTGATTGGGGCTGATCAGCCATGATCATATTGAATGGCAGTGCTGGCTCAAAGGGTCAAATGGCCTACTCCTGCACCTATTGTCTATTGTCTATTGGTCTATTGAATTTCATCATCAATATTTGCCTTCACCAAGAGTTGTCTACCGATATATGGGAAGTGTTTGACTTTTTCCAGGATCTCACTGAGAGCCTTTATTGTTTATAAATTAATGTCTTAGGAACAGAATTTGGCCATTTGGCCCATCAAGTACACTCTGCCATTCAATCATGGCTGATCTATCTTATCCTCTTATCCCCTTCTCCCCATAACCCCTGTCACCTGTACTAATTAAGAATCTATCATTCTCTGCCTTAAGAATATCCATTGACTTGGTCTCCACAGTCGTCTGTGGCAATGAAGTGTCTGAGAGAGGAGTGGAAGAGGGAGGGCAATTTGGAAGAAGACCTATCCCTTACTAATGTTGGGTGCAATGTCTTTCTTCTTGTATGCTCCAATATACAAGGAGATTGAAGTATAACCTCTGAGCTTGCACCAACACTAGCAACCAGCATATTACAGCTCAACGGCTAATGCTCAGGAGACCTTGGTTCTGAAGTGTAGTCTTTGGTTAAATCAGTTAAAAAGTTCCTGAATATCTGTGAAGATTATTTCTGGTTCCCTGTAATCTTGTTGAAGGTGAGGTGGCTGATCACAAAATAGAGCAATCATTTAAAAATAAAATGTCATAACTTTAAGATGAGAAGGACAAAGTTTAAATGAGCTGTGTGGGGCAGGGTTTTTTACACAGAAGATGGTGAGCACCTGGAATATGCTGCTGAAGGTGGTGGGTGAAGCAAATACGTCTGTGGCATTTAAAATACTTTTGGATAGGCACATGAATATGTAGGGAATGAGGGGTCATGTGCAGATAGATAAGTAATGGTCTTGACGTCATAGAAAGACAGAAGAGAGACACAAAATGCTGGAGTAACTCAGGAGGACAGGCAACATCTCTGGAGAGAGGAAATGGGTGACGTTTTGGGTTGAGACCCTTCTTCGGGTCTTGACATCATGTTCGGCACAGACATTTTTGGCCAAAGGACCTGTTCTTGTGCTGTACTGTTCTCTGTTCTATATTAAAGAACTCGTCAATCATTTAAAGAATTAACCAGCTGTCAGATATATATTTTTAAATCTTGCTTCACATTGACTTGGTGAAGTAATTCTCAGCATAATGTAAGAAGATCCCAAGATCATTGGTCTTTGCCACTGGAATGCAAGTTGAGTCCAGCAACAGTACAAAGTGACAAAAGCCCTGGCATTGTCATGACCCTCAACTGCAGTGAGTCTGTGAAAATCATAGGTGCCAAGGGGGTTCTTTCTGAGTGGCTGAATACTGGGAGATGCCTTTGGAATCACCTGCAGCAACTTGCAAGATTCAGCTCACTGCCCAAGTTGTATCCCTGTCAAAGTTGAATTTCACCCCTTCTGTTGCCTTAGGGCTAAATCGCTAATATCTCCAAAACTGCCAAGATTGTAATTCCACAACACAAAATGTTTAGCACATTGCTTAGCACGTCCGTGTCAAATTCCTGCATGAACTCTCCCAGTGATCTTGTTAATTTTAAGTGAGTCAAGGAACTTGCCAACATGGAACACAGAAATGTAATTGGAATATGTTAAAATAATATATTTTTAAATTTTGACAGCCCTCATTTCTGCAAGTACATTGAAATATGTATGCGTGGCTAGATCTAATTAAGCTTCTATGTTTAAATTTTACAGCATGGTTGCTGGAGGTAAGGACCATGCAACACTGGAATCCATGTGCATTTACAATTAAGCACCCAAGCATGGCAAGTTATGTTGTGGTGATCTGGGGAAAAAAAGTTTCTTATTTGATTAAGCACACTAAAATAGATATTGTTAAAACTTTAGTTCATCGTGGACTTCAATGGATATTTTTATCTTCTGTGACAGAATAAGCATTTCCTGAAAAAGAACTGACAGCTCTGAGGTGTTTTCCATTGTGATTTCAAAGTCTAATTCCACACTATTGGAATCACTGTCAAGTACCTTGAGTGCTGGGTTCTGAATGTGGCTTCACCTAGCAACAGGAGAGACTGCATAGCAACGGCTGCAACTCTGCTAACGTTGCTATAACAATCTTTTCCATTTGTGGTGTTTAGTAGCCATGAAATTTAGATGGAGAGAGGAAAAAAAATTATAATTGTATTTTACATTTAGGCTGTGCAAACAGTGATGGTAGCCATTTTTAAAATCGATAGGCTCTAGGGTTTACTTCCAATTTGAAATTCACTGTTTTCACAATGGGTATTATTTCGCATTGTAAACTTAGTTGCATTGGAACGATTTTACTTTACAAATTGCATGGCATTTTATGTTGTCGCCACTAACAATAGCATGCCCTATATGAGGTTATTTGTGACTCAGTTGGTAGTACTCTTACTTCTGAGTCAAGGGGTGATGTGTTGAGGTACTACTCCAATACCTTGAGCTGAAGTATGCTCTCCAGTTCAGTGCCTAGTGAGTGTCCACTGCTTGTTGTGCCATATTTTGCCTAACCCAGTAATCATGGGTGACTTTAATCTACATATAGATTGGGCCAACCAAATTGGTAGTAGCGCTGAGGAGGAGGATTTCCTGGAATGTATATGGGATGGTTCTTTAAACCAATATGTAAAAGAACGACTAGAGGACAGGCCATCCTAGACTGGGTATTGTGCAATGAGGAAGGATTAGTTAGCGATCTTGTTGTGCAAAACCCCTTGTGCAACAGTGACCATAATATGATGGAATTCTGCATTAGGATGGAAAGTGACACGGTTAATTCAGAGACTATGGTCCTGAACTTAAAGAAACGAGACTTTGAAGGTATGAGACAGGAATTAGCGAGGTTAGACTGGCAAATTATACTTAAAGGGTAGACAATGGAGATGCAATGGCAAAGATTTAAAGACCGCATGGATGAACTTCAAAAATTGTTGATACCTATGTGGCAAAAAAATAAAACGGGGAAGGCGGCTCAACCGTGGCTGAAGAGGGAAATCAAGGATAGTGTTAAATCCAAGGAAAAGGCAAAACATTGGCCAGAGGGAGCAGTAAATCGGAGGACTGGGAGAAATTTAGAACTCCACATAGGAGGACAAAGGGGTTAATGAAGAGGGGGGAAAAAGAGCATGAAAGAAAGCTTGTGGGGAAGATATGAACTGACTCCAAAAGCCTCTTTAGATATGTAAAAAGGAAAAGATTAGTGAAGACAAATGTAGGTACCTTACGATCAGAGACAGGCAAATTTATAATGGGAAACGAGGAAATGGCAGAACAGTTAAACAAGTACTTTTGTTCTGTCTTCAATAAGAAATACACAAACAATCTACAATTGGAGAGGGAGAAGACTAGATCGGAGGTGTTAGTGTTGCAATTGCATAAAAGGGACTATGGGGCCATGAGGGAGGAGCTGGCCAAAGTTGACTGGAAAGATACACCAACAGGGATGACAGTGGAACAAAAATGGCAGGTGTTTCTAGGAATAATACAGAAGGTGCAGGATCAGTTCATTCCTAGGAGGAAGAAAGATTCCAAGGGGAGAAAGGGACGACCATGGCTGACAAGGGATGTCAGGGACAGTATAAAAATTAAAGCAAAGAAGTACAACATAGCAAAGATGAGCAGGAAGCAAGAGGATTGGGTAATGTTTAAAGAACAACAGAAGATAACCAAAAAGACAATACGGGGAGAAAAGATGAGGTACGAAGGTAAGTTAACCAAGAATATAAAGCAGGTTAGTAAAAGCTTCTTTAGGTATGTGAAGAGGAAAAGATTAGTTAAGACCAAAGTTGGACCCTAGAAGTCCGAAAAAGGTGAATTTATTATGGGGAACAAGGAAATGACTGATGAGTTGAACAGGTACTTTGGATCAGTCTTCACTAAGGAGGACACAAACAATCTTCCTGATATAGTAGCGGCCAGAAGATCTGGGATGACAGAGGAACTGAAGGAAATCCACATTAGGCAGGAAATGATGTTGGATAGACTGATGGGACTGAAGGCTGATAAATCCCCAGGGCCTGATGGTCTGCATCCCAGGGTACTTAAGGAAGTGTCTCTAGAAATCGTGGATGCATTGGTGATAATTTTCGGATGTTCTATAGATTCAGGATCAGTTCCTGAGGATTGGAGGGTAGCTAATGTTATCCCACTTTTTAAGAAAGGCGGGAGAGAGAAAACGGGGAATTATAGACGTTAGCCTGACATCGGTGGTGGGGAAGATGCTGGAGGCAATTATAAAAGATGAGATAGCCGCACATTTGGATAGCAGCAACAGGATCAGTCCGAGTCAGCATGGATTTATGAAGAGGAAATCATGCTTGACTAATCTTCAGGAATTTTTTGAAGATGTAACTAAGAAAATGGACAAGGGAGAGCCAGTGGTCAAGTTGTGAAAAGGGGAAGTACAACAGGATCTGGGGGTCCTTGTACATCAGTCTGTGAAAGGTACAGCAAGCAGTGAAGAAAGCGAATGGCATGTTGGCCTTTATAACACGAGGAATCAAATATAGGAGCAAAGAGGTCCTGCAGTTGTACAGAGCCCTAGTGAGACCACACCTGGAGTATTGTGTGCAGATTTGGTCCCCTAATTTGAGGAAGGACATTCTTGCTATTGAGGGAGTGCAGCATAGGTTTACAAGGTTAATTCCCGGGATGGCGGGACTGTCATATGCTGGGCTTGTACTCTCTGGAGTTTAGAAGGATGAGAGGGGATCTGATTGAAACATATAAGATTGTTAAGGGTTTGGACACGGTAGAGGCAGGAACCATGTTCCAGATGTTGGGGAAGTCTAGAACCAGGGGCCACAGTTTAAGAATAATGAGTAAGCCATTTAGAATGGTGACAAGGAAACACTTTTTCTCACAGAGAGTGGTGAGTCTGTGGAATTCTCTGCCACAGAGGGCGGTGGAGGAAGGTTCTCTGGATGCTTTCAAGAAAGAGCTAGATAGGGCTCTTAAAAATAGTAGAGTCAGCGGATATGGGGAGAAGGCAGGAATGGGGTATTGATTGGGGATGATCAGCCATGATCACATTGAATGGCGGTGCTGGCTCGAAGGGTCAAGTGGCCTACTCCTGCACCTATTTTCTATTGTCTATCTATTGTCTATAATCTCCCAGAAATACTATTGGACCAAGGATCTAGTGGGAGTGAGGAACTGAAGGGAATCCATGTTAGTCAAGAAATGGTGTTAGGTAAATTGTTGAGACTGAAGGCAGATAAATCCTCAGGACCTGATGGTCTGCATCCCAGAGTACTCAAGGAGATGGTCCTAGTGAATACATTGGTGACCATTTCAAATGTTCTCTCAACTCTGGATCAATTTCTGTGGACTGGAAGATAGCCAATGTAACCCCACTTTTTAAGAAAGGAGGGAGAGAAAAAACGGGGAAATAGACCAGTTAGCTTTACATCAATAGTGGGGAAGATGTTTGAGTTGATTGTTAAAGATGTTATTGCAGCACATTTGGAAAGCAATGACAGGATTGGTCAAAGTCAGCATGGACTATGAAGGGGAAATCATGCTTGACTAATCTTTTGGAATTTGTTGAGGATATAACAAGTAGAATGGATAAGGAAGTGCCAGCAGATGTGGTGTATCTGGACTTTCAGAAAGCATTTGACAAGGTCCAACACAAGAGATCAGTGTGCAAAATTAGAGCATGTGGTATTGGGGGTAGAGTATTGACGTGGATAGAGAACTGGTTGGCAGACAAGAGCAAAGAGTAGGAATTAACGGGTCCTTTTCAGAATTGCAGGCAGTGACTAGTGGGGTGCCGACCCCAGTTTTGATTTAGACGATGGAATTAAATGACATCTCCAAGTCTGCTGTTGACACAAAGCTGGGTGGCAGTGTGAGCTGCGATGAGGATGCTATGAGGTTGCAGGGTGACTTGGATAGGTTGGGTGGGTGGGCAGATGCATGGGAGATGCAGTATAATGTGGATAAATCTAAGGTTATCCACTTTGATGGGAAGAACAGGAAGGCAGATTATTATCTGAATGGTGTCAGATTTGAAAAGGGGAGGTGCAACAAGACCTGGATGTGCTTGTACATCAGTCATTGAAAGTAAGCATGCAGGTACAGCAGGCTGTGAAGAAAGCTAATGGCATGTTGGCCTTCATTGCAAGAGGATTTGAGTGTAGGAGCAAGGAGGTCCTACTGTAGTTGTACAGTGCCCTGGTGAGCCCACACCTGAAGTATTGTGTGCAATTTATTTGTCCTAATTTGAGGAAGGACATTATTGCTATTGAGGAAGTGCAGAGTAGGTTCACCAGGTTAATTCCCGGGATGGCGGGACGAGCGTATGATGAAAGAATGGGTCGACTGGGCTGGTAGTCACTGGAATTTAGAAGGATGAGAGGGGATCTTATAGAAACATATATGATTCTTAAAGAATTCGACAGGCTAGATGCAGGAAAAATTGTCCCAATGTTGGGGGAGTCCAGAATCAGAAGTCACAGTTTAAGAATATGGGGTCGGCTATTCGGGGACTGAGATGAGGAAAAACGTCTTCACCCAGCAAGTTCTGAATCTGTGGAATTCTCTGCCACAGAAGGCAGTGGAGGTCAATTCACTGGATGGTTCCAAGAGAGTTAGATTTAGCTCTTAGGGCTAAAGAGGATCAAGGGTATGGAAAAAAAGCAGGAACGGGGTACTGATTTTAGATGATCTGTCATGATCATATTGAATGGCAGTGCTGGCTCGAAGGGCTGAATGGCCTACCCCTACACCTATTTTTCTATGTTTCTATATTTCTATGATATATTAAAACTGAGGTACCTTCTTGCTCTTCCTGATGGCTCAAAAAAAAATGTCCAAGGTGGTGGTGGTAGAATGGTAGAGTTGCTGCTTTACAATGCTAAAGACCCCAGTTTGATTAGAACTACGGGTGCTGTTTGTTTGGATTCGATGAGTTAGTACGTTCTCCCTGTGACCGTGTGGGTTTTTTCCAGGTGCACCGATTTCCTCTCACACTCCAAAGACGCACATGTTGGCTTCACTAAAAAATTGTAAAATTGTCCCCAGTGTGTGTAGCTTAGTGTACATTTGGTTGGTAGGGACTTGGTGGGCTGAAGGGCCTGTTTCCACATTAAGTTATCAGGCAAGTTCCATTTTGAAGAACAGGAGTTAACAAAAGGCGAAAAGTTTAAAGAAGTAGTGTGGGGCAGGTTTTTCCACACAGAGGGTGGAGAGTACCTGGAACACGTTGCCAGGGGTGGTTGTTGAGGAAAGTACAGAACAAGATGGTGCCAAAGCCAGGAAACTGTTTGTGTGCTGCATCCAGAAGTGGATCTTCTATCATGCATTAAATTCACTCCGCTCCTTTCACTGTGGACAGCTTGATTGTTTGTAATCATGTGTAGTGGGATGCAAGCAGAAGCCTCCACGTGGGGCATCCCGGGCAATGCTGACGACATAAACTGTACCACAGTGACTGACTGAAGTAGCCAATTCTGCAACCACCGACCATCAACCGTCACTGACCGACCGGAAAGACGTGATATAGAAGATGGCCGGACACGAGGAAGAAGATCATGTGTAGTCTTTTCACAGCATGCAGCATAAAGCTTTTCACCGTATCTCTGTACACATGACAATATTAAACTAAATTAAACAAATGGCATTTAAGAGACCTTCGGATAGGTGCAAGGATATGCGACAAATTGTCTGAGCATTGAGTATAAGAGTCAGGACATTATAATGCAGCTTTATAACATATTGGATAGGCCACATTTGGAATATTGCATGCAGCTCTGGCCATCTCATTACAGGAAAGATTGTGGAGCCTTTGAAAAGGGTGCAGAGGAGGTTTACCTAAATGTTGCCTGGATTAGGGGGTATTTGCTACACAGAGTGGTTGGACTTGGAATATTTTCTCTGGAATGTCATAGATTGCATGGAGACCTGATAATGTTAAAATTATGAGATTCATATATAGGGCAGATAAACAGTTTTGCTTGGAATGAAAAAAATCTAATAGCAGAGGGCATATCTTTAAGGTGAGAGGGGCAAAGTTTAAAGAAGATGTGCAGGGCAAGTTTTTTACACAGAGGGTCATGAATGCCCGAAATACACCACTGGGGTTGGTGTTTGAGGTAGAAACGATAATGGCATGTAGGATACTTTTGGTTGGGCACATGGATATGGTGCAATATTGATTATTTGCAGGCAGATAAGATTTAGTCTTAGCATTGTGTTCGGCACAGTCACTGTAGGCCAGGGGTCTGCAACCTGCGGCCCCCAGGCTGAATGCGGCCCATAACCCAAAATCGTCCGGCCCATAGTCATCTGGCCCGGCGAGCGCCTTCGCGAGCGCGGCCGAGCGCTTTCCCGAGCATGGCCGAGCGCTTCCCCAAGCGAGGCCGGGTGCCTCCCCGAGCGCGGTCGAGCACGTCCCCGAGCGCGGCTGAGCTCTGGCTGTACCGTATCCTGCACAAAAGCCGCCGGCATGGCCGCGCACCTTCTGTGAACATGTTTAAGGAAGAACTGCAGATGCTGGAAAAATCGAAGGTAGACAAAAATGCTGGAGAAACTCAGCGGGTGAGACATGCAAGGATTGTATGAGGCTGCCTCATCTACTGAGTTTCTCCAGCATTTATGTCTACCGTCTGTGAACACATGATTTGATGCCTGCCATCCGGGGCGGGATGGGGGCGAGAACATGTGTATACGTGATAGATATGGCCCACCATCCGCTCACAGACATGCGTCCCAGCCCCTATGCAGAACAAGGTAGGTGACTCCTGATGTAGGCAGATGGGCCTGTACTGTTTTTGTTCTTGATAATGTTCTTGCAAATATTTAACTTCAATTAACATTGTTCAGGTTCACATTGGTGTAGAAGCATGCTGGGTACCAAATGGCTGCCACATGTCCTACTATATGTCTGCAGATGCATGTCAAAAAACAAGGCTATGGAATGCTTTCAGATTTCTGAAAGGAAATTGAAGGACACTAAACACAGGCAGGTTTTTAGCCTGAAGATGGATCCCGACGCGAAACGTTGTCTGTCCATTCCCTTCAAAAATGCTGCCTGAGACACTGAGCTCTTCCAGCACTTAGTTATTTTTCCTCAGGGCTCCTCAGGATTTGCAGTCTCTTTTGTCTGTAACTTTTCTTTAAGAATCTGTAGGTAATATAAATAGAAAATAACAAATTATAATCACCCAGAAGTTAACAATTGTAAAAAGTCATGCTATTTTGGGTAACATCACAATTGCAGTGTTTCAGAATATTATATAAAGCTGATACACACTTAAGTGTTTCCAAATGAAACCGAAGACTTGGTACGTGTATTAAACTTTAGTCATGCCTCCAATATTTTTACAAAGAAAATGTTTTCTTTTTTACAAATTGTATCCTTTTGAAATTAGGTCACTGTTGTAAAGTAGAAATATAGTTTTCCAACTAAATTACCTCTCTAAGGTATCACTGATTAAGCTTTTCCCTTGAAAATGGCTGTAATGAAATTAACTGATGACATCTCGATCATAAACATAGAACAACGTAGTCTACAAAATAGATAAGTCTATGTCTGTTTTTTTTTCACATGCAAATCCCACAAGAAAATGATTTAACCTAAAGTAGATCACGTTAGTGATCATTTCTAGATAAAGGGACACTGCAATTGGAACTCCAACCAGACACCAGTGTGCTTTTCATGTTCGTATATCTGAACTTTTCCAAGGGTTCAGGGTGCATCACCACCATAGAGGCACAGTGGTGCAGTTAAGAGAGCTGCTACCTCACAGCACCAGAGACCTGGGTACAATACTGACCTTGGGTGCTGTCTGTGTGGAGTTTGCATGTCTCCTCTCTGGAAGTGGTGGCGGTGCCCAAGCAGCTTCGGCTCGCCTGCAGCCCGTCTGTCTTTGTTTTTTTTTGTCTTGTTGGACGTGTGATTTAGTTTATTTTTAGTTGTGTGTGTGTGGGGGGCGCGGGAAACTTGTTTTAGTCTCTTTCTTCGGGGGGATGCGACCTTTTCTTTGTTGTATCCCCGTCTCCGTCTGTGCTGAGGCCTAATCGCGGAGCTGGCGGCATCCAACTGGGGCTGACCTGGAGGCTCCGGAGGCAGAGCCAGGACTCACCATCACGAAGCTGGCCGACTTCGGGGCTGTGGTGGCGCTGCAGCGGCGGCGGCGGCCCGACTCCGGAGCCCCGGAGGCTTCGGCCGCAGGCCCAGTGGACAGCAACATCGGGAGCTCGCAGGTCCCAGGTTGGTGACCGATTCTCCGGAGCTCCAGCAACAACAGCTTTGTCCGCTGGACTGGAGGGTGGCAGCTTCGTCCGCCCCGGGCCGCGGAGTGTGCACCGGCCCGTTTGCGGAGCTCAGATTTGGCTACGGGACTTACCATCACCCGGCGGGGGGCCCAACATCGAAAGCCTGGATCGCCTCAACGCAGAGGGAGAACAAGGAAGGAAGAGACAAGGACTTTAAGACTTTTGCCTTCCATCACAGTGAGGAGGTGCCCGGTAAACTCACTGTGGTGGATGTGAAACTGTGTTCATTGTGGGATCTGTTATTTTATTCTCTGTTATGACTGCAAGGTATTTAATTTAGTTCAAACTAACAATAAATGACAATAAAGGATACTTTATACTTTATACCATGTGGATTTCCTCTGGGTGCTCCAATTTTCTCCCACATCCCAAAGACAAGCGGGTCTGTAGGTTAATTGGTCTCTGTAAAATTGCCTCTAATGTTTAGAGAGTAGGTGGAAAAGTGGGATAACGTAGAACTAGTGTGAAAAAATAACTCAGTCTGTCAGGCAACATCTCTGGACAACATGGATAGCTGACATTTTGAATCTGAACCCATCTTCAGACTCAACATAGATAGGTGATGTTTTGGGTCAGGACCCTTATTTCAGCACTTTGTGTCTTTTTTTGTAAACCAGCATCTGCAGTTCCTTGTTTCCACATTGAATTAGTGTGAATGGGTGATCGATGATCAGTGTGGACTCTGTGGGCCGAAGGACTGGTTTCCATGCTCTATCTCTAAAAATAGCTAAACTAAACTACACTAAACTAAACTAAATCCATTAGAAGATAGATGCAAAAAGCTGGAGTAAATCATCGGGTCAGACAGTATCCCTGGAGAAAAGGAATAGGTGACGTTTCGGGTTGAGACCCTTTTCCAGAGATGCTGTCTGACCCGCTGAGTTAATCCAGCTTTTTGTGTCTATCTTCAGTTTCAACCAGCATCTGCAGTTCCTTCCTAAACCCATTTGAACCCTTGCTGCCATAAATTGGAATTCTGTGGTGGAATCTAAATGATGTTAAAACATTCCCGGTATAATTAGGAGCACTTCATCTTACTTCGCTGCTTCTCTCATTATTTAAAGAAGCTCTTTTCTGACATTAGAAGACATGTCTGCCAGCCTTCAAAACTGTCTGCTGGCTACTCTTCAAAATTCACAGACTGTCAAAAGTAACTCTCGCCAGTATGTACTTGCTGAAGTACGTGCACATGGATGACTCACTAATGTCACCCTTCTGGACATTACTGAGCCATGGAAACATTATGGAGACATTATTATGGCCACATGTTAAAATACATCAGTATTCAAGAGCAGGAAGCACATACTATGAATAATAATTAGACTTGGGTTAGGTTTAGGTTCAGATTTGGATATATTATTGCCACTTCTACCGAGATACAGTGAAAAGCTTTGTTTTACATGCTATCCGGACAGATCAGGTAATACTATTTATAAATACGATGAAGCCAAACTCAAGTCTGAAGAAGGGTTTTGATCCGAAACGTCACCTTCCCATGTTCTCCAGAGGTGGCGTCTGACCTTCTGATTTACTCAAGCACTTTGTGTCCATTTGTGCATTAACCAGCATCTGCAGTTATTTGTTTCCACAAACTTAAGTACAATTGGTAGGGAAAAGTTTTACAAGAGTAGAGCGAGTGTATTGGGTGAAATTAGATTCTTCTCTGGGACCAGCACACAAAGAGTCATCTTGCCATCATCTGGTCATGGAAAGTAAATTTACTTGAAACTAGACTAAGTGGGACCCATTGGGTCCCATGTTCACACAGGAGGACTGGTCCCCCAACGCAATATTCCACCTCTCCACCAATTCCAATATTGGTGGCCAGAGGGGTGGGGGGCTTTCTGGAGCGTTAGTATGGATGTTGTGGGCCAAAGGGACTGGTTTCCAGAGGGCTAGTATAGACATTGTAGGCCGAATGGATGGGTGGGCTGGCAGCTCAGTCACTCAGGCTTGGTGGGCTGGCACTTCAGTCACTCAGGCCTGGTGGCTGCCAGCTCAGAAACTGCCAGAAATTCTGCCCAAAACAGATGAGAGACTCCGTGAGAGAAAGGAGAGGGGGTGGAGAATCATTTAAGACATTTTTCATCTTTTTCTGCAGATCACAGCAATGACAGATGAAAGTCTATCCTGGCCTGGATCTCACAGGGAGCCAATGAAGGGAGTGAGAAAAATACTGGGGTGAGGTTTAATAATACTTGCAGGGGGTATACTTACTGATGGGCCAAAGAGACTCCTCCTGTGCTAGTACAGGTCTGATGGGCAGAAGGGACTCTTTAAAAAAAATAATCTGAGTGAAATTCAGTGAAAAGCACTTTTTCTGGACTTTTCCTGGCCTGGCACAAGCCTTTTAGGCCAAAATGCTCCTCCTGGACTAATACAGGCACTTTGGGCAAAAGGGACTGGTTTCTCAGCTAATAGGAGCCTTGTGGGTCAAAATGAGTGGTTTCACGCAGGCCAAACAACTCATTTCATTTAATTTCCATTTCCATTTCAAGCACAGGGCAGGCCAAACAACTCATTTCACTTTCATTTCATTGCCATTTCCATTTCAGTTTCAAGCACAGGGCACGGGCCTTTTGGGCCAAAATGCTCCTCCTGGGCTAATACGGGCATTCTGGGCAAAAGGGACTAGTTTCTCGGCTAATAGGAGCCTGATGGGCCGAAATGAGTGGTTTCAGGCAGCCCAAACAACTCATTCTGTTTCATTTCATTTCCATTTCCATTTCAAGCACAGGGCAGGCCAAAGAACTAATTTCATTTTCATATAATTTCCATTTCCATATCAGTTTCAAGCACAGGGCAGGCCAAACAACTCATTTAATTTTCATTAAGGGCTAACAAATCATTTATTGCAAGTACATTGCAGACTCACAGTTCTATTGACTCACAGCTTAGAATCACAGTCGTGGACTCTCCTTCACGATCTTCCAGAGTGACTGACTGACATCTGGCATCCGGGGCTTTATATCCTGCACCCCCCCCCCCCCCCCCCCCCAGAAAGGGCGTTACCTTCATCATGGTGATTGACAGGCAAGAGGACAAATCAACTCATCTCAAGATTTTTATACATCATAACTTTTTTTTTCAGCGATTGGAAAACCCCTTGGGGCTGCTGCAGCAGAGGAGTGTCAACAATGTGGAGTTTGCACATTCTCCCAGTTACCAGGTAAGTTTCTTTGAATTGTCTATTTTGCACCCAGAGACATGCGAGTTGCTGGTTTAATTGGCCATTTTAACTTGTGCTCTAAATGTAGGTAAGTGACGCAATGTAGGGAGACCTGTTGGAAAGTAGGTAGGTGGAAAATTACTCATGGAAATTTGAATGTCCTCCGAGGAGGCATATATTTGATGGCTGAATGGCCTGCTTCTATGTCCTGAGGAAATATGGAAATGACTGGCTAGTCTGAGAGGACTAGAGAACTTAGAGCATAGAGCAGTGTCATGTCCATTAGGGAAGACCTATTTCACAGAGTTTTCAGAAACTCTCAGATGAACAAAGTAATCACAGGCTAAAGTGTCCAATGGCCCTGTCCCACTGTATGAGTTAATTCCAGGGCTCTCCCGAGTTTAAAATAAATCAAACTTGTGGTAAGCACGTAGAATGAACGTAATGGGTACGTCGGAGCTTGGGGATGTCTCTTAGCGGCTCGTAACACTAACGGCACGTACTCGGGAAATGTGGTAAGCTTGGCAAGACTCGTGAAGATTTTGCAACATGTTGAAAAATGTCCACGAGAGCCCTGAGTATCGACGAGCGGCCATTACCGTAAATCTCCGAGTTCGAATCAGGGGAAACTCGGGAGAACTCTTTGAACAAACTCGTACAGTGGGACAGGGCTTTAAGGCTTTCATCATCGAGATGTATGGAATTGTGTAGGAAGATCTTTGACCACACTATTAAGCTTACTGTCAAAGTGATCATCATTTTCATTTCTACAGGATCTTTTTATGTAATTGAAGCAGGTCTTTGCCTTACCCCTCAATTTGCTGCTCAGTGTAGCATTGGAAAACCTTTTTGTAGCGTTTTTAGAGTTCGGCCTTTCAGCCAACCGAATCCACGCCACTAGCACTATCCTACACCCTAGGGACAATGTTGCAATATTTACTGAAGCCAATTAACCTACAAACTTGTACGTCTTTGGAGTGTGGGAGGAAACTGGAGCACCTAGGGAAAACTCTTGCGGTCACGGGGAGAAACTACAAACTCCTTACATACAGCAGCCGCAGTCAAGATCAAACCCGGGTCTCTGGTGTTGAAAGTTTGCAACGCTACTGCTGTGTCACTGTGCCGCCTTCATCAAGCCTTTTCATCACTTTAGTTTCTGAGAGGAGAGAAGGAGGTTCTCAGGCACTGAGTTGGTGTGCTTCATGCTAGTGCTCGCAGCTATTATTACCATTTATGCGCTCATAAAATCTCCACAATAACCAGAGCTATCTCAGACATCAAGAAAGCTTCCATCTCTCAAAGTGCAGGTCATTGTGGATCATAAGAAGAGTTTCCTAATGATCAATGTCATATTTTCAGGAGGCACACGTGCTTCCTTCTTCATTAGAGTCCTCATTGCCAGATATTCTCAGCAGCGTCCATTGGTTTGAAGGATGGATCTTGGGGAACAAGAACTACATTCATGGATTCTCACATTGGTTCATGTTCTAACCATATCAGCTGAGCATATATACAATAGGAGCCAGCGAAAAGCAATGCACTATTAGTCTGCGGCAAGTGAGAACTTGTTGTTTGCAGCGATTCCAGGGATACATTGGATTGCAATCCAAACAAGTGTGTAGCATAATCTCACAAAAGGAAGATAGCATGAATTCCAGAGTAAAAACGCAAGGACAAGGAATGTAAGGTAAAGGGGGAAAGATTTATTTGGAATCCGAGGGGCAGCTTTTTTACACAGAGTGTTGTAGGTATACGCAATGAGCTGCTGGAGGAGGTGGTTGTGGCAGGTACTACCACAACATTTAAAAAACATTTGGACAGGCACATGGATTGGGTAGGTTTAGAGGGATATAGGGCACATGCAGGCAGGTGGGCCTGGTGTAAATGGGTCATGTTGGTCGGTGTGGGCATGTTGGGCCTGTTTCCACACTGTAAGACTCTAGGACCCTCTATAACTCTATGATCATGAGGAGTAATGAGCTCCCGGAGTAAATGGAGCACAGAAAGAAAGCTACCAGGGAGATGTAATTTTGCAATGTCCACAGTATAATCTCCTCTCTAAGTGAAGGATACAGGTTAGGAAGACCCTGCCCGTGATGACCCTGCAAAAATTATAGCCCTCAAAACAAATCTAATGATCTCTACCAACATTACAATGCACCTATAATAATGCATGGATCCCAGATGATTGTCAATAATCCCGCAACTGGTGTTTTGAAAGTCCACCTATACTGAGAATACTATACGTCAATCCTTGCTCCAATTACTAATACTTTGCTGTGGTCATTTTCAAGTGCAAGTATTGCAAGAAATACAAGACATTCTTTGTGAGGCTACGATAACTGTAGTTGGTTCCTGCCAGGTTCTTCTTATGTATGTCCCCCATTTCCCAACTTTGGTGGTACATAAAACAACATTTCTGGCAGTTGTCTAACTAACGGGAATGTCAAGATTACATTCACAAAATCCAGCAGCAATCTCCCTCTATCCCACAACTCCCTATCGTCTCATGACAGACATATTGTGTACTTTTAGAGAATCATACAGTCAAACAGTGTGGAAACAGTCCCTTCGGTACAATTTGCCCACACCGACCAACATGTCCCTTCTACACAAGTCCCACCAGCCTGCATTTGGCCCATTCTGAACCTGTCCTATCTATGTACCTGTCCAATTGTTTCTTTAACGTTGCAATAGTCCCTGCCTCAACTATGTCCTCTGGCAGCTCATTCCATATACCCACCACTCTTTGTGTGAAAAAGTTACCCTTCAGATTCCTATTAAATATTTCCCCCTTCACCTTAAGCTTATGTCCTCTGGTTCTTGATTTCCCTACTCTGGGCAAGAGACTCTGTGTGTCTACCCAATCTATTCCTCTCATGATTTTATACGCCTCTATAAAATATCCCTCATCCTCCTGCGCTCTAAAATACAGAATCCAGCCTGCTCAACCTCTCCCTATAGCTCACACCCTCGTAACATACTCGTAAATCTAGCAACAACCTTGTAAACCTTTTATGTTGAGTTATCCGGGGAATGTACCGTTAAGTGCTAATTTTCTACTAAAAACATACTTTATTCATAATTGATGCAGTTAGGACATGAATAGGAAAGGTTTAGAGGGATATGGGCCAAACACGAGCAGGTGGGACTAGTGTGGATCTTGGTCGGCATAGACAAGTTGGGCCGAAGGGCCTGTTTCTATGCTGTATGACTTTATGAGTCTATGTAATGTTATGCATTTCACTGTACCAAGAAATCAATTACATTGTCTTATAATATGATGTGCTCCTGATATTTCATTCTTAAACTCTTGGGTGGCTCAGTGGTGCATTGGCAGAGCTGCTGCATTACGGTGCCAGACACCTGTGTTCCATCCTGACCATGGGTGCTGCCTGTGCAGAGTTTCTCAGTTTACCCTGTGGCTGTGTGGGGTTTCACCGGGTGCATTCGAAAGACATGCGGGTTTGTAAGTTAATTGCCCTAGTGTGAAGAAGGCAAAAGTGGGAAAACATAGAACTAGGTACAGGTGATCAATGGTCAGCTTGGACGGTGGGCTGAAGGGCCTGGTCGGTTTGGCCCAATCAGGCCGAAGAGTTTCATGCGGCATGCTCCCAAAGACCCTATAACTGTAAACTAAACTACACTACATCAGAGAAACGCTTGAGGGGCTACTACACAGGTTCAGCCGCTTGGTGTTGAGTGGTGCCAGCTCCAAGACCAGTCTGAAGAAGGGTCTCGACCCGAAACGTCGCCTATCTCCTTCGCTCCTTAGATGCTGCTGCACCCGCTGAGTTTCTCCAGCTTTTTGTGTACCCTCGATTCTCCAGCATCTGCAGTTCCTTCTTTAAAACCAAGTCTGCGGCTGTTGTTTATTGAGGCTTCTCAAAGATTGATGAGCAGCAGATTGTCCAACGCAGTGTTCAGATGAGTGTGGGCTGGTCAGATACTCTGTAACTCTTTTTCTGGCAAACGTTCCTTGGAGTAATCCAGTCAAACATTTTTTTGGCTAATATTGAGATTTTGTTTTGTAAAATTGAGAGCAGGTGTTGCACTTCACCAATGGGTTGGCAACAGCAAGCAAAGAATGAAATCCAATTTCCAGGGCCATATTTTACAGGAACATAAGGACCCATGTGCAGGTCGTTTACTGAAAAATACATGAAAATACTAGCTCAGAAATTTAATTAGCAAGACCCCGTTCGCTCCTTATGATAATCCCATATCCCCCTCCCCTTCCAGCTGTCAATTGCGATCACCCCAAAATTATCTGCCTCGCAAGGTCCCAATTTCATCCCTGTTAAAGTGGCAACACAAGTAGATAGAGTTGTAGAGAGGACATATGATGGTATGCATGCCTTCAAGGGTTAGGGCATTGAGCATAGGAGTCAGGATGTCATGATTCCACTTTATAGGACATTGGTTTGGCCACATTTGGAATATTGTGTGCCTTTCTAATTGCTCCATTACAGGAAGGATGTGGAGGTTTTTTAAAGGGTGCAGTGGAGGTTTACCAGAATGTTGCCTGGATTAGGAGGCATTAGCTACAGGGAAAGGTTTTCCCTGGAATGCCAGAGGCTGCATGGAGACCTGATAGAAGTATATAAAATTATGAGTGGCATTGATGGGGTAGACAGTCAGAACCCAGGATGGAAAAAGCAAATACTAGAGGCCTTACCTTTCAGGTGAAAGGGGCAAAGTGGAAAGGAGATGTGTGGGGTAACTTTCTTACACAGAAGGGTGGTGAGTGCCTGGAGCATGCTGCCAGGATTGGAGGTTGAGCGAAGATATAATATTGGTATTCATGAGGCTTTTGGATTGGCATATGAATATGCAGGGAATGGAGGAATATAGTTTATGTGCCGGTAGATAAGAGATAGTTGGCATCGTGTTCGGCATAGACGTTGTGGGCCGAAGTGCCTGTCATTGTGCTGAACTGTTCTATCTTCTATGTTCCCCTTCAACCCAACATAAGCTCCAATACCTCTTCCCGCCACCATCCAGGCTTCTCGCAACCATCCGACACCTATCTGTTTTCCTGCATTCACTCTGTGATGATGGAGTGAGCCTCACGTGCACTGGAACTTTGCAGCAGTGATCCATCACACAAAAACATATGATGGCTGACATTCTTTGTTCATTTTACAGTTAAAAACAACAAAGTATGTCATAGAGTAATTGAGTCAAAGAGTCATATGGTGTGGAAATAGGCCATTCGTCCAGCTTGACCACACTGACCAACATGTGCCATCCACACTCGTCCCACCTGCCTGCATTTGGTCCATATCCCTCCAAACCTGTCCTATCCATGTACCTGTCTAAATATTTCTTAAATATACCCTGCCTCAACTACCTCCTCTGGCAGCTCGTTCCATACACCCACCACCCTTTGTGTGAAAACACAAAAATGTCTCGGTCATCGTCTTTAATAATAGACAATACCTACATTGGAATGAATGCATTATGCATTCAGGCCATTCGGCCAATCAAGAATTCAATCATGGCTGATGCATTGGAATCAGTACCCCTGACAGTAAAGGAATCATACAATATCTGTATATTAATGATAGGAGCAGAATAAGATTCGGCCAATTAAAAGTTCTCCTCATCTCCTTCCAAAGGAATCAATTGAAGGCTGATCTATCTTAGACTCTCCCCTAACTCCACTTTATCCATGCCTTTCATTATTCGGTCCCCCCTCATTCTTCTAATCTCCAGCGAGTATAGGCCCAGTGCTGTGAAACCCTCATCATATGTTAACCCATTCATTCTTACGATCATTCTTTGAAACCTCCTCTGCACCCTCACCAGGGGCAGCACATTCTTCCTCAGATATGGTGCCTAAAATTGCTCACAATAACCCAAATGTGGCCTGACCAGCACCTTATACTTGCTGCAGCTTTACATGCAGATTAACACAACTTCAGATCAAATAAATATACAATAAACAAAAATAAAATAGATTATTAATTATAGTAGGTACCAGACCATATTAGCCGAAGATAAAGTGCACAGTGTCACCTTATACACAATCTGTTGCCGTTCGGTGCTGAGCTAGATTGTTGCTAGGCTTGACCAGGGTGGTTCCAGAGGCTGGTAGTTAATGGGAAAAAGCTGTTTTTGAACCTGGAGGTAACTGTTCTCAGGCTCCTTTATCCACTTCCTGATGGTAGTGGGTTGGTGAAATTGGTTGATGATATTAGCTGCAATGCGCTAACGTCCATTATAGTGTTGGGCCGAAGGGCCTGTTTCCATGCTGTTTCTCTGAACCAAACTAAACCAAACAAAGCATTTTTTCCAATTCTGCTTTGAGCATACCATCGCTAAAGGACAGTAGCAATCCACCAGCACTTCCTCAAGGAAAATTCAGGGTAGGCACTAACTGCTAATCTTCCAAATAATGTGAATATTAAAAGAAGAGCAATAGGCGGTAGATTTTACCTTCACTTCACTAATATTCACATTTTTCACATAAAGTACATCTCTACATCTAACAAAAAACACATTACTCCTGCACTGTGTGTCTTATTTTGTAAACCAGTTTCTGCTGTTTCAGGTTTCAATACATTTCTTCTTTTCAGTTTAGTCTATTGTCCAGTGTAGCAAGGTACAGTGGAAAGCCTTCGTTGCATGCTATCCAGTCAGCAGAAGGACAATACATGATTACTATCGAGCCATTTACAGTGTGTAGATACATGATAAGGGAATAACGTTTAGCGCAAGGACAGCCAGCAAAGTTCAACCAAGGATAGTCTGAGGGTCCAAGGAGACAAGGGGAGAGAAGAAGATAGAATGGACGAGAAGGAGAGACAAGGGGAGAGAAGGGGGGAGAACGGGAGAAGGGATGGAGACACTTTTAATAAGTATAATAAAGTTTAGCGGGCATTTTACCTACCGGTCAGTTTTCCCTGGTCCTGAAAACTCCAATGAGTCAATCAAAATGCCCGGTCAGCGAAGGAGATTGCCTACGGCTGCCCTCGACTGCCTGTAACTAAATAGCAACTGCACTACGAGTTTAAAAGAACCATGCCGACCAAATTTTACTTGTGGAAAATCTTCCAACATGCTGAAAAATGTTCCGTGACCTAGCTGAGGCCGCGAGTATGCGGGAACGTCCCTCAACCATGAAGGAGAGTTCCAGTGACCTCATAGGACCTCCTAGGACCTCGTGTCGACCATGCTGCGAGTTTGCGTCGAGGGCAAACTCTTCTAAACTTGCAGATTAGGTCGCCGCAGTGGGCAGCCCCTTAATGCACTCATGACTGTAGCAAAATACCAATCCAACTCAATTTACAAATTCACAAACAACACCCTAGTAGTTGCCTGGATTTCAAATAATGGCGAGGGAGTACAGGAAGGAGATTGAGAGGTGCCAAGACAACAACCTCTCCCTCAATGTCAGCAAGACAAAAGTGAGTGTGATTGACTTCAGGAAGTGAAGCAGTACACACACCACGGTATATGTTGATGGTGCCGAAATAGAAATGGTTGAAAGCCTCAATTTTTAAAAATAATATCACCAGCAATTTGTCCTAGACCACCCACATCGAAGCTATGGTCAATAAAGCACAGAATTGCCTCTACTTCCTTAGAAGGTTCAGAAATGTTGGCACGTCCCCAACACCCACACAAACTTATATAGATGCGCCATAGAAAGCATTTTGTCGGGATTCATCACAGCATGGTTTGGTAACAGCTCCATTAAAGACCGCTAGACATAGCAGAGTTGAGGACATCTTGCAAACCCACCTCCCTTCCATTGTTTCCATCTACATTTCATGCTGCCTCAGCAAAGCCACCAGCATAATCAACGACCTGTCTCACCCTGGTCACTCCTTCTTCTCCACTCTCCCATCAGGCATGAGATACAGAAGTTGGAAATTACACACCTTCAGATTCAGGGACAGTTTCTTCCCAGCTGTTATCAGGCAACTGAACCATCCTCTCACCAGCTAGAGTGTGGTCCTGACTTCCCATCTACCTCATTGGAGACCTTTGATTCTTTATCGGACTTTTTCTTGCACTAAGTGTTGTACCCTTAATCATTTATTTGTACACTGTGGACAGCTTGATTGTAATCATGTTTAGTCTTTTTTTAATTGGATAGCAGCAAACAAAAGTTTTTCACTGTGCCTCAGTGCACATGACAATAATAAACTAAATTAAACTCTCTCTTTGTACCTGTCCTTTAAATGCAGCAAACTGGGGACTATATAGGAAGTACATCAAACCTACTATGATTATTATATATATATATATTATTTTCTTATATATGTATATATTATATATTATATATATCTATATTACTAAAAGTCTGATCTTGACCACTTCCTGTTCTTCTGTATATTGATTTTAGAAAAAATGTGCCACTTACGGTTGTGATTTTTGGCCATCTTACTCAGAGCCCCCTTCCGCTGCGCAGGACAAGAGGATTTTTCCCATCAATTAAAAATAAAAGAGTTATTAGTGTTTAAAAAATGTTGTGATTCCCTCTCCTGAAGACCATGCCCCTTCCGGAGGGACTATAAAACCCAGAGGTATTGAGTGCCTCAGTCAGTCTCTGCAAGATGGGGGAGCGAAAAGGTTACGTCTCTCAGTCTGAGCTGTGAATAACACTGAACACATGTCTACTAAACTGTGAGTGGTTTTACTGACCTTCAGTGCCCTTAATGTGCTATGAAAATATAGTTTGGAAATGCTAAAGCTGTGTTGCCTAATTAAAGTTGCCTTGCCTAATTAAAATTGACTTGCCTAATTAAAATTGCCTTGCCTTCTATATAATTAAAAGTCTAATCTTGACCACTTCCTGATTGCGCTTTATATTGATTTTAGAAAAAGCGCTACCACGTACGGCTGTGATTTTTGGCCATCTTACTAAGTGTCGCCCTCCGCTCATCAGGTGCCAAGGATTTTTCCCATCGATGAAAAATAAAAGAGTTATTAGTGTTTAAATAATGTTGAGATTCCCTATCCTGTCAATCACGCCATGAAGGCCATGCCCCTTCTGGTGGGGGGACTATAAAACCCAGAAGTGTGGTCAAGGCTCAGTCTCTACAAGATGGAGGAGGGAGAGGTCATGACTCACTGTCTTTAGTGGCCTTGCACCCTGCTTGAAATGGTATGAAACTGCACTTGAATTTGGTGGCCTTGCACCCTGCTTGAAGTGGTAAGAAACTGCACTTGAATTTGGTGCCCTTGCACCCTGCTTGAAATTGAATTTTAAGGAGTAGCCGTGAGTGAGTGAGCTGCCACCCCAACAGGCTTGAGTGACTGAGCCGCCAGCCCAAGAATTCATTCGGCCCATAATGTCCATACTAGCCCTCTGGAAACCAGTCCCTTCAGCCCACAACACCCATAGTAGTGCTCCAGAAAGCCGCCCCCCACCCCACTGGCCACCAATATTGGAATTGGTGGAGAGGTGGAATATTGCATTGGGGGACCAGCCCTCCCATGTGATGCTGGGACCCAACGGATCCCACTTAGTCTAGTTATATATATTTATATACATTTCTTAATATAGTGATTGTGTCAAGGTTGTTCTTCTACTTACATCAGTCCCACACACTCAACAGTATCTGCCTTGAAAACTTCTCACACATTGCCTTAACAACATTCCTTACCTTCACTTATATACTTTTCTGACCACCCCTCTCCTCGCAAAGAAACCTCATTTATTCCAAACCAAATCATTCAGATATTTAATTATTTTGTTTCTTAATAAAAAAATTCAGTTATCTGAACATTCAATTATGCACATGTTAATAGGTTAAATATACACTTGTTTTATTTAACAATCAACACCACATGACTTCTCCAGCTGAATTTGCTCATCGTTGAAATTGAATTTGTATGTGTTGTACAAGAATCTAGAAATACCAATTTCTTCACCAAAGGTAACAAAAAAAATTACCAAATTACTCAAGAATGCAATCCCTCATGCTTCTCGTTACTTTAGACTTTACATTACTTTAGACTTTAGAGATACAGCGTGGAAATAAGCCCTTTGCCCCACCAAGTCCAAGCCAACCAGCAATCACCCCGTACACTAACCTACACACCAGGGACATTTTGTTTTACAACTTACCAAAGCCAATTATGAAGAAGGGTCTCAACCCAAATCGTCGCCCATTCCTCCATCCAGAGATGCTGCCTGTCCTGCTGAGTTACACAAGCATTTTGTGTCTAACTTCAACGTAAACCAGCACCTGCAGTTCTTTCCTCCACAACCTACAAACTTGTATGTTTTTGGAGTGTGGGAGAATACTGGAGCACCTAGAGAAAACCCACATGGCGACAGGGAGAAAGTGCAAACTCCGTACTGACAGCACCCGCAGTCGGGATCGAACCCAGGTCTTTAGCGTTGTGAAGCAGCAACTCTACCGCTGCGCCACTGTGCAGCTCCATGGAATTTTAACTTTTCTGTTGCTTGTGTAAGTGCTTCTTGAGATTCCTTCTGATATCTGACCACTAGCCTACATTTCTCTAGTACATTCGACTCATATAAAGTGGTGAGCTGCCTGACTGCTGCCATCATTTGGTTCTTTCATTTGATGCAACTAAAAGTTATTACTTTCTTTGATCCCGGAGAGTGCACGTTTCTGGTTATCTCTCCAATTATCTGTCATCAGCTCCATTCTATCAGCATAGCTGAGATTTCATTTTTCTCGCCTTGGTCTCTGTCTTCATTTGCCCTTTGTATCAAAGGTTTCCAGGCAAGCAGAAGAAAATACAACATTCTCTTTTCATTCTCTATCCATATTGTGTAACATAGAACATAGAAAAGGACAGCATTGGAGAAGGCCCTTCAGCCCATAATATCCATGCCAAGATAAACTAATTGCATCTGCCTACACCTGCACAGCGCATTGAGTTCTCCAGCGGTTTGTTTTTTATTCAGTAATGTGGTTCACTGAATACTCACAATCATCTAAAACCATTCCACCTTTTCTATCTGAAGTTGATCTGTGTGTGTGTGTGTGTGTGTGTGTGTGTGTGTGTGTGTGTGTGTGTGTGTGTGTGTGTGTGTGTGTGTGTGTGTGTGTGTGTGGGGTGTGTGGGGGTGTGTGTGGGTGTGAAAAGGTGTGTGTGTGTGGGTGTGGGTGTGAAAAAGTGTGTGTGTGTGGGTGGGTGTGAAAAGGTGTGGGTGGGTGTGTATAGGTGTGCGTGTGTGTGGGTGGGTGTGTATAGGTGTGTGGGTGGGTGTGTAGAGGTGTGTGGGTGGGTGTGTAGAGGTTTGTGTGGGTGGGTGGGTGTGTATAGGTGTTTGAAGGGAATAGAATCTCGTAGGAAATGCTAATTCAATCTCAACACATTAATGCGTGTTTATACTTGCAGATTATTCTGGGGTTTTCAAGCCACTTGTTGTTCAGTGTAATCCAATCAGTGCAGAAGGCGATCAAACCTTTTAGCTTAGATTATAAGTAGCCAAACTATAGCCAGTATTAACTTTTAAAATCACAAGCTTGTAGCTCTAAAATATTTTCCACATGATAAAATCCCAAAATAAATTCTGATTTAAACTTCAAAATGATGTGTGAACTGCAGGGTCCTTTGATATGCCTGCACTGTAACGGACTAAATTCATGCTTTTGAATTAGATTTTGAAACGTTATTTTAGCTGTTATGATTATTTCATTCTTGAACTCAACAGTCTGGGTATGTGTTACTAATAATGTCTGGAGTTGCCATCCTAGCCATTTGTGCAATTTGCCTGGCTAGGTTCAGGTGTACCACTGTCATCTTTTAATCCAAATGACAATACCTGCTGCTCCGGTATCGAAACTTTGTTCCTATTATATTTGCAGATGGTTTCATTCATTTACTTTGACAGATCCCAGAATGTCGTTGTTACGATAGATTTCCCCTCACAATACAATCACCCATAACAGTAACAGCACCCTCCTCAGGAATGTTGTCTGATGTATTGCAGATCTTCCTCTGAATAAGTGATTGACACAACACAAAGCAAGGCCTTGGTTATACTGAAAGGCTTTGCTCAGAAATGTGCTGTTCATTACTTCATGACCCCGAGTGATATTTTTCCAAGTCTTTATTGCTGCCACATCAATGGCTCCAGTTTTGATTTCTTTGCATACGGTGCCAGCTGTCCCCCTTCTATGTTGTCATGGCTATTGTCCATCCATCTGCTATCTTCAAAAGTGGCTATTGACACCTTGAATGTCTCTGTAATTGCACCATGATGAGAAATTAGTGATATTATGTCAATTGATGAACCAGTGAGACTTCCTCTTGGCTCCATTAGGAATGCACCTTCCCAATACAGACTTTGAACCAGTGCCACCATTTGCTGTGCAATGCAGTTTCCTATTCTTTTCCAGCACTTTGATGACATTGCGCGCACTCATTTTTTTTAATTCTCGATTGCTCCATGCTGTTTCATTTGGGCTGAATCAATGCAACGGGGCTCCTCATCTCCTTTCTCTTTAAAACTTTAAGACCATTTTGAGAAGTGCAGCCTGCACTTTATGGGAAAAAGCTTCATAAAATACACTTATTTAAATGTGCAGCCGGGTCAAGTAATTATCTGGCACGTTTTCCAGTGACAGGATATCACCATTCGAAAATGGAAATGAAAAGTTTAGATTCATTGTTAATTGTGGAGAAATGGTGGTGCTGCGGTAGAGTTGCTGCTTTACAGTGCCAGAGACCCGGGTTCGATCATGACTGTACAGAGTATGTAAGTTCTCCCCGTGACCGCGTGGGTTTTCCCTGGGTGTTCTGGTTACCTCCCATACTTCAAAGAATTACAGGTTGGTAGGTTAATTGGCTTTGGTAAAGATTGTAAATTGTCCCTAGTGTGTAGCATCGTGCTAGTGCATGGTAATGGCTGGTGGGCGTGGACTCGGTGGGTGAAGGACCTGTTTCCGCGCACTATCTCTAAACTAAACTAAACTAAATCTCTGACAAATTCTGTTTGACCCAGTAGTCACCAATATCTGTGAACAGAGCTGAAAACTGGGTGTCAGATTCACTGTTAAGAAACTGGTGTAAATATTAGGGGACACATTAGTTTAACTCTCCAATTTCAGAATACTCTTACAACTAAGCTAAAATAAAAGTACGTGAATTAATTGCAAGATAAGGGAGAGAAACGCTGAATTGCTAGGGATTACTTTATCAGCAGTCATGCTTTGCCATTTTCACACGATTGAATCAGAAATTGATGACGTTTTGCAGGAAGATCAATTTACATAAAAATTACTGCAACCCTTCCTTTTTTACGGATCACTGAGTGCTTTGAGAATAGAGTGTGACTGAAAATGTAATCAGTATACTGTACCAGGTGCGATTTTAAACAGCGCCTTTCTTTCTTTCTTTCTTTCTCATTTTCCTTTTTTATGTTGTTTAATACAGCAAATGACGACTATTTAATATTCAAATCACACAAGGGTCAACCGCATTTGCCCCATACTTACAGAATATTTATTATGTAAATCTTTGGTTTTGGTTTTAAGATTCAGGATTCACAGTAGACAATCTTATGTGCTTGTAAAACAACTATTTGGCAGAATGTAATGGAAAATTTCCTCCTGTGCTCTATTTCATTGCATTGTTTCACGGTGATATTTCAATGTGAAATAATTTTTTTTATCATGCTGCGATTCTGAGTGAAAAAAAAACGTAATTCTAAATGTTAAAAATTTTCTGGCAAAATATGGCAGAATTTGCAATGACAGGGATGCTCATTTTGTGATTTGATTTTTTTTGTTAGTTTCATTAGTGGGAAGGAACAATGTTGCTTTAGCAATGTCCAGCTTTGTGTTGTTGACAACACAGGACAGTACAGGGCCCCTGAGCCCACAATGTCTGTGCCGAACATGATGCCAAGACCATCACTCTCTAGCTGCACATAGCCCATATCACTCCATTCCTGGCATTCCATATGCCTTCCATAAGTCTTTTAAATGCCACTAATGTATCTGCTCTAACCATCACTCCTGGCAGTGCATTCCAGGCGCTCACCACCCTCTGTTTTAAAAACTTGTCCCATACAGTACATATCCTTTCAACCTTGCACCTCCCATCTTAAAGCTATGCCCTCTAGTATTTTTAATTTTCCATCCTGGGACAAGGTTCTGACCGTTTGCTGTGTTAACAATTCAATTGCATCAGGAAGAGAAAGGAATTTTCTTAGCTTTCACCCAATTTTCCTCCCTCAACAAACTCATGTAATTGTTGAACTGGTTAAGCGAGTGTAGGCGAGAGTGTGTCAGCAGTGGTTGATTTAACCTCGGAATTCAGAATACTATGACTAGAAATTGGCAGCATAATGGCACAATCAGTGGAGCTGCGAACTCACAATGCTAGATACGCGGAATTGATCCTGACCTTGGGTGCTATCTGTGTGGGGTTTGCATGTTTGCCCTGTGGCCATGTGGGTTTCCTCTGGATTCCTCCCACATCCCAAAGACATATAGGTTTGGAGGTTAACTGGCCTCTGTAAAATTGCCCCCAGTGTGTCGGGAGTCAATGAGGAAGTGGCATCATATAGAACTAATGTGAAGGGCAATCAGTGGTCAGCACGTACTCGGTGGACCAAAGGGCCTGCTTCCACACTGTATCTCTAAACTAAACTAAAACTAGAATTCCAACTTGGAGACTTCAGCATGTAATCCAAGTTGAAATATCAATTCAGTCTTGCAGGATAGTTTAGAGTTTAGTTTAGTTTGTCAACCAGCAATCACACGTACACTAGTTCCACCCCACACACTAGGGACAATTTTACAGAAGCAAATTAACCTACAAGCCTGCATGTCATTGGAGTGTGGGAGGAAACCGGAGCACAGAGAGAAAACCCATGCGGTCACAGGGGGTACGTACAAACACCTAACAGGCAGCACCCATAGTCAGAATCAAACCCATGTCTCTGGCGCTGTAAAGCAGTAACTGCATCACTGTGCCACCCTTGTGTTACACTTTTGTAGATGCCAACTTCCAAATGCGATGTACAACTAAGACCCGCCTGTCCTCTTAGGAAGAAGCCTACTGCATGGCGATGAAACAGAGCAGGGAATTATCAGCTCGTGTTGTGGACAATATTTGCCTCAAATGGAAAGAAAACATATGTAACCAGTCAGTTGTTTTTTTGTATCTGTGACCTGAAGCACCTAGTGCCCATATATTTTGTGTGTGAAGCATACATACATCATCTACATTCACATGTTTGTCTTTTCACCTGTTGAGTACTGAATTCTAACCCATAGGGAAATTGGACCTGGCATTTCCACTCAAAATTCTCACGAGCACGATTGGCATTTTACCGGTCTCATTCATGCGCAATCGCATCTCTGCCCTAATAGCGCATAACCTTTATTTCTCACCAACAGACAGTGTAGGGAAAAACCCTGCAGGAAATGATTGAGGTGACTTGAAATAAAGTACTCCAACTAAGATATTAGCAAATATGTGACTCCTGTGCATTTCACATACCATTGCTGGGTCTCACAATCCTTACTGTAAAATAACACGGCACATAATAATTTTATAGCCTCCAGGGGCTTATAAGCCCATGTCTCACAGTTGTGAAGGGCCATTCAATTTACGCTGGTCATCATAAGGTATAGGGTGGTGAAGCTAATCACAAACAGGAAACAGATTGGATTGGTGCTGGTGATCATTGGGTTGGGACGGGCAAGGTGGCCACAGTCAGGGAAGAAATATGTAAATGACGTTTAGACAGTTACGTGCATAGGAAAGTTTTAGAGAGAGATGGGCCAAATGTGGGCAAATGGGACTAGTTTAGAAGGGACATTTTTGGATTTGGCGCATACTTGAAGACTTTTCCAATGTCCAAATATACCATGTTAACTTGCTCACTCTTATCTATTCTATCAATTACAATCTTTAAAAATTTGGTCAAATATATTTTTTTTCTCATGAATCATGTTGATTTTATTCAGTCCTATTGCCATTTTTGAAATGCCCTCTTTCATTTCCTTAATAACATATTTCGGCAACGTCTAAGTTAATGGTTTATTATTCTCTAATTCCTTTCTGCCTGCTGTCTGAAATAGCATTTTGAACCTCAGCCCAGACCTATTTGTGCGCCATAAGTGGGTGAAGTCCAATTTCAGGGCATCAGTGTTTCTGAAACTCTGATGTGTACTTAACATATTACAACAGTGAAGATGCTTCAAAAGTACTTTGTAAACTAGAACATGCTGAGGCTGGTAAGGTTTTATATGAATGTCATTTCCTTTCCCCATAACAGTATTTAGTTTTATTCTTTATATGTGGAGCAATGTGAGGCATTTCTGAAACACAGTCAAAGTGAAGGGAAAATTGATAAGTTCTTTCAAAATTTGGTGTGAATGTGCTCCATGGAGCTGCTTGGCACAAAATAACCGATCAGTTTCCTTTTATTATCCCATAATTATAATGGATTATTCAATCATTTCTTGCATGCTTGGCAGAAACTAATGAAAGATTAACTTTAAATGATTGGTTTCACTTCTTTAATTGATGTTTAAATGGAGCAATGTCATTAATCGTACACTCTCTGGTATCTAATTATTGCTGTCACTGTTAAAGATGTTGTAGACCTTCATCAACTATTAATGACAAAGTATAACTAGCTTTAGTTGTGTGGCTTGTCTTAGGTTTTCCCGGCTTCATTATCTATTACTTTCATTATTATCTTTCAAAATCCTGATTCAGCAGGCCTTGCTTTAGTTAAGTCTCTAGAGTTACAACCTCCGCCTCTCCCAATTAGTCTTAGCTGGAAAAAACAGAGCAATATAGAGGAAGAAAATGTACTCTGAATTTGAGTTCTGATTTCCCTAATTTCAATTGCATACCTTCATATATCATTATATTTTATGTAATGTTTTACTGCAATATTGTAAAATATGTGAATTAAAGGCCATTTGGTTTGTGATATCATATCAGTTTAGAAATCAGAAGAGCAATTGACAATAATAATATTGAAGCAAACATGTCTCCTGAATTTGTGTAGTCTTCAGGAAGGAATATAAACACAAAATTCTGGAGTAAGTCAATGGGTCAGGTAGCATCTCTGGAGAAATGGAACGGGTGACGTTTCGGATCAAGACCCTTCTTCAGACTGGATACCCGCAGACAAGTGAGGTGCCATGGTAATCTAGTAAGCTGACTACTACTGGGCTGAGGCCAGCCGCCAACTCTTGCCACCTCCTCCTGCAAATTGCTCGTTCTAGCTTCCCCCCAGTCTAGTTTTTCAGTCAAAAACCACTGAATCAAGCACTTGCGCAACTAATCTTTATTTTGACAAAACACAATTACAGTTCCAAACTACTGTACATAACCACCATGAGTTTGATCCTTGTATCTGCCTGATCAAGCCTTGTTCAAACAGAGACACTCTAGAAGGTCACGCAGTCCCAAGCACCCTCCCAGAAGATTCTCGCAGAACCTCGTGGCAGCGCACTTTCATAGGTCCCCGGATCTCGAGGGGCCGAACCAAATGGGGGTGGTCTCTTTATGATCCAATTACAGATATCGATTAACCCCATACATAACTGACATTTCTCGAACCCAATAATACAGTGGCTAATACATTGTATTCAAACAGTGTTTCTCGCAACGTTTACCCTGATATGCAAGAAAACCAGACAAGGCTCAATACCTCATCCAATCAACATTCAGTATTGTAAAGCTTTGCGACATTATTTACAATTATTTACAAGGTGTATATCTGGTTTACAGTCATCCAATCCATTCTATGCATTTTGCACCTAATTACCAGGGTCTGCAGATTTCCCATTATCTTCCTGCAGCTCAGACAAACTGGCACCACTCTGCAGCTTGTCCCATTTCCACAGAGAGCATTTTCAAATTGGCCAAATGGCCCAGCAGCCCTGAAGCCTTTACTCAATTTTACTTCGGAGTCACGTGAGTGACTACGTGAAGAAGCCCCGCCAGGTGCATGCGCATCATTACGTCCGACGCATGGCGCACCGACGGGCTGGAGAGCGCAGCTCTACCAACGGTAAGTAGTAAACCGGCAGGTAAGTGACCTCAAAACTTTCTGTGGGTATTTAAACTTTGTGAGACTGGTTCAAGAGCCAGCGGGAGTCGTTAGAAAATGGAGAAAGTTGCGAAAACCTCTGCCGTCCATAGCAGGAGTTTAACTCGCGGGACCACGGTTAGTGCTCGCAGATCGGGTAGGGAGATACCGGCTGCGGTAATGCCGGCTCCGACGCCAACTGTAGAACCGCCGGCAGCTCAACTGCCTCCATTAACGCCAGTGCCTCAGGGAGCTGAGGCCACTCCAGCAGGGAGAAAGGCCAAACGAAAATCTGTCAGGCCCGTTTTATCTGACGTGTCTGATGAAGAAGACTCCCCTCCTTCCAACAAGAAGGTCTGGGGACGTCTCGATCAAATGGAAAGAATGCTTCAGACCATGATGAGCCATGAAGTATTCCAATCGGGGTCACGTGCCCCTAGGATTCCCCAAACAGCCTCATACAGGGGCCCATATGGCGAGAAGGACTTCACCGCCTATGAGTATCAATGGGAATCATCCTCGTCAGCACCTTGTTTAGAGCTGGTAGAAACCTCCCTAGGGGAAGACTCGGGAGAACCAGGGCAGGAGGAGTCTGACCCTGAAGTTGGTGTCACTGCTCTTGGGCACACACCAAGGCACATGAGCCATGCTCCAGGTGGCCTGGATGTGGCTAGAAATGTTGCCATTCCGGAGGGTACTGGCGAAGCCATGGAGGAAAATCTGGCTTCTAATATTAACTACATGGCCTCTCACCAGCTACAGGATTCCATTATGGAACAGACGACAACGCATTACCAAACACCTGTTAACTGTGCGTCGCTCAAGGTGCCCACCGTGAACTCTGCTATCTGGGCACAAATGAGCGCAACGATGTGTGGACAAGAGCTTTGTTTCTAGCAAGTCCTCAAATTAGTGGGGGCAGAGATCACGGCAAGGGGCACCGATGTCTGGGACACAGCAGGATATGTTGGCCCTGCTGTGCAATGCCTACTTTGAGATCAACTGCATCCGGAAAATTGCTATCAAGCCAACATTGAACCCATGCTATGCAGCTCTGTATAGGTCCTCAAATATTCAAGCGCCAAATTTTCTATTTGGCGAAGACCTGCTGATACAGGTCAAAGACCTGTAGGATGAGGCCAAAACTATTGGCCTCATGAAAACTTACATACCTTCGGCCAGGATGGCATCTCGTAGGTCTTTCTCAACAAGACGGGAGTCAGATCCTGGGGCAGGCCCAAGCAGAGTGGTACCTGTGTACTCCAACTACAACCCCAGCATGGCAAGGAGAATGAGAAGCTCAAGGTCGACTATGGAGGTACGGGTAATTCATTCAGTCCAGAATAAATCCTCTGGGGAATGACCTCCGGTTGGGGGTAGGTTACAGTTAATTTATGATGAATGGTGCTGCACAACATCTGATCTGTTTATATTGGACACTGTCTCAGGGTCTCAAATAGAGTTTATGTTAGAAATACATCCACCTGCACAACATATGCCTAGTCGGGTATTGTTTTTTTCTGGACCAGAAACTGCAGGTAAATGAAGAAATTGGGGTTTTGTTCCAAAAAGGGGTAATTGAGAGCACGATATACCATCCTCAACAATTTATGTCCAATATATTCCCCAGACAGAAAAAAAGATGGTGGGTGTCGAGTCCTAACCCAGTTAAATTCCTATGTCCAGTATAGGCATTTTAAAACATACACTTTCAGTACTGCTAAACAGCTGTTATCAAAAGGTTGTTATATGGCAACTATAGATCTGAGAGATGCATATTATTCAGTACCAATTCTTCATCAGTACCGTAGATACTTGAAATTTAGTTGGATGGGACAGCTGTGGCAATTTAGAGCGTAGACAATGGGTTAACCTCAGCTCCTAGGTTGTTCACAAAATTGTTAAAACCAGTTCTGGCGCTATTTCGTGCCCAGAATCACATTGTGATGGCTTATCTAGATGATATTTTAATTATAAGCAACACTCAGAAAAACAGCTGAGGAGTTGGTTTCCTCAACCAAACACCTGTTTGAGAGGTTAGGTTTTCTCGTCCATCCAACAAAATCCAAGCTAGAGCCATCCCAAAAAAATTAACTATTTGGGGTTTGTCATTGATTCAGTTGATATGTCAGTGACTTTGCCTATGGCCAAAGTTGTTGAAATCACGGAGGTCTGTACCAGTCTCATAGAAAAGCAACCCTCCATCCGGCAAGTAGCCAGTGTTATTGGTAAATTGGTGGCGGCTTTCCCTGCAGTGGAGTTTGGACCTCTGCACTATCAAAGTTTGCAACGAGCTAGAGAACAAGCACTTAAAGAACATGCAGGTCATTTTGATAGACCAGTGCAGTTGTCAGCCAAAGCCATCGCCAAATTACAATGGTGGCTAATCAATATTGCACAAAGTACCGAAAACATTTTGACTCAACAACCTTCAGTGGTTTTACAAACAGATGTTAGTGCTTTGGGATGGGGAGCCACGGACAGTGAGTCTAGCTGTGGTGGTAGATGGAGTGTGCAAGAGGACTTAATCCTGCAAAGGCATGGTATAAATTACTTAGAATTGCTGGGTGCATTCTAAGGAATAAAAGCTTATTGTTCAGCAATGAATAATTTACATGTTCAGCTCCAGATTGACAATGCCACGGCAGTTGCTTATATCAATCACATGGGAGTAATAAGGTCAGTATCATGTGATAATCTGGCTAACCTCATTTGGGACTGGTGTATTTCCAGAAATATCTGGGTCTCAGCTATCTCCCTACCAGGTAGAGATAATGTGGTGGCAGACAACAGGTCACGGAAATTTAATGACAATATAGAATGGATGCTAAATCCTGATGTTTTGAAATGATTGTCAGCGCTATGGTTTTCCAGATATAGATCTGTTTGCATCCAGGCTAAATCACCAGTTGCCTAAATACGTTTCGTGGGAACCAGATCCAGGAGCAGTAGCAGTCGATGCATTCTCACTACATTGGAGACGTACGTTCTTTTACGCCTTTCCCCCATTCTGCCTCATCAAGCAATGCCTCACCAAAATAAAGCAGGACTCTGCCTCAGGTGTTTTGGTGGTTACGGACTGGCCTACACAGCCATGGTTCCCATTGGTGCTGAGAATGATGACTCAGCCATTCATGACTATCCCCAAGTGCAGTAATTTGTTGGTGCATCCAGTAACAGGAGAAAGTCATCCGTTACATGATCGTATTAATCTGTTAATCTGCAGGTTCTGACCAGGCCGTTCCAAGGGCTTGGACTGTCGAGTAGGACCATGGATGTGATAACTGCAGCTTGGAGAGATAGCACTAAAAAACAATATGTTTTGTTTGCAGTCAGATATATCTTATCATACTGCAAGCATACCGGATGTATTGGAGTTCCTTGCTACATTGCATTTTGATGAACACTTGTGCTATGGTGCCATTAATAGTGCTCAGAATGCTTTGTCCTCCTATTTAGGGCAGTTTCCAGAACAACAATCTATCTGGTCTCATCCGTTAGTGTCCCGATTCATGAGAGGAATTGTTAACAAGAACCCTCCTAAGCCTGGATATACAGAAATCTGGGATGTCCGTATAGTTCTCACACGGCTTCGGCAATGGGCTCCAATTGCGTCACTGTCGTTTCATAAGTTAACACTTAAAGTGGTTATGCTCATGGTGCTAGTATCAGCGCAACGAGTTCAAACATTTCAAAAGCTATGGCTGGATAGCATATACTCTTCTGTAGAAAACATTACGTTTTATGTATATGATTTAATCAAACAAAGCAGGCCAGGAATGGCCAGAACCAAGTAAGCTTTAAAGCATACCCCATTGACCAAACGCTATGTGTAGTCAAGCACCTGAGTCAATATATCGAGGTAACTAAGAGTCTCAGAGGCTCTGAGACAGCAATGCTCATCAGCCACAAAAAAACTCATAAAAAGGTGTCAGTACAAACTATTTCTAGATGGTTAAAACAGGTTTTGGATTGTGCTGGAGTAGACACTCATGTGTTTAAATCTCACTCCACCAGGGCGGCATCAACATCCACAGCGAAGGCACAGGACATGCCTCTAGATCAAATCCTCGGGGCCGCAGGATGGTCTAGGGAGGCGACCTTCTCAAAGTTCTATGACAAACCTGTCCTGACAGTGCTGTTTTGGGTTCGGTTTGATTTTCATTTCTAAATTTCATTTGTAATTTCCCCCTGGGACAGAGGGGTTATTACTGTTTTGATTATCATTATTATTAAAAAATGTTTATTGGATAATTCGAAGCAATGTTCAATACATTATTTATTCACTACTGTGTCAACTGAAGCAGTGTGTCATATGGAATGGATCTACGGCATGAAATCACAGAGCTTTGAAATCTTCATGTAGTCACTCACGTGACTCCGAAGTAAAATAGTAAGATTAAATGAGAACTTACCAGTTTGAAGTTTGATCTTTATTTTAGGAGGAGTTACGATGAGGGATTACGTGCCCTCCGCTCCCGGCCCTCATAATCACAAAGATCATCTGGTGAGGTTCTAGTCTTCTGAGTCTTACTATATCACTTCAACTATAGTTTCTGTGTTTTCACGGCGCTGCTTTTTTTCTATGACCGGCATGCGCCTGGCAGGGCTTCTTCACGTAATCCCTCATCGTAACTCCTCATAATATAAAGATCAAACTTCAAACTGGTAAGTTCTCATTTAATCTTACTATTTTAGTCCTAGCCTCTTCAATCTGGCCAGGATTAACACTCCTACTTACCCCTGGATCATGAACCCACAAATGAGCACCAGACCAGTCTGAAGAAGGGTCTCAACCCGAAACATTACCTATTCCTTTTCTCCAGAGATACTACCTGACCTGCTGAGATACTCCAGCTATTCGTGTCTATCTTCAGCTTAACCATTTCTTGAATAAAGCAGAGAGAGAGAGAGAGAAATTGCAGGAGAAAATTATCTCCTGCAATTTTCCAGAGGCTCAAGAATTTTGGTCATTCACAAACAAAGCATTAGCTATCTCATCAGCCACAAGAGCTTTACACCATCAGGTCCAAGGGACTTGCTGGCATTTAACTCTATTATTTTGCCTGGTATTTGTTTTTTTCTTAGTTTTATATTAGTCACTTTAAATTCCTCATTCATAATAGTCCCTTAATTTACTGCTAAATCCAGAAACATTTAATGTTTTCTATGGGAAGATCGATATAAAATACTTATCCACTTTATCACCATTTTGTTATTCCCCATTACAATTAGGCAACTTTAGGGTGGCACAGTGGCACAGCAGTAGTTACTGCCCAGGTTCGATCCCGACTGTGGGTGCTGTCTGTTTGGAGTTTGTACTTTCTCCCTGTGACAGCGTGGGTTTTCTCTGGGTGTTACGATTTCCTCACACATTCCAAAGAAAATCAGGTTAATTAGGTTTCGGTAAAATTGAAAATTGTCCATAGTGTGTAGAATAGTGCTAGTGTACAGGGTGATTACTGGTTGGCGTGGACCCAGTGGCCCAAAGGGCCTGTTTCTGTGCTCTATCTCTAAAGGGTAAAGTCTTAAGTCGAAGTAAGCTCTACAAGTAGCAATGCAGCCTGACCTGTGTGTTGTTTAATGATGGTGGTCCCTTAATTTACTGTTAAATCCAGAAGCATTTTATGTTTTTTATGGGAAGGTCCATATAATATATTTATCCACTTTCCCATTATTTCATTATTTCCCACAACAATTTCTTCCTGATAAGTGTCAATGCTTTCATCTGAATTTTTCTGTTAACTGTGTTTGGTTTAGTTTAGTTCAGTTTAGTTTAGATTAGAGATACAACTCAGAACCAGGCACTTCGGCTCACCGTACCGACCAGCAATCCCATGCCCTAACACTATCCTACTCACACTTGGGTCAGTTTACATTAATACCAAGCCAATTACCCTACAAATCTGTACATCTTTGGAGTGTGGGAGGAATCCGAAGGTCTCGGAGAAAACACATGAAGGGCACTGGGGAGAACGTACGAACTCTGTAGTCAGGATCGAACCTTGGTCTCTGGCACTGTAAGGCAGTAGCTCTAGTGCTGCGATGCTGTGCCGCCCTTTTTTTTGGAAAAAACTGCATTCCATAACTGCAGATTATATTACATCTTGCATCATGTCAACAGGAATATGAAACAGCAACTTTACAATCACTGCTCATATGTATATTATTTCAAAAGACGAATACGCAATATTATTGTGAACACAAGTTTCATTACTTTAGGTTTATTTTATTTCTGTTTCATGAATTTGTTCATCATACATTTGTTCTTCTATCAAAACACCACATAAGGAAAATAGATGTAAAATTACAAAGATTTTGTATTATATACTGTTCCAATCTTGAAAGGGTAGCTTACTAAAATAAGCTGACTAAAAAATACCATATCCACCATTATGTGTCCTGCAAATGCTAACATTCCTCTAACTCTCTACAGCTCTCTACTTTCATCCAATGAAACTTTTCTTCACTTGCCAAAACTGGCGCTCTCCTGTTGTATCGTAGGAGATCAGACATAAGGTTTTTGTCACTTTCCTTTGAAGTGAATAAAAAAATATGAGCTAAATTAACTGTAATTCGATAAGCCATGTTTGAACTGCTGATCGTTATATTTGGGGAATCATTCCATGTTCTCTGGAGTTATGAAAATGGAAGTTCAACACTTCTGGAACTCAGAAACATGGTTTGCACTTCAAGAGGCGAGATGAAAGCCTGGAACTGTAAGCTTGTTGCTGGTTTGATTTAAGGTAATTGTGATTTAATATTTCAAATGGCTGGTTGCTTAAATTTTATCATAGCTTTGTGGCGGTGGATGTGGTTATGATAGATTAACACACAAAGATTTATTTTTATCCAATTCAAGACCAGAAATGAAAGCACATGCTCTGTGGCATCCTTCATAGTGCAATCCTTAGGATTGTTCAAGCCTTGGTCCAAGTACTTACCAAGTTAAAGGTGCCGATGTGGGGTTTATAAGTTCTCCCTGCAATTTGTTGCTTCCTACCTAGTGTTCATTTTTCTGCAAGGCAGAAGCGCCAATTGCTGCTTTAATGTTCTGCCTTTGTCTCAATTAATTATTACAGAAATAGTAATACCACTTGTTAAATTATTTTGTTAACTGCAGCTAAAAGCCGGCTCCTTTAACAGGGTAGGTTCGTGGACTAAGGCTTGAACAATCCTAAGGATGGCACTATGAAGGATGCCACAGAGCATGTGTTGGTTCATAGATTAATTGGCCGCTGTGAATTGCCTCGAAGTAGGTTAGTTATCAGGAGGTAGAAAAGATGCTGGAGGAACTCAGTGGGTGAGGCAGTATCTATGGAGAGAAGGAATAGGTGACGTTTCTGGTCGAGACCTTTCTTCAGACTGATGGGGGGGGGGGGGGGGGGGTGGCGGGAAAAAGAATGGAAGTGGTGGGGACAGTAGACTTGTGGGAAAGCTGCGAAGGGGCAAATGAAGGAGGGAGAAAGCAAGGACTACCTGAAATCAGAGGTCAATGTTCATACCGCTGGGGTGTAAACTACCTAAGCTAAGTTATCAGGAGAATTGGTGAAGGAGATGAGTTAATGATGAAGATGAATGAAGGAAAATGAGATTATTACAGGTTGATCCTTGATGGTCAGCATGCATACAATGGGCTGAAAGGCCTCTTTCCATGTTATATGTCAACAGATCCTGGTTACTGGATTTCTCTGTCCTATGTGCACTGGAATATAAAACATAGTACAGCACAAGAACAGGGCTTTCGACCCATATTGTCTGTGCCAAGCATAATGCAAGCCTACCTCTTAACTGCCTGCGTATAATCCATATCCCTCTATTCCCTGTATATTTACGTGCTTATACAAAAGTTTCTTAAATACCACTATTGTATCTGCCTCCACCACTAACCTAGCAGTGCATTCCAGGCATTCACGACCCTTGGGTAAAAAAACTTGCCTTGCACATCTCCTTTAAACTTTGCCCCTCTCACCTTGAAGCTCTGCACTCTAGTATTTTATATTTCTATCCTGGAAAATAGGTTCTGACAGTTACCATAAGCTATGCCTCTCCAAAGTTTAAATACCTCCATCAGGTCTCTTCAGCATTAAAAAAAAAACAACCCAGTCTGTCCAACTTATCCCTGTAGATAATATCCTCAAATCCAGGAATCATTCTAATAAGAATATTGATGTCCTTAGTGTTGTTTCAAAATTTGAGTCAAAATATGTCAACAAGGTGCTTTATTATTTTTTATTTCAGCATCAAGGTGGTTCATACCCTGAAATGGGCATGAGCTTATAATCTTTGTGTTTCCTATTAGGACCACATACAATTCAACCCAGTTGGCCACACTGCTGTGCAACAATGGTGTGGCTTAACACTTAAAGACCCTTAGAGGTACATTCCATGGCAGCACAGAAGCATCAACTCTCATTTTAGTTGCATTGGAAGAAACTGACGTTGGTGGAGAGAGGCTGGGAATTCCATAATTTGCAGAAGAGGGTCACAGTCATAAGCCGTGGTCAATGAAATGAATACCAGGAAGGAGGTCTTGTCGACTGAGAAGATGCCAGTAGTCACAATAGGGCCTCAGTTAGCAGAGAGTGGCAGAGTGAGAATCACTTCCATCTGAAACAACTTTAGCAGGAATCTCATGAGTTTCACAAGGTATATGAAGATGACTGTACATCAGTGGAAAAGTTGGTTTCTTCGCCCCTCTGTTGCTCATGTATCTACACACACAATGGTCCAATGGTAATTTTGCAGAGATAAGTCGCACTGGTGAGGAGTTGCTGATATTGTAGCACACCTTGCAATGCCTCACTCAGATAGATTGTCAATGTGTTGCATGTTGTGCAAAACCTTGATGCCTTTAGACCCTGAGTGATGTCTTTATAATGTATATCATTGCTTCACCACAGCAGCCAGCACATGTGATTGGGAAATGACTGATGGTATAGTTGCCATCCTATTCTGGAAATGATTGTGTATGACCTCCAATGTGAAGTTGATTATGAGCTTTTTCCTTGCTTGGATCACTCTTGCAACATAAATCATAGCAACATCTGAGGGAGGAAATCCAGGATGAATTTAAAGGAGATGTGTGGAGCAAATTTTCTACACTGGGAATGGTGGGTACTTGGAAAGCACTGCCGGGGATGATGGTGGGGTCAGATATGATAGTAGGATATATGAGGCTTTTAGAAAGGGAGATGGATAGGCAGGGAAGGGAGGGATATGGATCACATGCAGGCAGCGGAGATTAGTTTAACCTGGCATCATGTTCGGCACAGATATTGTTCCTGCGCTGTCATGTTCTATGTGCTACGTATGTTTTAAGGGGTTGAGAATATGAGGAAGATCACGTGGTGGGACGAAATGAAGTTCCTACATTCTTGGAGTCCTCCCATATGTGGGGGTGTTGAAAGTGACAAGAATAGGGAGAGTCATTGCTGTATATGAAAACATTACACTGTATTTATTCGTCGCGATTGCTGCAGGCTATTATAATTGTAATTAATTTATTAGCCAAGTATGTAAAAACATACAAGGAATTTGATTTGCCATACAGTCATACCAAAAAAAACGAGACACACAACTACATAAAAATTAACATAAACATCCACTGTGATGGAAGGCAATAATGTATTATCTTTCTTTTCTCCCGCAGTCGGGTCAGTCAAATCATCCGTAGTCGGGGAGATCGAAACTACCACGTCAGGGCGATCGAAGCTCCGCGATCGGGGCTGTCGAAGCTCCCGCCATTGGAGCTCCTAAAGTCGATCCTTACCCAAGGGACCGTGAGCTCCACGATGTTAAGTCCGCAGGCTCCCACGGTTGGAGCTCCCGAAGTCAATCCCCAGCAAAGGGACCGCCAGCCCCACGATGTTAGGCCGCAGTGCGGACGGAGATACGATACGGAAAAAGTCGCATCTCCGTTGAGGAAGAGATAAAAAAAAGTTTCTGTCACCCCCACATAATACAAAACTAAATACACTAAAACATACATTTAACAACAGACTAAAAACAACAAAAGAAGAAAAGGACAAGACAGACTGTTGGCGAGGCTGCCATCGTATGTCCCCGGTGATGTGGTATGTGAAATGCAATGGATTTTATTCTTGATACTTCAGTAGTTCTGCCCCATTGTGCATTTGACATGGTCAGTTTGTATAATGGCTCAAAAACCTCACTTAGAGTCTTTGAGTCATACAGCTCGGAAAGATACCATTCACTCCGACTCATCCATGCCGATCAATATGCCCCATCTAATCCCCTTATCATTTACTATTTGGCCCATATCCCTCTCAGTGTTTCCTATCGATGTACCTGTCCAAATGTCTTTTAAATGTTGTTATTGTACCAACCTCAACAACTTCCTCTGGTAGCTTTAGATTTTAAAGTTTAGAGGTGCAGCATGGAAACAGGCCCTTCACCCCACCGAGTCTGCACTGACCACCGATCACACCGTATACCAGCACTCTCCTACACATGAGGGACAATTTACAGAAGCCAACTAATCTATACATTTTTTGGAATGTGGTATGAAACTGGAGCACCCAGAGAAACCCACACGGTCACAGGGAGAACATACAAACTCCACACAGACAGCATCAAACACAAGCCTATGGCACTATAAAGCAGCACTCTCTGCAGGGGTTACGTGAGGGATTGCTAATATGTGTAATGTTCATGGTGTTTAATGTTAGCCCCTCAAATATCTCCTGTTGCATTGGATTATATTTCTGCTCATGATAATGTGATATGCATCATAGTCAGCGACTTTGGCTGCACTATGAACTAACCCCCATCAACATTGGACACCAAGGCAGTATTTAATATTACCCACCAATATTTCGACTATCGAGTGCAGTTGCTCCAAGCAAAGTCTATTTCCTGCAGAGATCATAGTTGTTGAAACAAGGTACCACTTAATAGTAAATGCAAAGATGATGCAGCAGGCCATTTTATAAACATGTTCAGAGATGCATTTGTTATAATCAGTGCAGGTCATTTTGCACAGCAGGGTTAGAGGGAACTTTATGCATCATTTGGTCTCTCCCAGCTGATTATCAGTGTGCTATTTTGGTGTTAATGATCAGTGTGTTCAGGGTCACCTCACTTACTTTGGGGACTACTTTAGCAAATTCCTTCTGAAAACAGAAACGTGAGGAAGTCCCTTATAACCCATGTAGGCAATGTTCTGCTACTCCACTCAAGGCAACTGTCAAGGCAAGTTAAGTTTATTGTAAGAATGTAGACACAAAGTTGTGGAGTAACTTCACGGGTCAGGCAGCATCTCTGGATGAAAAGCATGGGTGACATTTTGGGTCGGGACCCTTCTTCAGACTGAAAGTTGAGGGGAGGGAACTGGAGGTAGGAAAAGGCCAGAACAAAGCAGGGCTGGCAACAGTTCACCAAGGAAGGGTGAAGCCTATAATAGCCCATAGGCTGGGGAAGAGATGATAATGAAGGGGTGCAAGGATGCGAACAATGGAACTGGTAGGCAGACTAGAGTGGGGGAGGGGAGGAGAGAGGGAATGCCGGGGTTACAGGCATTATGTTATTGCCATATGTTGCTGTCTGGTTAGGATATCACCCTGGTAGCCTTCTCTTTCCCCTCTGCTATTCTTGCCCCATCTGGTCTTTGAGCTCCACCTCATGGCACTTAGTCTCCCTGTCTGTAATATCCTATACAGAGAACATTGCAGCACAAGAACATGCCTTTCAGCCCACAGTGTCCATGCCAAACATAATGCTGTCAAACTAATCTCCATTGCCTGCACGTGATCCATATCCCTCTATTCCTTCCACATCCATGCGCCTATCTAAAAGATGTCTACCTCACCACCACACCTGGCACTCTCTGTGTAAACAAAAAAACTTGCCCTGCACATCTCTCGCCTCTCAAATCTTAAAGCTATGCCCTCCATTCTTTGACGTCTTCACCCTGGGAAAACATTTCTGACTGTCTACCCTATTTATGCCTCTCATAAATTTATGTACTTCTATCAGGTCGTCCCTCAACATGCAATATTTCAGAGAAAACAATCCAAGTTTGCCCAACCCCTCCTTATAGCTAACACAGTACCTCTAATCCAGGCAACATTCTGGTAAAACACTTCTGCACTCTCTCCAAAGCTTCCAGATCTTTCCTGTGAAGCAGGGACCAGAATTGGACACATTATTCCAATGTGGTCTAACCAAAGCCCTATAAAGCATCAACATGCCTCCCTGACTGTTGTAGTCAATGCCCTGACTGATGAAGGTACGCATAAGTGCATAATTCTTTACCTTTATAACCATATAACAAGTACAGCACGGAAACAGGCCGTCTCGGCCCTTCTGGTCCGTGCCAAACACTTACTCTCACCTAGTCCCATCTAACTGCAGTCAGATCATAACCCTCCATTCCTTTCCCGTCCATATACCTATCCAATTTATTTTTAAATGATAAAATCAAACCTGCCTCCACCACTTCCTCTGGAAGCTCATTCCACACAGCTACCACTCTCTGAGTAAAGAAGCTGTGTGGAATGAGCTTCCAGAGGTGCCTGGTTGGCCATACCACAGAGCGCTTCTTGATTTAATGCAGGCAATTGGTTTTCATCCAACGATGATCAATAATAGTTCCCACCATGAATCTGGTGTGTGCTGTTCTCTTTGTGTTGGTGTTCAGCTGCTTTGGGTGGGACACATGCTGGTATAAGAAGCCACCGAATTAGCAGCAGCTTCGAGACTCTATTCCTCTGGGCATTGCTGGCCACTGAAAATATTTAGTGGTATCAGTTTCCTCAGCATGAAGGAGTCATGTGTGCTGCTATAATGATTTCTGCCACTGGTGCTGATAGAATTGATCTTCAAGAAAGTTTTGCATGATCTACAACCAATGGACGAAGTTAATGAAATGGTCTGTGTTTTTACTGGCAGGCTTTACAGGTATGAGGGGCCATCAAAGGCTCCCTACACTTGTCAAAGTTAGCAATGCAAAGAAATCCCAGAGCCCAAGATTCCACTTTCCTCTCAGTTAAATCAAAAGTGATGAAACCTTTCCTCTATGATGAGTCTGCATGCGGATCCTTTGTTACACTTCGGTGAGCTGAAAATTGAGATATATGGTAGATTTCTACCGATGCAGTTCAAAATAATGGGCCGCACATTGGCACAGCAGTAGAGTTGCTGCCTTACTGCGCCAGAAACCTGAGTCCGATCCTGACAATTTACAATCTACAGAAGCCAATTAAGCTACAAATCTGTACATTTTTGGAATGTGGAAGGAAACCAGAGCACCCAGGGAAAACCCACATTGTCACACAGAGAACGTAAAAACTCCGTACTGACAGCATCCATAGTCAGGATTGGGTCTATCTACTCACTCAACCTGCAACACTGTGCTGCTTACAATTCACCTGCTCAACATGTGGTGGAAGCAAAGTTTATGAAGATAGATGACTGCTAAACAAGAGTGTAGAAGTTTACAATCAGTAGATGAGGTTGCAGAGCTGAGGCTACATGGACTGCTACTTTTAATTTGGATGCTTATCTGTTAGTGTTTAGATCAACTTTTGTTTTTCCTATTGCAACAACATAACCAGCAATAAAGGATGACAATTTGGTTTTGTGGAAGGAACACAAAGCCAAGTGACATCTGACATCTGACATCTGACACTAGGCACAGGAGAGGGACATTGGTTTGCGGGCTGAGCCAGTCAAAGGTGATGGAGGAATTCCTGCATCAGCTTGGGGCTTACCTGGGCTCACCTGGATTGGGGCACTCCAGTACATCGAGCACATTGACATGACTTTGAACTTCATCTTTTTCTAAATGACACCAAAATATGGTGACTCGTGCATGTGTGAGCTATGCAAAAAGAACATCACTGTGCATTGCATAAAGTGACAAGAAAAAAACATTGAACCATTGATAGAAAGAAAAAAGATAGTGTAATGTGGATCATCCTTACAAGTACCTAGTTCATTCTTGGGTTTGCTGCAATTTCACCGGCAATATTTGATAATACAATCAACTGAATAAAATTCGATGTTGGGTCATGAGGTGCTACACTTTTGATGTCTTTGACAAGGCAACCTTCCATATCGAAAACAGTTGATGAGTTGTATGGCAGGGGTTCAGTGGTGAAGGCATTGTGGAAGAAAGACATTTTCCAATGTGGGAGAAAAGTTAGTTAAACAAATAAAATAATTCCAGTTGATAGATACGGGAAGACCATTAGTGTCTATCACTAGATATCTATCACTACATAGAGTGGATGTGGAAAGGATGTTTCCACTGGTGGGAGAGTCTAGGACCTGAGGTCATAGCCTCAGAATTAAAGGGCACCGAAAGGAGGTGAGGGGGAACTTCTTTCGTCAGAGGGTAGTTAATCTGTGGAACGCATTGCCACAGAGGGCTGTGGAAGCCAAGTCAGTGTGTATTTTTAAAGCAATGGACAAATTCTTGATTATGCGTCAAGTCAAGAGTGTTCTATTGACATATGTCCCAGATAGAAGAATGAAATTCTTATTTGATGCAGCACAACAGAATATGTAAACAAAGTACACTGTACACAATATGATAAAAAGTTCACTGTGTATATACACACTTATTCACAAGTACATACAAGTACAAAAGTTGTGACCACTGCCCAGTCCATCACTGGCTCTGACCTCCCCACCATCAAAGCGATTTATTGGAGTCGCTGCCTCAAAAAGGCAGGCAGCAGCATCATTGGAGACCCACACCACCCTGGCCACACACTGATCTATCTGTATTATCAATATAGACATACACACACACACATACTCAAAAACAAGCAATAGTAGTGCAATAATAATAATAATAATAATAATAATAATAACAATAATAATAGTAATAATTAATAAAAGTCCATTGTAGTTCAGAGCTTATTTTAGTGTTTAATAGCCTGATGGTTGTCGGGAAGAAGCTGGTCCTGAACCTAGATGTTACAGTTTTCAGGCTCCTGTACCTTCTTCCCGATGGCAGGGGTGAAATGTGTGTGGTCAGGGTGGTGTAGGTCTCTCTGACGCTGGCTGCCTTTTTGAGGCAGCGATTCCGATAAATCACTTCGATGGTGGGGAGGTTGGAGCCAGTAGGCAGTGTTCACAACTTTTTGCAGTCTTTTCCGCTCCTGGACTTTCAAGGTGCCGAACCAGGCCACGATGCAACCAGTCAATATGGTCTCTACTGTACACCTGTAGACATTCAAGAGGACCCTCTTTGACAAACTGAATCTCCTCAATCCTCTCAGGAAGTAGAGGCGTTGATGTGCTTTATTTATATTTGCATCAGTGTGCTGGGTCTCAAGGGTTATGGGGAGAAAGCAGGAAAATGGGATTAGTGGAGATCAACCATGATTGAATGGTGGAGCAGTCTCGATGGGCTGAATGGCCTAATTCTACTCCTTTGACTTTTGAACTTGTGAACTAGGGTTGGGGAGGAAGGACAGATACAGAGCTGGAAGAAGAATGGTGTTGTTGGGACAAAAACTCAAAGCAGATGTACTGTGGGAAGATAATGTGGAATGATGTGCAAGCCATGTTTAGGATGTTGAATTTGATGTGCCAGGAGTGAAAAGCAAGTTGAAATCAGCATGAACTGTAGAAATAAGTGTTGGATGTCACAGTGGAATAAAATATGGAATTTTACACCAGTGGACACATACGACGCATAAATCTCAGCAGAATGGACGAGAGATATGCTTTCAATTAAACTGTGATTTTGCAAGAATTATTTATGCTTTGCATTTAACCTGATCGAATGCTTTCTCTGCATCCAGTGAAATAATTGCGAGATTTGGATCTTTAGTTTGGTGTGAGTGCATTATATTAAGCAGATGTCTCAAATGATTAAATTAATGTCTCTTAGGGATAAATCCCATTTGATCCGGATGTATTAGTTTAATGGCGTACTTACTTAATCTTCTTGCTAATATTTTGCTAATATTTTTTGATCTGTACTCAACAACGCGATAGCTCTATAGGATCCAGGTTCTTCCTCATCTTTATCTTTCTTAAATATTAATGTAATCGTAGATTCTGCTAGTGTATCAGGTAATATTTGTTCTCTGAAAGCGTGTGTGTACATTTTCTGTAGACGAGGACTAAATATATCGTAAAAACTTTTATAGAATTCATTACTAAATCCGTCGGGACCTGGTGTTTTTCCATTTTTTAATGAGAATATTGTTTCTTCTATTTCCTTATTTGAGATTTGTGCTCCCAATTCCTTTTGTTCCTCCAATTCTAGTTTGGGAAGATTGCAATTATCCAGAAACTGAGTGATTGTGTTGGTGTCCGTTGTCGTTTTGGATGTATACAAATTCTCATAAAATTGCACAAATCTTTTATTAATTTCATTCGGTAATGTTATTACTTCCCCTTTATCTGATTTAATCTTTGAAATTGTGTGTTCCTTTTCTCGTTTTTTTAAATTGGCGTGTGAGAAGTTTATGAGGCTTCTCCCCAAATTCTAACTGTTCCTATCTTGTAATTTGGAATAATCTTATAACTTTCTCTGATAGTAATTTATTTAATTTGAGTTTTAGTATTAATATTTTATTGTGTTTATCCATGAACGGGTCTTTAGCATTATCTATATCCAATTGTCTAATTTGTTCCTCTAGCTGCCATTGTTCATTCTTATTTTTTTATTCTGAAAGGCTTGGTATGAAATTGTAACATCTCTAATAAAAGCTTTGAAAGATTCCCATAATAATGTAGGTGGTGTGTCAGGCGTATCATTTATTTCGAAAAAAAGATCTATTAGCTGTCTTAGATATATACTCCCTTGCGGGTCTTTTAAAATTTGGGGGTTATACCTCCAGAACGATGTATCCTTAGACATGCCTTCTATTTTAAAAAAAGTTAGGGGGTAATGATCTGAAATCGTATTTGTGTGGTATTTTGGGTTAATAGTATACAGAATTAATTTTGTGTCTAGCAGGAAATAATCTATACGTGAGTAAGTCTTGTGTATCGATGAATAAATCGAATATTCCTTGCCTGTCGGATTTGCAATCCTCCAAACATCGGTTATATTTGTATTTTTTATATATGTGTTTAAAAGTTCACTAGTTTTAGATTTCGTATTACCTCACTGTTTTTGACTGGATTTATCTAAATAAGGATCTAAGTTAAAGTCAGTTAAAGTCTCCCCCAATTATAACATTCTGGTAATTATATTTTGCAATTATATTCAAAATTTTATTTTAAAAATGCGGATTATCAAAGTTAGGCTCATATATATTTACCAATGTGAATGGGATTGCATGGTTCTCACCGGTAACAATCAAATATCTCCCATCCTTATCTGTTAAGGTATTTTTCTGTTTAAATTATGTCTCTATGTTTCTATGTTTCTTCTAAATGGTATATCTTTGCGAATCATGATGGACGTGCCTCTGGATTTTGACGTGTATGACGAATGAAAAGTTTGACCTATCCAGTTGACCCTCAATCTAACTTGATCTTGAACTTTAAGATGCGTTTCTTGGAGGAAGATAACATCTGACTTAAATGCTTTCAGCTGTGCTAAAATCTTACCCCTTTTAATACGTTCGTTAGCCCCCCCCAATATTCCAAATGCAAAATGAGATTCCTCACGATTTATTTTGTTTAGTGTCTTGCATTTTGACTAGGTTTAGTACCTATGTATCTTGTGGTGCATCCATACCTCAGGTCTTTAAGCAATGGGGGAACAGTCAACCTACCAAGTTCAGTTTGTGGATTTCTTTTGCGATTATCCTTGAATAAAAAAAATACACATGTGATTACTTGTGATAGTAAAAAAAAAAATAGTAAAAGTGAAAATACAGTGACCGAGCTTGTCGGCACTGTAATAAGTGGCCAACCTGTTGATGGGAGAAAACATTGTATCAATGTTAATAAACAAATAGCTCCGTTCCCTTAATAAGTCATAACATATCCATACTAGAACCGAGCCGATTCCAAATCAATTATATAATACCTAATTGCAGTACATATATCCATTTCATATGTATTCCTAATTATATCTAACTGTTTTATCAACAGAATGTTAAGCATCAGTTTTTACCTCGATAGTTATCAGCTATTGGTTGAAGGGGCTACCTAGGGCAGGCTTCTGGATCTGAGCCAGGAGCCCATCATCCCCCTCACAACCCGGTTATAAATCTGCTTAAAACTTATTAAGATATTAAGTTATAGATGTTAGATTGTAAATCAGCCCCTTACTACTGATCTGATTAATGTTCATTACAATTTCTATAATAGTATTCTATGTTTTAAGTGTTAAAAGTGTTATTTCTATAACATTAGGTTATTCAGTTAAAAATTTTAAACCACGGTAATTGCTCTGTTCAGATTATACTGTAAAGTTCTGTATTCAGTGTTTATCTTTTTCCACTTCACTTGGAACCCAGTATGTCCTTGAATTAACATTCCTCGATAAGCCGTCGAGTCTAAACACAGGGAGAGTTCCATCTTCTGTTGAACACATTTCATGTTGAAATAGTAAAGAGAGAGAGTGTCCATACAGTACAGCTTTTCAAGTTACTTATTAACATTTCTTGTGTGTGGAAGATACCTGGCTTATAATCATAAAAACTAACATTAGCAGAGTGCAAAAGAAAGGATAAGTGACCTTTTCACAAGATCTCATGTTGTACCATGTATGCTTTTTTTTTAGTTTATTTATTTAGGGCACATAGGCATTGCTGGTGATGACGACCTTTATTACCTATTCTTAACTCCTCCTTAACAGTGGATGCAATGGAAAGTCAACTACAACAGCTCCACCCAAGACTGTAAGAAATTGCAGAAAATTGTGGCCACAGCCCAGACCATCACACAATCCAACCTTCGTTCCATTGACTCTATTTTCACATCTCACACTGCCTTGGCAAGGCCACCAGCATAATCAAGGATGTCTCTATCCCGATCTCTCTCGCTTCGCCACTCTACTGTCAGGCAAGAGGTATCGAAGTGTGAAAACGCAAACCTCCTGATTCAGGGGCAAGTTTCTTCTCAGCTGTTATCAGGCAACTGAATCATCCTACCAACAACCAGAGGGCAGTTCTGAACTACTACCTACCTCATTGGAGACCCTTGGACTATCTTTGATCGGACTTTACTGGACTTTATCTTGCACTATATGCTATTCACATTATTCCCTTTATCATGTATCTGTACTCTGTGAATGGCTTGATTGAAATCATGTATTGTCTTCCCGCTGACAGGTTAGCAAGCAAAAAAATATTTTCATTGTACCTTGGTACACATGCCAATAAAATAAACTCAGCTAAACTCAACGCAACACATTGGCACATATAGGCCAGAGAGGGAACAATAGCAGCCGTTCTTCCCTGAAGGAAATTAGGAAACTAGATGAGTTTTTACAATAATCCAGCATTTCCCTGGTTAATGTTACTAAGTTTCCTTAAAAATTCCAGATTTATTTAATTACATGAATGTAAATTCCCCAGATGGCATGGCAAGATCAAGCTCATATCTTAGGACTAATGGCCCAGAGCTGCGGCTGCTGGTCTAACAACTTCACCACCACACCAGTATATGAGAGAACAAATGGGACAAAAGACTGTTTTTTCTTTATTATTAGCCATAGTATAAACTATGTATTGCACCTAGATGTGAAAATCTATTAAATCTGAGCAATACTTGTGTTCTGTTTTTTTTTTGGGGGGGGAGGTGGAGAGAGAGGGGGGGGAGAGAGGGGGAGAGAGAGAGGGGGAGAGAGAGAGGGGGAGAGAGAGGGGGAGAGAGAGGGGAAAGGGGGAAAGAGAGAGAGAGAGAGATATAGATTAACTAAGTCTTTCTCCCTCTATTTATTCAGTACTGAGATTAATAGCCTCAGAATTAATATTTTATGAATGAAATCGTGAAAATATGTTATTGAAAATAAAAATGCTAAATAGTATGAATTTTTGTTCTATTGTTTAATTTGTCATTTAAAACCAAGGAGGTCAAACTACAATACCCTTCCCCAACACACTTCCTTGGCAAGTCAAATAGCATTGAAAACAAAGTTCCACGATGCTGTCTCTCCTTACCAAGACTCAGTGAGATCTAGTTTAAGGTGGAGGTCTCATCCCTTCCAATATGGGTACGTAACCAATCGTAGACAGTCACTGTCCAAGACTAGGATAATGGGCCAAAGATACTAAAGAACCAACGAGCAGCACAATAGCACAGCGGGTACAGCTGCGGCCTCACAATGATAGAGACTTGAGTATGCTCCTGACCCTTGAGTTTTATCTGTGTGAAATTTCCCCGTGACCACGTAGGGTTTTTCCGCATGCTCTGGTTTCCTCCCACATCCCAGGACGTGCATGTTTGTGGTTAATTGGCCTCTGTAAATTGCCCCAATTGTGTATGGAGTGATTGCAAAAGTGGGGTAATAGACAACCATTGTGAACAGGTGATTGATGGCCGGCATGGATTCGGTGGGCCAAAGAGACAGTTTCCATGCTACATCTTTCAATCAATGAATAAAAACAATTAAATGAAGTCCTGGGGTGTGGCCTGAAACCATGAACATTTAAAAATAATGACACTGTTTCTCATCCCCTCCTACAATGATGGCCAATGAAACATCTGAATCGTGTTTCCAAGAGAAGGAATTCTTGGTAATCTCCCTCTCTCTAGGATCAGACACACACTGGCCTTCCTCCTGCCCTTCCAGCCAAAAGTACTTGGTTGTTAGATCATTGGACTGTCTGAAGTATCAAAATTGGGTGACCTTCTGATCAACCTCTTTTGATAATGGGTGCTTTGTAAAACCAATACTTCAAAGTCAAAGTCAAAGTCAGTCAAAAGAGTTTATTGTCACATGTCCCTGACAGGACAATGAAATTCTTTCTTTGCATAGCACAGCAGAACATAGTAGGCATTGACTACAATTATATACGTAAATACACACATGAATGAATAAATTGAAAAGTGCAAATAACAGATGGAGGGGTATTAATGTTCAGAGTTTTGTCTGAGCCAAGTTTAATAGCCTGATGGCTGTGGGGAAGTAGCTATTCCTGAACCTGGTCGTGGTCGTGGTAGCCGTTCTGGGTTAAAATGTACGCATGTAAGCCTGTATTACTCTTATCGCCAAAAAGGTAAAGATCCAACCGAATGCGCCTCCTACAGATCCGTCTCCCTTCTAAACATGGATGCTAACATTTTAGCTAAGGTTCTAGCTCGTAGACTAGAGAATGCCCTCCCTTCTGTTATATCTGAGGACCAAACCGGCTTTGTTAAGAGCAGACATTCCTTCTTTATCATACATTGGTTATTAGATATTGTCTACTCTGCTTCTGAGGATGTCCCTGAGTGTGTCGTATCTATTGATGCAGAAAAAGCATTTGACCGCGTTGAGTGGGTCTATCTATGGATTGTTCTGGACAAATTTGGTTTTGGAACTAACTTTATTTCATGGATCAGATTACTATACTCTCATCCCACAGCCTCAGTTCGGACTAATTCCCAGTTGTCCAAGCCATTCGACTTGCATCGTGGAACCCGTCAGGGGTGTCCTCGGAGCCCCATGCTTTTTGACGGCCATCGAACCACTTGCCATGGGCTTTCGCAGCTGTGAGGACATAGCCGGTATTTGGAGGGGCAGTACACAGCATAAGGTCTCACTATATGCTGACGACCTTTTGCTTTTTGTCTCAAACCCAGGCACCTCTCTGCATTCTGCTATGTCACTGCTCAATAATTTTGGTTACAATTTCAGGTTATAAGATAAATCTTGGAAAAAGCTAACTATGTATTGCACCTAGATGTGAAAATCTATTAAATCTGAGCAGTACCTGTGTTCTGTTTTTGTTTTTCAATGGAGAGGGAGGGAGAGCGAGAGAGAGAGAGAGAGAGAGAGAGAGAGAGTTATTTTAATTAACTAAGTCTTTCTCCCTTTATTTATTCTATATATAGTTTCTATATTTATAGTTTCCCATTAACTATGAAGTACAACCCTCGGATCTTAACCAACTTGCCATTCAAAATTGAACAAAACAAGCTCTCGTATTTGGGCATTTTAGTTACGAGGAAATACAAGATACTTTTCAAAGAGAATTTTATCATTCTGTTAAACCAGATCAAACAGACGCTAACACAGTGGTCACCCCTGTCAATGTCACTTGTCGGTCGGATAAATTCAATCAAAATGACAATTTTACCCAAATATTTGTACCTTTTTCAGGGCTTACCAGTTTTTATCCCCAGGTCCTTCTTTGACCATCTTGACTCAGTTATTTCCTCCTATATATGGAGAGGTAAGCGGCCTCGTTTAATAAGGCCCACCTTCAAAAAACCAAGGCTGCTGGTGGCCTGGCTCTCCCAAACATTCGCTTTTATTATTGGGCTGCTAACCTGCGCTGCCTTGCATTTTGGTCTTTCTTTCACAGCCAGCCCGATTGTCCTGACTGGGTAGCCATGGAATTACACACAGATGATAATATGTCCATACCTGCGCTACTTGGTTCCTCACTTCCACTCCCCTCAATTAAATCTGTATAAAATCCAGTGGTTAAGCACTCTTTGAGAATATGGGTTCAATTCAGGAAATCTTTTGGGTTGCATAACTTTTCTCTACTGAGCCCTATTGCATCAAACCACCTTTTTAAACCATCAACTCAGGACGATGTCTTTAAAGAATGGCATTGGAAGGGTACTATGCGCTTCAAGGACCTGTTTATGGGTAATACAGTAGCATCATTTGAACAATTAAGCAACAAATTCAATCTTCCAAAGTCAGATTTTTTCTGATACCTGCAAACATGACATTATGTGTTCTATAAACTGCCAGCTCTTCTATACCTTTGTTGATACAGTTCTTTCTTTAAACCCATCTCCGAATAGACTTGTCTCAGCTTTATATGGCAGGATGTTGGAACTAAGGTGCAAGCTCAAAGACAAGCTCAAGGCAACAAGGGAGGAAGACTTGGGCTTCTCTCTCTCAGAAGATACATGGAGTTCCATTCTTAAACTGGTTAATTCCATCTCTCTATGTGCTCGTCACTGCCTGATCCAATTCAAAGTGGTACATAGGGCTCATATCTCAAAAGCCAAATTATCTACTATTTACCCTGAGGTGAGTCCATTCTGTGTTAAATGTTAAATTTCTGAAGCCTCTCTTATCCATATATATTGGTCATGCCCCAGCCTTAACAAGTTCTGGCTGGAGGTCTTTCATACATTATCCCAGATGTTAAACATCAAATTGGAACCAAAGCCTCGAATCGCTCTTTGGGGTCACTGGTGAGGAGGTTAGATTAACAGCAGATAAACGCCGCACTACACCTTTTGCTTCTCTTCTGGCTTGGCAAACAATCCTGCTCAGGTGGATGGAACCTACCCCGCCCACTCATACACAATGGCTGACAGATATTATGTCCTGCCTAAAGCTCGAGAAAATCAGGTACTCACTTCAACATTCAAATAGAAAGTTTCAGAATGCGTGGGGACCTTTTTTAAATACATTCCAGACTTTGTAAATGCTTGATCAAGTACAGTTTAACAGCTTAACAGTCGACCCATTCACTTATCGTAGAATATTGTTGTGAAAGGCTGATATTTGCATATGCTCACTGGCAGTGACTGGGGAGGGGTTATTTTTGGTATCTCGTTTTTTTTTGTATTGTTGTTGGCTTGTTATGTGTTGGCATAAGTTGTTTTTTTATTTATTCTTTTCATACACTCTGTCTGTAACAAATGGACAACTTTGCACTTTGTTATGTCTTGAAAACTAAATAAAAAAGATTTTGATTTAAAGAAAAAATGTAGACATAGAACTGGAAAGCAGGGGGTATCACACAGGAGGAGTAGTGAGGGAGGGTGTTGCAGAACTCCCATCGGAGAGAGGAGGAGAACTTCTTCAAAGTAGGCGTACCTTGAGGAGATGTCGTAGTGGAGCAGTCAAAATGTGTAGGAAAGAACTGCAGATGCTGGATTACACCGAAGATAGACACAAAATGTTGGAGTAACTCAGCGGGTCAGGCAGCATCTCTGGAGAAAAGGAATAGGTGATGTTTTGGGTCGAAACTCTTCTTTAGACTCTAAAGAACCTGAGGATTCTTTTGCCTCTAAAGAAGGGTCTGAAGTCTGAAAAAGGGTCTCGACTTGAAACGTCACATATTCCTTTTCTCCAGAGATGCTGCCTGACCTGCTGAGTTACTCCAGCATTGTGTGCCGATCTTCGGTGTGAACCAGCATCTGCAGTTCCTTCCTACACTCTATGGTTAAGTTTGTGTTTTGTGGTGCCTTGTGGCCTTTTAAAATATGCAGCTCAAGAAATCTAAGGGCATAATTATGCAGTTAAGAAATTAGTGGCTTCAATGTGGCCAATAAACCTAATCTACTATGTCCCATTTCATATGTTGTGGCTGATGCAATCATTGAAACTGCAGTTAAAACAAAGTACATTGTCTCAGGCTGGAGAAAGTCGAAGATTGATCATAATGTAATGACTAGGAGGCATAATATAGCTGCTCTGTTTAAAAGATGGGAGTATGTTTATATTCTTCATTTACTTTAACTACTCGGAGTCATTTACATTGTTAGTCAAGTAAATTGACTCCTGCCTGAATGAGTGGAGGAGAATATGATTTCTAATTTGCTGGTCTCTTAATTGGAAGGAAGTTCATTTGAGAAGGAGGAGTTACTTATTGACAATAATTATGTGGTGAATGTATGAAAGACATACTTATAATCTAGTCGAGATCAGTAATGGTACATTGAGCAATTGCTCCAGAAAGGGTAAAGATGGTTTTGTTTAGAACACAGAACAGGACAGCACAAGAACAGGCTCTTCGGCCCTCAATATCTGTGCCAAATATGATGCCAATGGTCTATTGATGAGATATACAATGGAACACTTAGGACATTAAGTCTTAAGTGCTGCTAATCAGACACTACACGAGGTACAGTACAAATTAGGAGCCTTAGGTCACACAACTTCCTGAGCCCTCACTGCCATTCAATAAAACCATTACCAATCTGATTTTGACCACATCCAATATTCCAGCAGTACGTTTTTAGCTCATGCTCATCAAAAGTCTATCTACTTACTTTAAAAATATCCAAAGGCTTTGCTTCCATTGCTCCTTGACTCTATATGACAAAGAAAGCCTTATCGCTCCCTTACATGGGTAACCTCCTTATTTTTATATAGTGTCCCCGGTCTAGAATCTCCCAAGGATGGGAATATCTTCTCCACATTAGTTCCCTCCCTATCTAATCCGTTTCTTCACATACTCCATCAGCATTAGATGACTTGGCCTGAAGAAAAAATAGACACAAAGTGCTGGAGAAACTCATCGGGTCAGGCAGCATCTCTGGAGAGCGTAGATCTGCAGTTCCCTCCTATACAGAGCTTCAGTTGAACTGGAATTGCTGTCCCAGTATACAGATGCCATACTGTTTATTCCAGTCCGGCCTTGTGTGTATTTTATACCACTGGGAGCAGAGCAGTTCAGCATAACCCAGAATAATATTGGGGCTGTTTCAGTGTAAGCATTTTACTGCACTGGTAAAATGTATATGGCAGCTGGAAGGGCTCCCACTTGTCCCGTCCCCCCTCCCCTGATCCTCCCTCCGCCCCTCAATTTACATCTACCACTGTAGATGAAAATGTCTTTGATACTCACAAACATCAGAACACATAAGAAGTAAAAATATTTGGTTTATTTTAGTTTTGTTTAGAGATACAGTATGGATACATGCCGTTTAGCCCATTGAGTCCGCGATGTCCATCGATCACCCGTACACAAGTTCTATGTATCCCACTCTAGCATCCTACACACTAGTGATAATTTGCAGAAACCAATTAACCTGCAAACCTGCATGTCTTTGAAATACGGAGCACCCGAGGAAAACCCACGCAGTCACAGGGAGAACGTACAAACTCCACACAGTCAACTCCCGTAGTCAGGATCAAACATGGGTCTCTGGCACTATGAGGCAGCAACTCTACCGCTGCTTAATTGTGAATTGAAATATTCTTTACCTTTAAGAACCTAAGCACACACATACTAAACATCAAATTAATGTAAAAACACAGAATGTTATGCACTTCCCAGCTGTTGATGTCTCCCGTTTATTTTAATGGGGTTCCCCTGCTTGTGTTAAGCTAACGTGACTCAAGCTGAGGAGCAGGTTTTCCCAGCTGAGGTGGCAGAAGACCTATAGTGGTTTGCACTGCCCAGTACCTAAAGTAGGGCATCCACATGAATATTTGGACAGCATCTGGCATTAGCACTGGTTCCAGGTGAAAGATTTCCTTGAAATGATGAAAATTCATGATTTCTGGTGCAAACACAATTCTCAGTTAAAATTTGTAGAGAGTGTTCAAGAATTATCTCTTTTCATTGCATGATTTTCTTGGGTCAGGTCAAAGTCACAGACTAACTTTGATCATAAGATCATAACGGAGGAGCAAAATTAGACCCTTCGGCACATCGAGTGTGCTCTGTCGTTCGATGGTAGCTGATCTATGTTTCTCTACTCGTCCATATTTTCCTGCCTTTTCCCCATAACCATTGAGACGTCATCGGGTGGTGCCGCGAGCGGCAACCTCGCTAGCAGTGTGTCAGTCATTGTGATCTTTTGTTTTTTTTTACTATGTCTAAATGTATGTGTTAATGTTTCTTGATATGTTTTTATGTGGGGGGTGGGGGGGGAGGGGGGGAATGGGGGGAATAGGGGGAAACCGTTTCCAGTCACTTACCTCGGCGGAGTTGTGACTTTTCTCCTAGTCGCATTTTTGCCCTCCCTCGCGGTCTAACAACTTGGATTGGTGTGGCCTTTCCCGGAGACAGCCCAGAGCTCCAGCAGCAGGCACGGCGTGGACTTCCATTGCGGAGCCAGAAGACAGGCTCCGACCGCCGGCCTGCTGACTTTAACAAAGTGAAGCCGCTTTCTGCGGAGCTTCTAGCAGCAGGTGTGGAGCGGAATTTACCATCCCGGAGCCAGGGATCCCTTGCTGGGGATCGCCGGAGAAGAGCTCCGACCGCTGGCCTGCTAACATCGAGGAGCCGCGGTCTCCGGTAAGAAAGTGACCGATTCGGGCGCTCCAAGCCGCGGAGTGTGTTCCATCCGTCCCAACGTCGGAGCTTCGATCATCCTGACGAGAGGGCCTGTACATCGGGCTGTCTGTAGTGGCGACTACGGAGGGTCAAGGCCCCAAATACAGGTGAACAAAAGGAGAAAGACTGATTGAAATTTATTGCCTTCCATCACAGTGATCACTGTGGTGGATGTTTATGTTAAGTTCTATTGTTGTTTTAATTGTGTTGTGTTCTTTTAATTGTATGGCTGTATGGTAACTCAAATTTCACTGTACCTAATGGTGCATGTGGAAATAAAGGTGAATGTGAAACTGAATCTGAATCTGACCCTTAATAATTTAGAATCTATCAGTCTCTGCTTCAAAATTATCTATTGACTTGGCCTCCGCTGGCATCTGTGGCATTGAATTCCCCAGATTCCCCATCCTTCGGTTAAAGAAACGCCACCTCATCTCCATTCTATAGGTATGCCCTTATATTCTGAGTCTGCGCCTTCTGGTCCTAGACTATCCCACTATTGGAAACAACCTCTCCACATTTACTCTATCTGGCCACTGCACCATGGTGCATAGTCCTAACATTGTCTTAATTCATGGTCCTAACATTGTTACTTGTAGAAAGTGTACTTCAATTAACTTCTTTCGAACTCCACAGAAAGAGGGAACTTTATATTTGAGACTTTAGAGATATAGCATGGAAACAGGCCCCTTGGCATACTGCGTCCGTGCTGGCCAGTAATCACCCCGTACACTAGCACTATCCTACACACTAGGGGCAATTTACAATTTACAGAAGCCAATTAAGCTACAAACCTGTACGTCTTTGGAGTGTGGAAGAAAACCAGAGCACTGGGAGAAAACCCATGCAATCACAGGGAGAATGTACAAACTCTGTACAGACAACACCTGTAGTCATGATCAAAACTGGGTCTCTGGTGCTGTAAGGCAGCAGCTCTACCAATGCACCACTGCATCGCCTGTACAGCCTCCTACATTGCTCGCTGATTCTCCATCTTCCTCACTTGTTTCACAGCACAATAAAATAGAACGGTACGCACTCAACTCTCTTCACACGATTACCCCATTCCTGTCACGCCCACCTCTTTCCTAGCATGAACTTTGCATGTCAACAGAAAATAAGCAGTGATGAATATGAGGATGGGAGGTGACACAAGTTCATTGATCACATTATCATGAATTGTGAACCCAAGCACATTTTTGAATACTTCGTTTTGAAGAGCCACAAGTTCTAGGAGACAACATTTAACGTGTAAAATGACCAGGCAAATGCTATTCATATTTGTGTATGTCCACGCCTAAATAAAGGAGGTAACGCTACTACAAATTTTATACCCATAAATGCAAATAATTTAATAATTTATTGCTTGGATTACAAATATAATGTACAAAAACAAAACAATTTACATTAGATAGCAAATTAAAATGTTCAGTTATGCTTAATTTTTGGTGATTGTGCTGTTATCATATTGGTGAAGTGCCCTCCTGCAGTGCATAATTTCTAGTCACAGCTGTTTGTCTGAAACACAAACTCTCCCTGCTTTAAAGATGAGAATTAGTGTTGCCTATGCCGGGAATTAGATTGGTCTTCCTTTCATTTCCCGAAAAATTCAGGATGACATCTTCCAGAATATGTTTGATATGTGACATATTCTCTGGTCATTGCATTTGATTAAAAAGAGCTAAAGGAAAGTTACGAGTTACTGCACTCTGAGCAAAACGTTACCTTATCCTGCACAGGATCTGTACAGCTACACATGGATTTCATTTTATGCTTTGCTTACAGGCTTATTACATGAATAAAGACATCAACATCCGTCTGGGATAGTGTATCAACCTACCTTGACTCAAGTATGCTTTGCAAAATTTATGAAAATTGATGAAGATCAGTTTTATTTCCTATTTGGGGATTGCAGCATGCATCAAGAAAAGATTAGCCAAGATGCATTTGATCAGATAGGCCAGAAAAGTCTTGGCTATTTAGCAGAATTAGGATGTTCTTTGTTATTAACATCTGTTCATCAGGGGCACAGCTCCTCTAATCACCACTAACACCTTCTGTTTCTGTCATGAGAAGGGAGGCAATCAAGGCCTTAATTTGGCAGCTGGTTTAAGCCATTAATGCGTTCCTTCCTCCCGCCAACACCGAGCGATGATTTTCTAGGATTTTTCATTAGCCATGAAAAATTACTTAACATTTTGTCCTCTTCAACATCACACAGACAATGAGGTCTTCAGATGGTGTATTTTGGCCATGTGAAATGTTGTCTTACACACCTGTTTAAATCATGTGAGCTCAGGAAGGATCATGTATTATTAGTTTTAACATTTTAACATCTTTAGAAGCTGCAATTTTAATTCCAGTTTCTGGCAGGAAATAGCAAAGATAAGCAAGCCAATAGAAAAGCTTTTCAGCATTTAGGAAATAAAAACAAACCAGCAACTGCAGTTCCTTCCTAAACAGATTTTAATCGTTTTGGTGGAAAGCGTGTGAATTGTTTCTGACTAACTCAGATCAGTGTAACCTGAATTCTTACGATATTAACAATTTGATCCAAGGTAGGTGGAGAAAGTTTAAAAAAATATTTAATTAAAAAGCCTGGCACAATGTGTTGGTAATTCCCAAGATACTGATACTGAAGCTAATTCTTACCAGTAATGTTATATTTATCTACATATTAATAGTCAGTACTGTACACTATTACCACTGCTGTCTTAGCTGAATTCCATAGCTTCTGAGAATGGAATATATATTTTTTAATGACTGTAATCTGCTAAACAAATCTCCTTTCTGTTCATCTTAATTATTTATTTCAAATCTCTTGGCCCAGAAGGGTAAGGCAGGAGAAAACTGACTTGGGCAGATAACTAGGTTGATTTATGTCAGCTCTTGATGTTCCATTCGGGCTGACACATTGGCCCAGATTTTGTGACAGAAATAGCAAAACTAACATCACGCATTCTTTGTATGATATAAATCCCACTACAACTACCACCACATGCTCAGTTAAACGTGAGAATCCCAAAATTGCCATCTGTTTTGCCCTGCCTGACCATAAATTTTGTTGTTGATAAGTTCATTTTTTAAATACATGATAGGTATAAAGTAATACTACTTATCCACTCAATACCAGTCAATGCTATGAGTTGTGCATACATACTGTATCTATAATGGTTCGAGTCAATGAATATTTAATTTAATAAGTATGGTTCAATATTATTATTCTTTCAATATTATTCCCACAATGTGAATTATTGTTAAAATCTTAAATATTATTTAAAATAATTATTTTGATTATATTTTCTTTCTGTTTGTCACTTTCTCTCTTCTGTCTTTCTGTCCCGCTCTTCTTCGAGTATTTTGTTAATAGTTTTACATTGAATTAAGTATTCCCATTTGTACTATTATTAGTATTATTCCTCAATTCAATTGATTGTAGATTTATGGGGGGAGTTAAAAAAAAATCCACTGTTCAGTTTAATTTAGAGATACAAAGCAGAAATAAGCTCTTCGGCCCACCGCGCCCGCACCGACAAGCGATCCCCGACACTAACACTATCCTGCACACACTAGGGACCATTTACAATGTTACCAAGCCAATTAACCTACAAACGTGTACGCCTTTGGAGTGTGGGAGGAAATAAGAGATCCTGGGGAATACCCATGTGGTTATGGGGAGAATGTAGAAATTCCGTACAGATAGCAACCGTAGCCAGGATCGATCCCGTGTTTCTGGCGCTAAAAGTCAGCGACTCTGTGCAACCGCGCTGTTTGTCAGATTACCTAACCCCCCCCCCCCCGTAAATCTCAAAATACCCTAAAGCCACAGTAAAACCTGGAAGCAACTTTTGCTCTTTGTTAGTTCAGTGAATAGGAGCCATCGCTCCTTCAGCACTGACCACAATACCTCCTCTCACTCAGCAAAGAAGGAACCCATTTGGTTCATTGTGCCTGTGCCACCTCTCTGAACGAGCCACAGCTCAGTTCTGCTCTTCTACACATTCCCATTCGACCTCTACGAGCTTTGTGTTAAAACAGGGATCCAATTTGTTCTAGGAGCTTACCGTTATATGTCAATTTTTGGCAATGAATTCCAGATCCGAAAAATTCAACAGACAAAAAAAAGTCCTGATGGATACGAGAAACTGCAGATGCTTGTTTACAAAAAAGGACACAAAGTGCTGGAGCAACTCAGCGAGTCAGGCAGCATCTCTGGTGAACAGGGATAGGTGATGTTTTGGTTCGGGACCCTTCTTTAGATTGATCATGTTGTGGGAGGGAGAAAGCAGGAAGAGACAAGGAGCAGGACAAAACCTGGTGGTGAAACAAAGAACTGCAGATGCTGGTTTATACCAAGGTCTCTGGAGAAAAGGTACGGGTGACCCAACACTTTAAAGAGGGGTCTGAAGTCTGAAAAAAGGTCTCGACCGAACACGTCACCTATTCCTATCTTCAGAGATGCTGCCTGACCTGCTGAGTTACTTTGTGACTATCTGTTAGTTATAGGATGGTGGTTTTGACAGGCAGATGGTTGGAGAAGGACAGAGGTAAAAATGCAGATGGTCCAGTAACATCTACAAACCCAGGCTCCTTGCTCTAATAAATGTCCTCTGCTGACATACTCCTGCTGACTCAGCAGAACTGGTGTTTTCTACTCTTCTTGTCCTCACTTCCTAATTGCTTTTAACTTCATTAAATTTGAGAAGATGAAGATCTTCCTGGAAATCATCATCCTTAGGTAAATTAGATTGGGTGGCATCTAAAAGGGTGAGCAGAGAGCCATTATTAATTAAGTATATTAATTCATGGATCTTGTAGAACCACTATATGAAAGAAATATGAAATATGAAATATTCGGATATATGAAAGAAATACCTTATAACAATGCTGAAGAAGGCCATTTGACCCATTGGGTACTTGCTGGCTCCCAGGGGAGCAATCCCATTAGTTACAAACCCTTCCACCTTAAGTCCCTGTATCACTGCAAGCTATTCATTCTCATATATGCACATCAATTCATCTTTGATCCTTTTTACCATTAACCCACACTAGGAGGTATTTTAAAGTATCCAATTAATCAATCACCACATTTTTGGAATGTGGGTGGAACCTGAAGCACTTATGTAAATCTGGAATATGAGTTTATGTTTAAAATCAATGGCCCTTCATTAGAAGTAAGGCGTTCAAAATAAAATAAGTTAACTTGCAGCGAAAGAGGGAAGAGGTAGAGGCAAATAATAAGGTACAGTCAGTAATCAGGTGGAGATTAAGTGAGTCTGGTAAACCTATATCTGCAGGATGTGTAAATAGGAGACAATTAATTATATTTAATGTACAGCAATGAACACAGTGAAGTGAGCACATCATAACTATATAAGATATATATTAATGCAATATAAACCTCTAATGACTATATGGTATTGCTTGATTGCAAAGTAAATGCTGCATACCTGGATAAATAAGATTGCAATTACATGAAAAACATAAGGCTTACAGGCCTAGACTTGGAGTTCACCCTCTTGTATGGAGCTACACGTGTGCTGGTCGAGCAGGATAATACACTTAGATTTCCGAAAATCTTTGTGAAATTGGTCAAAAGTGTCTGGTGTTGCATGCTGATGCATATATTAAAATGGTGTCTGCATGGTTCCCCTAAGGATTCCTCTGTTGCTCTATCATTGCCATGCTACCATCTGGGAACTGAGTCAGCACTTAAACAAGGCAGTCACAGAACAGCTGCAGGAAAAACAGCCACAGAAAACATTGGGGAAAAAGGACACAGAGCTTTCCATTCTGCATGGACACCCCACTATGTATTAAACTGATCCAATTGTCCACAGTGCTGTGAGTGGCCCATTGCCTCAGGGAGTTACTGACTGAACAAGGGACCTGTGATTGCAACATGTAGCTCACCACTGATTTTTTAAAAAAATGGTCAATGAAGGAAGCTCTGGTAACTTCCTCATATTGCTAATTATAGCACACCTAGTATGGGAGTTGTGGTGAGCAAGATGTCAACATGGTCTTTGGACATTAGAGATACAGTACGGAAATGGGCACTTCGGCCCACAGAGTCCGCGCCAAGATGCGATCACTCCTCACACTAGCAATATCGTACATACTAGGGACAATTCTACAAATCTATCTAAGCCAATTAACCTACGAACCTGCACGTCTTTGGAGTGTGGGAGGATACTGGAGCATCAGGAGAAATCCACATGGTCACAGGGAGAACATATAAACTCAGTACAGACAGCACCGGTGGTCAAGCTAGAACCCAGGTCTCTGGCGCTGTAAGGCAGCAACTCTACCACTGTGCCACTGTGCCCTCCCCAGATGTGGCGAGCAAGATTGCAATATGGTTATTTAGACCCTTTAATTGTTGTCTCATTCCTCAACCCTGCATATTGTGCTCCTAGTTTTATTTATGTGAATGGACAGCAAAGGTGCAGGATAGCCCTGAATTTCTGCCCCCATACAGACACCATGCAACCAGGGACACATTTGTACTTAGAGACATTATTTGTGAACAATTCCCCAATGAGTAAAACCAAAGATAATCATTTGCACAATATTATACGTGCAATGGTTACTTATAAATTTAAATTGTATAAAAAAAGCGACACTAGCAGGTACAACTTTGTCTTCTAGCGGTGGCGCAGCGGTAGAGGTGCTGCCTAGCGCTTGCAGCACCAGAGACCCGGGTTCGATCCTGACTATGGGTGCTGTCTGTACGGAGTTTGCACATTCTCCCCGTGACCACGTGGGTTTTCTGTTAAATATTTTTATTAAACGTAAATACATATTAATAAAGTATACTTCACACATACATTTGTAATTTTATTAATAGTAACAATTACGTCTTATATTTCTATACTTTTTTTTTACAGGTATGGAAAGATAGAGAAAAATAAAGTAAGAGTAGGATTGAATGGAGTATTAAAAAAGTTATCCATCATTGGAGATATATCCATGATTTGTTATACGTGTTTCTTCATCTATTCCATTATTCAGGCTTCAGTCAGGCTGACCACGTGGGTTTTCTCCGAGATCTTCGGTTTCCTCCCACACTCCAAAGATGTACAGGTTTGTAGGTTAATTGGCTTGGTATAATATGTGTAAATTGTCCCTAGTGTGGGTAGGACTGTTTCTGTTTAGAGCTGTATCCCTAAAAAAAAGTTGATGTACAATATATTAAAAAAAATAATTAATGGAGTTTGAAATGTGTTATCAGAATTGTTAAACATTATTTTATAAATTATTATTGTCACAAACGATTATTTTGTGGCTATAAACTTTTCCTCCCTATCCTCTCAACCAATTTCACAATTAGAGATGATGCAAGTTTTTAATTTTGCCTCCACAGAAAAGGAATTGACAGACTTCAGGTCTCCAGCACTTCATATGCCCACATACACTCAAAGGCTTCATGAAAATACTACCACAGTCAATAGAGTCTTAGCGATAGACAACACTGAAATGTTGTAGGTCCCTTTACTACCACAGACGCTGTCTGTCCCGCTGAGTTCCTTTAGCAATTTTGTATTTTTGCTCACAGAAACAGGCCCTTTGGCCCAACTTATCCAAGCACATCAAGGTGCCTTTCTCGGTCTCTCACATTTGCCTGTGTTTGACCCATATCCTTCCAAACCTTTGATGTGCATGAGCCTATCCAAATGTCTTTCAAACTTTGTAATTATCCCCGCCTCTAATACTTCCTCTGGTAGGTTAATTGGCTTTGGTAAAATTGTAAATTGTCCCTAGTATGTAGGATAATGATAGTGTCAGAATGATTGCTGTACGGTGCGGACTAGGTATGCCGAAGTGCCTGCTTTTGCGCTGTGTCTCTAAAGTAAAAGTAAAACTGATTCACCTAATCTTTCAGAGATAAAATCAGCCTCCTTAACCACAGCCACGTCCAAATGATTAACTCATACAGGCCATACCTGGTAACGAATGGGGTCTGTTTAAGCAAACGTCCATAAGTTGATTTTGTCCGTAACTCTGAAAATCCAATACAGTGGCGATATGGAAACTATATATCCACAGCATTGAAACAAATGGCATGAGAACATAACATTGATAAGAAAGAGCAATGATTAAAAGTGGAGAGAGAGAAAGAAAGAGAGAGAGAGAGAGAGAGAGAGAGAGAGAGAGAGAGAGAGAGAGAGAGAGAGAGAGAGAGAGAGAGAGAGAGGAAAATGAGCTGTCATTCATTGGAATGGACATTTCTTTTAATTTAGTTCAGTTTAGTTCAATTTTGTTTATTGTCAGGTGCACCAAAGTACAGTAAAAAACTTTTTGTTGAGTGCTAGCCTGTCGGTGGAAGGCTATACATGATTACAATCGAGCTGTCCATAGTGTACAGATACATGATAAAGGAAATAATATTTGATACACGGTAAAAGTTCAGTCAAGTTTGATTAAGGATAGTCTGAGGGTCTCCAATGAGGTAGATGGTAGCTCAGTACTACTCTCTAGTTATGAATAGGATGGTTTAGTTGCCTGATAACACGTTAGTACACACATCGGGATTTGAATTTAATAATACGTTGGGAGCTTTTTCATACGTTGGGGTGTTCATGAGTCAACCATTAGTAACTGGGGAACAACCTGTAATTGTTTTTTCAGCTCAGAGGCAATGAAGGTTGGGCAATAAATGTCAGCATCCCCATTAAAGTCCACATGCTGTGAGCAATTAAAAACATTATAAGTATTTTGGTGGCAAAACTGCATGAGTCACAACGTTCATGAAAGGCACCCAATACTTCCATGCATGTTCAAGCAAAGTACACACTGGATGTTTGGAGCATTCATCTGGGAGCCCACCCTGCAAAGATATTCTGCCCTCACACTCTTTGTAGTACAATGGCCTGGTACAATTTGCATTAATGGTGTGATTTAGTGGTCTTTATGAGCTGGAAGCCTGATGTAACTTAAAGGATGAGGTGCAGTGATAAGCAGGAACAAGTGCTCATTGTGCAATGACTGGTAAAACACTACGTACATGATGAAAAGGCATTTGTAAGAGGATTGT